>OZ007572.1:21343959-21353959 GCA_963931925.1 Onchidella celtica | reverse complement strand
TTGCTAATTTTTTCAGGCCGAGCGTATAATATCCAAATAGCTAGCCCTATCATGGCAGCGCCCAAGTATGAATCATCTAATTTTACGAGAAAGAAAAAAATATTTCTTTTGTAAAATATTTCTTATTAAATGTTGAATAGATTTTAGACATATTATGAAATAAACATTTGAAATAATTGTTCTCCCTCCCCCTTAATCAATAGGGAAAAAAAATTCCCCAGGGAATATCAAATTTGGCAAAAGAGAGCGTCGTCTCAGTTGTGCAAAACTATGTTTGTGTGGTTTTAAGAAAAAGTCTCTGAAATGTTCTATTTTGTCTTCGTTCACGAAACATGTCCAATGTTTTTTGTTGTTGTTGTTGTTTTTAAATGGAGACGCCACAGCAAATTGGGAAGGAAGTTAAAGACGACAGTTTATCCACTGGCTTTTGCATATCCTAGGCTGAGAGTATTTCCACACATATGAAAAATTAATACTCTCAGCCTAGGAAATAATTGCAGAGATGTTGGAACATTTTGGAGCTTGGAAGAAAGGAAACATGGTCTCCATTTGTAAGTGATCTCTCACGAGGGAGATGTGTTGAGAAAGTTGAAAACCGTTGGTGAATACTCAAATTCGAGATAGGTTAACCCTGCGTTTTAAGTTTTACCACATAAATCCTCACTGAGTTTAACCTGTGATTCTGGTAACATGATTGAAGAATGACGACATTAGATGTTGAGCACATCTCTGTTCGCCGATCAGTAACGCAAATCTGTGGAGGATGTAGACGAATAGGTAAACAGTTGTTTTTTTTTTTTTTTTTTTCGTGTTGTTTTATTTTTTGTTATGTAAGATTATTTTCCAATTGCCTTTTTTTTTCACGTACGTACGCTGAACTGCTCCGAATACATTCATTAGCAATTTATTCGTTTTTCATGCCCATTCCTTCTTCTTTACCCTGTACCTCCACATAATTATGTCCTGTGTTATATTCACAGCTCCCCCACCCCCTCCCCCCTCTCTCTCTCCTTTATAGATGATCTATCTATCTATCTATCTGTCCATTTATCTATCTATCTATCTATCGATCTCTTCGTCTGTCTGCGTGTCTGTCTAAAAAGCCTGCCAAAGTTTCTGCGTGCATACAAATATAATGAATGCCTCACGATTCCTTACACTTTAGCAGAGTGCATGATTTCAATACAGTAAGATAGCCGCATGAAACCCCGTAAACCCGCGCTGATGCGAAGAAGTAATATTATTATAACATATCATTATTTTCCGAAATCAATGGATCGATACAATTAACAGTCCTAATCACTTTCTCTAATAGAGTTCATATGTAGGCATTAGAATGTCAACATTAGAAAGGCCAAAAAAGAGGCACATGTACCGACGATATCGAGGTTTCGAGCTATCGAACACACGTCTCGCTTTGTGGTGATTTATTTATGCCGCACGCACCAACTACCCACAAGGCAGCGGTATCATTCATGATCCGGCCAGAAGACCTGTCAAACCGGTCCCCGGTGACAAAAATAGCTGGGCTTCACCCTAATTACAGTGTGTACGGCTGTGTAGTGTTGTGCTGTTTAGTGAGGGCTGTGGTGTCGGTGCTACCAAAATCAGGTAAGAAATTTTAACGATGTGCTTGTAATTTCTAGTGTTCTAAGAAATTTAAGAGACTGATTTATTCATCAATTATTTAGACATCTGTTTGTTTATGTAATTTATTCATTTCCATGTTATATATTAACAGTGGAAGGGGAGTGATCATTATCAAAACACTGCATTCACTCAGATCAGTTCAACCTTTCGATTCAGCTTTTAGAATTTAATATAAATCGTGTTCATTGCCACACTCACAACTAGATCTATATCTAGACATATAGTTCATGCTGTATCTGGACTTTGCTAAGCTGTGAATGAAACTGCTTGTGCGGGTACTTTTACGAGTAACTTGAATCTTCATGACTTTCTGTATGGTGTGTGATCAATTAGTACACACAACCAGCACGCAATTGGGCGGGACACCTGAGAAACACAATACTGAACGTCAAGTTACCATGAAACACATATAAATGGTGTACTGATGTTTTATGAATGGGAAAAGGGAGAATTTTTTCCGGGGGGGGGGGGGAACCGTCGCATTATGGACAAAGACCATACATGCCCCCCCCCCCTCCGCCCTTCCCCCACCCCGAAAAAAAAAGGATACACAAGATACATTGTGATATCCAAAAGGAACTACTAGTGCAAAATTATAACTCGGATCGACAGAAATACCATATTATTTCATTCTGTGAAATGATATTAAACAGTGAATTTAGAAACTCTGGCGTGTACGGTCTTTCTCCGGAACACAGCCGAATAGTACCTCAGCTCGGTAACACCCGTTGGCCCTAGATTCTGGGACTTTATAGTGGAATATTTCCCATATTGATAAGCCTAGTATTTACTATTATGTGTATTTTACTGGTTTCTCCTGGATTACAGGAAGGAAGAAAGATAGGTAACATGCCTGTACATTACTTAGAGAGAGATAATAGTGAGGCAGAGAGAGAGAGAGAGAGAGATTCAGAGATAGTGTGAGTGAGTGAAAGAGAGAATGAAAGCGAGAGTGAGAGAGAAAGAATGAGAAAGAGAGAGAGAGAAATTGGGAATACAATGAGAATTTGAAAGTCTGTACTTTGTTTGACTTTGGGTGTTCTTTACTTTTAAAACGCCTCTTAATCTGTAGAAGATGACAATGGCATTCCGGTGGGCTTCATTTATAAAGTCTCTCTCATATTATTATCATGAAGACCCAGTGAAAGTTGTAGGTTTGCGGTAAAAGTACCATTCTTGAGCTTGTCCTCGCAGGAAAGGGGGGGGGGGGATTAACAAATAGCTCATTATATTGTTTGTGTGTGATTAACGTCCAGTCCAAGAACTGGTGCTGTGTTAACACAAATTACTGTGCATAACATGAACATGATGATATCCACGTTTCGTTCCATAATTTATGGACGTTTTGACCCAATGGTTATTATCTTCGCCTCTGTCTCTCTCTCTCTCTCTCTCTCTCTCTCTCTCTCTCTCTCTCTCTCTCTCTCTCTCTCTCTCTCTCTCTCTCTCTCTCTCTCTCTCTCTTTCCCTCTCTCTCTCTCTCTTTCCCCCCTCTCTCTCTCTCTCTCGCTCTCTCCGATTCACTAACGGCGGAACCACGGTATATATCTTTTATTTAAAATTCTACGTTTTGCTGGGTGTTTCCCTGGAAAATATACCTATCCTTAACCTCCCCCCCCCCTCTCTCTCTCTTCTCCTTTTAGTCTTTTCTTCCTTCATTTCTCCACTATCTTTACAATGCAGGCAGACCCTCATTAACTTTTGTATAGATCTTTGGCCTCCATCCGTCACAAAACAGGGATTTGTTTACAAATTTATGACCCACCGTGTATTAAAATTATTTTTATCATGGCACTCAAGCAAGGGGACTCACTGTACACCGCTTTTAGACTGAGAGAAACAGTGAGCCGCACCCACAACTCCACACACGTTGAAAAGTACATTATAGCTATACAATCATACAGCGGGGCTGTGGCAAGATTCCTGTTTTCGGATGCAGCTAGTTTTTGACAACCCACAAAGTTTACTGTGTCACTTGGTATAAATTCATTCATACTTAAATACACTGACCTAGATATATTATACCTGTACTGGCAAACAATGGCCAAACACCCATACTAACATACGGGCAGACTAATTTGTGGTTGTATTTGCCCGTAACAAGTGAATCTAATAAAGCAAGGGCTGTCTATTGTGTGGATCAGATCGGATCTAAAACCGACCAGATCGTAATGTGCCACATTAAAACATGGTCTTAAGTAACAGTTCTCATTGGGTGTCCACTTCCTACTTCTATGATTTGATCATAATACGAAACCTCGGTAATCACAGATACGTTGTGGTCAAGATAACAGCTGAGACACGGGCAATTCCCACCCAAACTTTGCGTTATCGGTCCCAATAATAAAAAGGTGATTTGATTTATTGGAAATCAATGGGCAATGTTGATATTCATAATACTACAGGCTGTAGGGAGTTGAGACCCGCATTGTGTAAACAAATTAATTGATTCCATATTGCGTGATTGAATAGGATCCAGTCCCAGCTGGGAACTATGCAGAAATTCTACGCGTTGGACTGACATCAGGTTTGCTCGTAGGAATGACATTGTTTCTCCGTAGATCGGCTGGTTACGACATCGCGCCGACGTCTGTCTGACGAAGGGAATCCGCTCTTACGGTAATCCTACCAACCCCGCAGATATCCTATACAAATTAACGTCGGACTGACGTAGGCATGTCGGCTGGGGTCCTGCCTACAGGAACAGGTGTGGTGTATGATAATAACGTATTTACTCTCTAGTACCAATTGTAAGTTTTCCCTCCCTCATCTCCCCCACGAGGAAAAGTAAATAATATGAGCACAGAGTGAGTGTAACCCCAACCACGTACCAGCCGATTTCGGTCGACCGATTAGTTTGGATGATGACTTCACGACAAATTGGATTCAGTAAGACCTCGGGCACCAGCCGTACAATTGGAGCTCATTGAAACTCAGAGTCGTGACGTCACTATCCAACTACACGGCCGATCAAACTGGGCTAGAGAGCGTCTAGACTTAAAGACGGTTTGTTTGTATGTTTGTCTGATTTGGTTGATTGATTGAATGTTGGATCGATTGATCGAGTGGTTGATGTATTGAGGGCCGCCTTCACGTTATTATGGGCCCCTGAGGAAAGCAACAGGCTGTGCAACTCCCCCCCCCCCCCACACCCCCCCCACCCCGGCCAGCGCAACTACTCAGAAACTGGCAATGCATGCATGGGGACCCCTAAACCGTTGGTTTAGTGCCCATGGCCCAGTGTGCACGTGTTAAGAAGGCTCTTGGTGTATTGAGGGATGGATCGGTGGGTTGGGTGGTTCATTCCTTCATTCATTCATTCATTCATTCATTCAGTCATGCATTCATTCATTCATTCAGTCATTCATTCAGCCATTCATTCATTCAGTCATTCATTCATTCATTCATTCCATTGGCTGATTGATTCATTCCTTCTCCAGCAGGCACAATGGATCGTGAAACAGAATACAACACAGAGCTAACCAAGATTCACCATACCAACTACGTGAGAAACAGCCGGGCTATCGTTGTCTTGTGGGCCATCTTTGCATGTATCTTTCTCATTCTCAACATCGTGGTTTTTATTCAACCACAATGGATAGGCGATACGGACGACAGCAGCAGGGGCGGATTTTTGGGCTTGTATCGGTACGTAGGTCATTAAATATTGAAGTTTGACTCCATGCCAAAAAAGAAAAAGTGATCGTTGGTTTTAAACACCAGCAGGGTTTATGGTGGATGACGCAGTGAAGAAATCGATATAACTTGTCTAAAATAGAATATTTTCTCTCTGTGCACTACGGGTGTGCGAGTAACGATTCCGGAATCGAGTACTCGATTCTTAACTGCGGCGATTCCGGACCCGAGTCTCCAATCAAATACTCGATTCTGGACTCGATTCCAACAAACCGATTCCGGACTCGACTCCTCGGTAAAGGACTCGAGTCCCATACACAAATTGGGCAAAAAATTACACTGAAAGCACGTCAAATCACCACGCCACCACCATAACCACACGTGCTGGGTGAGTACAGCAAGTGGAAACCGACGGCAACAGAACTGAAAGTGAAACTACTCTTAGAATTCCAAGAATTTACGGTGGTTTCGATTTCAAAAGAAACACTCAATGCTAGCCTTAGCTCACACAAGTTGTTATAGTTTACAACAACAGCAACAACATCGCCACCATCATCACCACAACCAACCAATCAACAACAACAAACAACATTCCAGCATCCTCCGTCCCATCAGAGAGATTGTTTTCTGCTGCCGGAGAACTGGTATCCAGCAGGAGATCAAGATTGACAGCAGAAAATGTAAATATGTTGTTGTTTCTAAACAGCAATATGTTGTAAAAAAAAAAAAAAAGAAAGAAAAGCACAAAAAAAAAAAGAAAGAAAGAAAAAAAAAAACAATTAAAAAAGAAGAAAAAAAACTTTAAAAAAGAAAGAAAAAAGAAGAAAAAAAACCCAACAACTTTCAATTGCTGACTATTAAGAACCTATGATGATCCCAAGCAAACTTCATGTATGAAGTGCATTCTCTGAGGTTCACAGTTATAAATTTTAGGTATGCATTTTATTTTCAGTGTACCACCACCACCAACACCAACAACAACAACAACAGCAGCAACAGCAACAACAACAACCAATACAACAACAGCAGCAGTGGTGAAACAGCAGTGGCAACAACAACAACAACAGCAGCAGCAGCGATAACAACAGCATTAGCAGCAATAACAACAATGTTAAAACAATAATTGCAGCAGTAGTGCATTATTATCACCACAAACCACCACTACCACCACCACCACCAACAGCTACAGCAACAACAGTACTGAAGTTAAAACAATAGCAACACCAACATTTGCCATGCAAAAAAAATTGAATAACAAGTTCTCGTTAGTATAATTACTCGAGTAATTACTCGATTCCTGGCACCTTGGGAATCGAGTACTTACTCGAGTAATTATTCGACTCCTTTTGTTATTACTCGATTCCGGAATCGAGTCCGAAATTTTTGGATTCGCACACCCTTACTGTGCACCTGAAAAGTTGAGGCAATTATGAGTAAAGTTGCAGACTTGCTTTCATTCGAAGGTTTTTATAAGGGGAAGACATTATTTAAAGATAGGCCTACATGCAGTTTCAATTCGTCTGTGAGCCTAGGACAATCCCTTATGTTGACGACAGTGACGGCAAGTTTATTGGGGATGACAGATTGTTGTGATGGTTATAATGCTGGTTCCTTGGTATTTCAAATATGTGAATGGATCTGACGAAATCGGGCTAAAGGTGAAAGGCAAATTCCCGAGAAAAGCCCTTCAAGGGAGGAACATTTTCTTCACGGAAATTGAGATTTGCTTATTTTACAAGATGAAAAATTTGCCATTGTTCTGCATTCAGTTAAACTAATTTGTTTGAAATCATCTTAGAAGTACAGGGTGATTTAAAAAGAATGAACCGATTTTATGAGCAATGTTCATAAAATCGGTTCATTCTTTTTGAATCACCTTGTATTTTATTTCGACTTTTTTTTTAAAGAGGTATAAAAATTTCACCTTGAGCCCGGTTTTGTCAGATCTACCCAAGTACTATTTGAATTACATCTAGATCTATAAATATAAAATACCAGACCATGAAAACTCATCTATGCTGCAAGGATTCCACATGGCACCTTTACCAGAGACGTGCTAGAGGAAAACAGTTCACCCACAGAGCGTCGGCCGAGTTGAAATTTGTTTTTTTTTTAAATAAGCATTTCTTTTGTTCTGTTTCCAATCTGCCCACTGGAGCAGCTCTTGAAATTTTCTGCACTTCTACAATTCCAGGTACTGCGAAGAATATTATCGTGGAGATGATTTCATCTGTGAAGGCGATTTCTTAGACTGGGACAGCATACTTAATCCATATTTTCGGGTAAAACTTATTTTGTTATTTCCACTAACATTTCCTGTTGATTACGTTGGAACGTTTTCTTGCTCTGCAGGCCTCTGTCAGAAAGCAAAGAGTGGGTTTTTAGTTGCGTGTTGTTTTATCGTGTCTTTGTGGATGCAAGTGCTACTACTATGTTTATTTTGTGTGTGTCGCCTGTAATTACAGCAGAGTGAACGTTTATAAAAGAGTAGACACAATTAAGTGTAAGATTCATGAAGGAATCGATTAGAAGCCATTTGTACAGCTTCTTAAAATAAATAAATAATAAATAAAAAATAATAAATTAATACATGAATTAATTATTAAATCAAATGGCTAACAGTTCGAAATTTTAATGATTCTATGATCTTATCATGTGTCCTTTCTGAAGAAAATAAAGTCAGAGAGAGGAACTGATCAACATTGTTATGTGAAAATTCAAGTTATATCATCAGCTTATACTGTAATTTTGTACAGTTTTAAAGAGTATGTTTCTGTCATAAATGATGAGTGTGAAATATGACCAAAAGGACAATCATAGTTGCAAGAAATTCAGTGGCCCCGGGCCAAGAATATCCTCTGGGAGATCCCCACGAAAGGTTGCAGTATTTTGCTCTAGGCAGTGTTTATCTCTTCCCTGCAGTTGCTCTCTACCTCCCCCCCGCCCCCCCCCCCTACACATATGGACCCTGAGCTGCGCTTTGCGTGAAAGCATGCATGTCTAATCAAGCTAACTAGCATGCATAGTGCTCGGCCCCATGTCTTGGAGAGATTGTAGGAATAAAAGTGGCATTGAACTCTCTGGTGCCTGGTTAGGGCAGGCTTCCCTCTCCAGCACTGCAGAGGCCACATATCCTCAGGATTTATCTTTGAAAAAAAATCCAAACTTCTTGATTGGTCCAGGTCAATTATATTAAAAATGACAGAAAAGAAAATAGGGGAAAAACTGATGAATAGTACCATCCATTTGTTCCTCAGTGTCTATATCATGTAGACGATTTTTTTTTTTGTAAGTCATTTTGTTTTTATTTGAAACATCGATCATGACTTCGAGAGTTATTATTGAGTGAATTCATGTAAATGATGCACTGGCTGCTTTTTTTTGCCCATGTTGAAAACGTCATACTGTGTACACTGTCATAGGATGTACACTATTCCCACACTGAAATTTACAGTGGATAACAGTTTTTATGATGCTGGTGCCTAAGAAGGTGCTTTGATATCATTTATGATATTTTGCCAGCAACTTTGTGTTTTAGTTTGATATTAACATGTTCGTGGCTATATGTAAGGAAAGAAGTAGTGAGGCGCTAGAAGGATTAGCAATAATAATAAAACTAGCAGATCACCACAATATTGCATGTTGCAATATTAACATATCAAATTATATTCTGCATTCTTGCAGGCGACATCTGTGATGGTTGGGGTCAGCTGTTTAATGTTCATTGCCTGTATAGGCTGTTTCCTGCTGTTCTGTCTGCTTAACACGGCCACAGTGCTGAGAATCTGTGCCTGGTTCCAGTTAATGTCTGGTAAGTTCCATGTTCAGGATCTGCAATGGTTTTGCCATGTTATGGAAAAAGGCCATATTATACACCAGTCCAGGTGAAATTTATTTTTTAAAATAATAATAATAATAATAATGGATGGCATTTATATGGCGCTTATCCATTAAAAAATGCTCTATGCGCTTTACAGATTCTAAGCAACATGTCAGAATACATGGGTAAACAATTACAAACAATCAAACATGGTGCTCTTAATTAAAATAGAAGGGGCATACAGAAACACCCTTATAAAAGCTCAAGCACACAACCCACATTGATACACACATAATAATAATAATAATAGATAGCTTTTACATAGCGCATATATCACAATCACTTTACGGTTTTCTCTATGCGCTTTACAATCACTCAACTAGATCCAGATCTAGAATCTCTCATACAAATGACATTTTAACATCCTTTTAAACTGTGACAATGTTTGCGATCTCTGGACATCTAAAGGAATATCTCATTCCACACCCTGGGTCCAACTAAGGTCCAACTAAATCATTTGATAGAATATAATGTGCTGTGAATTTCTATCTAGCTTGTAAATTTATATGATCAAAGCTGGCTTTTCATGTGTACTGGAATGGAAATGGCAATGGAAACGTCAGAAGCCCCTCAAGTAGTGAAATACGAGAGGAAAGAATGTTTTCATGTGGTTATGGAAAGTCATATTTTACTACATGTAGAGATCTCAGTCTTGAAAGCAGTGGAGAAGTTATGCTTGTAATACTTATGGATTGGTCAGTGATCATAGATAATAGGATGGACACAGTGGTCATTGCTGTAAGAAAGGCCAAGGAAGCAACTGAATTGGTTGGTGAGGTTTTCAGTGCAAGATGTAGCTGTGGAGGGGCTGTATATAGCTTCCATGACTTTCAA
>OZ007572.1:20908959-21338959 GCA_963931925.1 Onchidella celtica | reverse complement strand
AAAATATAATTAGCTATTAATAGTAAAGGAATTGGTGATGAGGCTTGGAAACAAACAAGATAATGACCTGTTATTAAAAAAAACAAACTTTTCACACATATTTCTAAGTAAATTAAAGGCGGGTCTAAAGTAGAAGAGATCAGAAAATTATTTATTGACATTCTCAAATAATTCCATTCCTCTTGATGGATTCTGAAATGTATAAATGAGAAGTATTCAGATTTTTAGTTTTCAGAAAAAAAGAATGTTCCCTGGGAATTATTACATGCCTTTGCAGAACATATAGGAATTGTAGTACTGTGTCAAGACAGTATGTGGTAGTTTATTGCTCGTTATATTGTTTCAGTCTTGTGGTCTAGACATGTGAGATAGGCTTTATATTATTTCTATAAAATGCCATATTGTTTTTACTGTGTTACACAACCCATTCCAAACAAAAGCTGTATCAGAGATAGTAATATCCTAATTTATAGTCAAAATCACATCATGGAACAAATATGAATTAGAAAAAAACCACTTCCATCTCCACAATCTGAAATTGTTCCTTTCTTAAAGTGATTCATTATGTTGCCAAAGTGAGCAATATGGAAGCAGAGATTGTTAAAATCACTTCTTTAACATATCAGACCAGGAATGGGGAGTGTCAAATTATTTATCCATTAGATAGAAATACTTTTTTTTACATGTGTACTTGTGTGTGAGTGTGTACGGTATGTGGAAAGTGATTGCATGAAACGAGGGCTTACTTAGTGCACTTCCTTCCCCTCCCCCCTCTTGTTTTTTATTCGATGTATGATACAATGATGCTCTCAAATGTAAATTTGCCTGCTTTATGATGCATTTCACTATATGATTCCAGTTTTGTCAAATTCATTTTTTTTTTTTGTCCAGGTGTTTCACATGAGAATCCAAAGATATGACCGAACATTTTTTCCCACCCTGCCCTACATGTTCCACTTTCACAGTGCATTCAACTTTTGTTTTGAGTGAGGCTGTCACTGTAAAGTAGTCATTTGCCACAGAAATTACTGTTCTCGTCTATCTGTCGCGTTGTATCTCTTCATCTCCCAACCCCACAGACACAAATGAAATTCACTTTTGGTGATTGTTCCCTATTTTATTTCACTAGATGATACTCTAAGCCATCACTTACACAGTGAACTCGCTCACAGGGGTTAACAAGTAAAATTCCCTTACTTTCTGTTTTCCTCTGAAACAGTGGTTTTCAACCTTTTTCAGGCAAATGGCCCCCTTAGGCCTCAAATAATTAATGCCACCCCCCCCCCCCACCCCCAACCTAATCCCTTCTCATTACACAACAGATATATTTTCCAGGAAGACAGACTACACACAAATTTTGATGTTTTTGAAAGTCTCATTAATGACAGTAGGCATGTTGTTTATTGATTATAAAAGAGAAAGCATTTTTTTTATCAATTGCACTAAAAACAAAAAACAAAAAGACCTTTTCTGTTGATAAAGCCCACCTACATGTCCTGTTGAACAAGTCAGTGGCTGTCCTTTATTTGCTCCCAAATCCTCCTTCATTAACCCTCTACCCCCTAAATACGCCAAAATACGCCGATTTGGGACCCTTATCATATCCCGAAATACGCCGATTTAACATGCGTCTTTAAAAAAATCTAGCCAGCCGTGTTCCCACGCCTGGCGATATTTGCTGATACTTCCACTATAGTTTAAACAATAAGGCATGTTTCAGTGAAAACCGGATGTTTTTACGTTGATTTTTAGATTTTTTGTGCTTGTTTGAAGTTAGACGATTATTTTTACCATGATTTGAGATGGACAATGTACTCAGGTTGTTCCGAGAAGAAACTGGAATACAATATGATGGAGATTTGTATGGTTTGCAGACCTATTTGTTTTGTTTCTTATGTCAAACTTTGTCCATTTGTGCATGTCCTCTTCAAATTTCATAAAATTCTGATAAATAGTTTTGCCACAATGATTTTCTAAAATAAGTAGGTGTAAAATATATGGAATAGAATGGCAGTGGGGTTCTTAGGGGGTAAAGGGTTAATGTTTTTGCCACCCCCTCAACTTTTCCCCAATCCCACCCTCCTCATTGTTATTGCCCCTTTGTTGCCCTTTTTCTTGGTTTTTCCTCCCCCTGGGAAATCAAAGTGGGGGGGGGGGGGGGGGGGTAGGGAAGAATCATCCACTTTGAGACCCATTGTTCCAAAACATTAGTCACCTCCATTCTCGGTAAAATTCAGTTTGTCACCCCCTTTTTAAGTTGTTCCCCTTATACCACTGTTGAGGCTGTTTCTATATACACTGCGTCTCTGTTGTGTATGGATGGGTTTTTTTTTTTGGTACTCTTTATCATGGTTTTACTTTTTTTATTGCTTTGATTGGGAAAAGTGAATGATATGTGTTTCTGTGTGGTAACTTAGTAAGGTGCTGCAAATTTTGTTGGTTATATACATACAAATAAACATTATCATGTAAATATTTCAATAAAGTATAATCCTGTTCTCACTCTTCTCCTGTGCATGAATTAACTGATTTCAGTGATAATACTTTATAACCAATTCTTGACATATTCTTGAGAAACTGTGATTGGTTGGTGGGTGCTTCTGGTAGGGTTTCCTTCTGTCCTATCATTCTGTTATTTCCTGTCTATCTTCTTGCTTGTTTCCCAGCACAACATGGCTGTACTTGTGTTGACATGCTTACTCCAAACTCAGACTTTTGAGAAATTGATAGTCTGAATAGCAAGTAATGGGAACTGATCATACGATGCTCTGAGGGTGCAAGTTTTGCGAACAGTTAGTTTACATGACATAAAGATCATACAGCATTTTCTTGGTTAGGGTACAACTATTCTCATAGATGAATAGACATGTCTGTCTGTCTATCTGTCTGTCTGCCTGCCTGTATGCCCAAATGCCTGCCTTTCTGTCTGTCTGTTTAATCTATCTGTCTGTCTATCTGCCGATATGCCTGAATGCGTGCCTGCCTTTCTGCCTATCTGTTTAATCTATCTGTGTGTCTGTCTGTCTGTCTATCTGCTGATATGCCTGAATGCCTGCCTGCCTTTCTGTCTATCTGTTTAATCTATCTGTCTGTCTGTCTGTCTACCGGTATGCCTGCCTGCCTAGGCGCCTTTCTGTCTGTCTGTTTAATCTATCTATCTGTCTGTGTGTTTGTCTGTCTGCCTGAATGCCTGCCTGCCTGCTTTTCTGCCTGTCTGTTTAATCTATCTGTCTGTCGGTTGGTCTGCCTGTCTATCTGTCTGTCTGATCTGACTGCCTACGGTTTGACTCATCCATCCGGGAAAGCAAATGTAACGCAAAGAAACAGCTTAGAGACAAACAGATAACAATATTATTATTTAAGGCCTTTCGAAAACAGAATTAAGGGGAAAATACTAACCCTGGTTGGATTGTAATAGGGGGCGAATTAATTTTCCTTGTTGTCTCCCCTCGTTGCACTTGCCTGAATGCATTTAGAATGACTTATTAAATTATTAATTACGATTTGTTTCATTATGTATTGAAAAATAAACGTACAAGTTTTCTCCTGCTATTTATGCAGACATCCGCTCATATGAACCGACTAATTAGTAGGAGGTTCAGTGTTCAATTGTCCACGTAGACAGAGGCATACCAGAGGGCGTTCTGTCATGGCCTTCTCGATATGCTGAAAGTTGCAAGTAGATATGGTGTGACATAGCTATTTCTCTGGGCTGCAGCCTCCTCCTTATTACAAAAAAATAAACAACAACAAAACAAAGACAAGACGAAAGCAAGAGCCACGAAATAAAAATGGGAAGAAAGGAGAGAGAGAAAGTAAAAAGTTAAGAGAACAAAAGAAAAAAAAAAGAAGACTAAGAAGAAAAGGGAATGGGGCCAGGTGGGATGGCAAACGGAAATGAAAGACACACCAAAACACATTTTTTTAAAGGGAGAATAGAATCCTGTTACTGTAACCCTCCCTATCCCATGTGGCGTTAGGAGGGGCCAAACGAGAGAGTGAAACACGAGCCGGTCGTGTGCCAATGAGGGTAGTGTGGGGACGGCAACCCTTGGTCCCGATGCGTGGATGAGTGAGGACGCTGATGAAGCGTATTAATCTGGTGTCTCTGTGGTATTAGGCATCTCAAAAAAATAGGAGGGGAGGTCATTACGAGCAAGATTTGATTTGGACATGGCACTAAGCTATGAAAAGATGTAGCCTAGAGGCCCCCTAAATAAAAAAGTATAAACTGATAATAGGCTTGTGTTAAACACTGAACTTGGGAGAGTGCCATCAGTATGTATGCACAACAGTCCTGGGAAGGGGGAGGACAGGGGACGTCCATAAAGTATGTGTCCTCGATTTGGGCCTCTTTTTATTTTCTTCTTCTACCCGTTTGCTCCTTTGTACGCTTTTCATAATGGCAGCAAATTAAAGTGTGTTGTTTTTTTGTTGTTTTTTTTCAGCTGAAAACTTGTAGGACTTAAAAAAAATCGTATGCAGGTTGTGTATCCATTGAAACAGTCAAGTAATCCACATAAAATGTCACTTAAAAATTTCAAAACATGAAGGTCTTATCACGAATGGTCGTACGCTGATACAAGGTGGGTGAGAGCTGAAATCAAGTTATGAAACAGCAACAGAAAACCTGGGGCTGTCGGTTGTCAGTCTGTTGGCAGAAATATTGCACCCGCCTGTACCTCCTCTCCCCAAGTATCGATAATGGGGGAATTTGTTTCGCAAGGGCACGTCTGCTGTTGGCACCATTTTAAGTCATCGTCTAAAGACCTTTAATCACCTCTTCACACATACCGGAGAAAAGTGCAAGTGGAAGAATAACTATTATCCGATCTTGGCCGTTCTCATCCTGCGTGCGCGCTCTCTCTCTCTCTCTCTCTCTCTCTCTCTTTCTCTCTCTCTCTCTCTCTCTCTCTCTCCCACTCTCCCTAATTCTTATCTTTCTTTTCCTGAGTCGCACTCGTTCACATTCTGTCGTCCTGTCTTCTAGCTGTCTGTCCTCGCATTCTTCTTTTTTTCTCATATTTTTCATCAATTTTTCTGTTGGCCCCTCATGTTTCAGTCTTTTATCTCTTATATAAACACTATCAGGGGTGGAGTTAGACGTCAACTAAACAAGTTGACATTTCAGGTACTCACAGAAAATGGGGCCTCCCAAAATGTCAGGTTTTCATTTTCGTTCAATTTGTATTTGATTCACAATAAAAGTAACCCTCCGTCTTCATCCCACTCGTTCCCGTGACTGTGCAGCATAGGGGCCTACTGGTGGTATTTTTGCCACGTTCAGTTGTAACACAAGCCTATAGGGTCAGCCATAAAAGTATGCCCCAACCAGCATCCCGACGTCAATGCGATGTAGATCTCCGTACCATTGTAGGATTACTATGATCTGTCTCATTCAGCTGCGCCGTTATAGCTTGGACTGAACACCTGCACTCATGGTGGGAATGTCAGGCCAACATTTTAGTTCCAGTTCAAATCCAACAGACTAATTTTGGGGTGCCTGGTAGAGTACAGACGTTTATCTCCAAGAGGTGTGAAGTTAGCTCTTTTCACGCTACCCCAGAATGGCAAACTCGTTTTGTAATTAACTAAATTCTTTTGGTGTTATTTGTTCATTATTTATTTAGTGGGGAGCCTATGGATGTCTGTTCTGTAATTGCACTGTGAAGGCTTTCAGGCTTTTGTGCTCGTAATTCTGGTGGTACAGCCTGGCGCAGGAACGAAGATTTGAAGATTTTATTTGGATGGTTTGTCAATAGAATGTGTCCACGTCTCTCATATATCCTTCACTGTCATTTAGATCTTATGTAGAACCTGTGCGCTATGTAAAACCTTCGTTGTTTTTGTGCGTGCAGTCCCATCAGAGGCCATCCATAGAGTACGTACACTGGAAGAAAAAAAGGGGGGAGGGGATGATTTGCTCCTTCCCACCCACCCCACACCCAACAAATATGTACATTACGTAGATACGCCTTTTCAGCGTGCTAAAGAATTAAATACTTTGGTGTTATTGCTTTTTTACAACAAACTAAGTTGTTGGATTTTATAAAAATGTATGTATATTTCTAATGAGACAGTCAAAATAGTCCATGCAAAATATTGCTTAGAGTGTTCGAATACCAAGACCTTGTTGTGCAGTGGACATTCACCATTCAAAAGGCCGTGTGCTCGTACAAGAGGGAGAGGAAAGTTGAGGCCAAGTCTGTGAAAAGCGTCCAGTGGGAAGTTGGAGGGGAAGGAGGAGGTGGTTGGGGGGGGGGGGGAGGGGATGCCAAAATCGAGCGTTCGCATTTTATGATGGTTGGTTGGTTAAGTAGATTTTATTCTGGTTATGGGATCTGGCCTCCACTGGTTTTGATAGCCTTCAAGACGGGCGAGAAAGTCCCCTCTTTTCCTTCCGAGCCGTGGACAATAATAGGTCATGGCTTTTGACTTCGACTGAGTCCGACGGTTAGGCCTACACAAATGTCCCACACAACATGACATAATAGATGTGGGATTCATATCTCTTTAAATCCTAAAACTTCCCCCCAGCATGTTCTGTTTTAGCAATGTAAAGTTTTCTAAGAACTTCAGTGAGTACACCCACATCTTTGCCACCTTGATTAATTAAATCCTCACAAAAAAAACCAATAAACTATTAGATAAAAGCAAGCAGGAATTGATTTTGTTGGTTTTGCGGAGAGGGGTAGGAAGACGAGAACGGCTAACGTAGGCCTCGGGTATAAGAAGGCCGAATGTCCATCTTCAGCGTTATGCCAGAGGCCATGGGCTGTCAAATGTTATCAGCGTGCAGTCCAGTTTGGATTAGCAGTCCTAAAAGCCTCTGTAGGCCATACACGACAGTGTTCGTGCGTCAGTTAAAACATCGTCTTCTGCATGTATTGTTATTTTTCTGTAAGAACAACGATGCCAGCACTCAGATTCGGAGGCGTAAGACAATTCAATGTGCTAAAAAACAAAAAGCCAAAAAAAAAAACAGGCCTGAAAATTCTTTGACAACTTTACATTTGTTTCGTGCAAAGATGATTCAATTTGACTTTTTTACAGGACCACGCGAGCAATACAATGACAATACAACAACAGAGCTTAAATTCTGATTTATTTGTCAAAGATCTACGCATCACTGAATGAATTCGGCAACGGAGATAATAAATATTTTTAAAAAACACTTGTGAAACACATTTACAGTGTGGCAATTTTCATTCATACTTTTCATTCATATAAAAAAAATTTTGCCTGGCAAATAATACAGATTTGATAATAATTAATAAGCAAAAGGGATAATTGGTCTTTGTTCTGAATATACTGCAAATTAAAGTAGCAATTTTACCATACATGCATAATTATGCTATATATCAAACAGAATTTGAAAATCCCGATGAGGGTTTGCATTATTTTTTTGATATACACAATAATGGGCGAACAGGACTGCGAGAATTTGCCATCACAGAGCTATGCAATAGACAAGAGAGGGCACTCCGCTGAGCCGCCTCTCTACCGTACACTAAAAGATGGCGGTAATTGGCATATCCACCTAGGGGTGCGCCATTGCAGACAAAAGGAGGGCCAGCGGCTATTAATTACAGCTCACACTAATAGTACACAACAAAAAATTAGTGTGTACAATTGTTCCAATTTTGTGTCGAAACCGCGCCCTCCTTTTGTCTCGCCCCGAGGCACCATAGGCCCATTGCGAATGACGTCACAGAGTGTTTTTGTTTTGTACGTCCGACACCTAAAATGGCGGGTGGATCAGCAGACGAGTGTAACTTCGAGATATGTCTAAGCGGTTAAAATGCCTGCTGGTTGCATTGCAGTTGACTGTTATGACAGGGGTGGAAAGGATGGATCCAAGCTGGTCAGATTCCCTACAATCCGTGTAAACAACTTGTTTAACAAGGGAAAGGGGGTGAAAGAATTGACCGAACGTCTCCCATGTGCGTGAACACACGTGTTATTGTTTCTTTTTTTTTTGCTCACCGCCGATTGGTTCACGACGTCTGAAGCGCTCACAGTGCAAATCAGCTAACGAATCAAAGTCAGTGCTGCCATCGCCATGGTGAGGCGTCGGTCTAGAGAACTAAAATGGCCGTTATCCGCAATCGGCCTATAAGGTGCACAGTGACTTGATGTACTTCCCGCTCTAGTCATATCTATAGAGCTCTGTATTTGAAACTGTTGTTTTTTTTTAATGATCATAGTGTGTCACAATACAAGGTGAGAGAAGAGGAGAAATACATTACACTACACATTTTTTTTCTAAGCGAAGACACATAAAATCACAGAATTGATATAACTATGAAACAAACAATTGGTATTACTATGATACAAACGATTGATATTTCTATGATACAAATGATTGGTTTTACTATAATACAAACGATAAGATTATATTACACGTTTCTATGCCAGTGAACAATGGAAGAAGCAACAACGTTGACTGTACGACTGAAATGTTATG
Source organism: Onchidella celtica (assembly GCA_963931925.1). NCBI lineage: Eukaryota > Metazoa > Mollusca > Gastropoda > Systellommatophora > Onchidiidae > Onchidella > Onchidella celtica. The sequence continues at coordinate 21,330,492 of OZ007572.1, read as the reverse complement.
AGACAAAGTATTTGTCTGCCAGTGTAGGTTTTAGTGTGACACAGAAAACAGTAAGCCCGGTCGGACATTAAACTATCAATAAAATATACAAATGTTTTTCATTGCTTTTCGCATTTTTCCTTTCATCATACGTGTCATTATTGTACAGTTGCGATAAACACGAAAGTTTACAACAATTATATCCGACATAACTCCATCATTCTCGTAAAACGACATCCTCAAACACGAATAAATTTCCGAAATCCATCAAGCTAGAATCTCTTTTCATTATGCAAATTCTAATTTGACTCTGCCCAATGTCGTAAACCGGAGTAAAGTCTGATGTTGTAAAACCAATTTTCACACAAACATGAGGATCACGCCAGGACCATTTATGCAAATGCGCGTAGATGTTATTTCGCTGTTTTTGGATGAGGTAAAACGCTTGACAGTTCAGAAAGGTGTAGCTGCTCACCGTTACCGAGATTATTTCTTCTTCTTGTTCTTCTTCTTCTTCTGCGCCTTCTTTTTCCCTTTTCATTTCTTGTCATAAACTATATTATTATCTAATAGTAATCTTATGTAAGATTACTGAAGCTCAGAACAGACAGCGCGTTAACTGAGTAATCCGACAATTAATATCAAGTTCTAGCTCATTCGTTGGGGGCACACTCTCGGTCTAAACGAATATTCTGACAAATTGTCCCAGTCTGTGATAAACCAGATTACACAGAGTGCTCCGACTACCCTCATTCGATGTGAGGACTAAATCTGTTACCTCATGTTGTAGTCTATTTAATGATCAAAATAAAATACGCCTGAACCAATTGGCAGATACTTTCGGTGGAATATGAAATTTGGATCTCTGCAGTTTTGTTTTTTCTTTTACCAAATTTCGAAAATCTGCACATTGGTATATCAACTGTGATTTCGAGGCTGAAGCAATATTGTCTATTATCAGCGTTACTTATTTAGTTATTTTAGAATGAAATTTCAAATATAAAATGTACATCGATAAAACTGTGGCGCCACCCCCCCCCCCCCTTTCCAATGTTAACCACGAAAGCACGAGAGAATGGTTAAAATTTGGCCCTTTGGTGTTCAGAAAATCATTTTGTGAACATTCTTCTCTTTTCTATTGATTACATTCGCCAAGTCGCATAAGTCTCGCAACAAACTCTTAAAACAGCAGTAACTTTTGAACTGGTGAAGATATCGAATAAATAAAAATGCCTTGTGATTTTCAATTCAGTTTCTATTGATCCCATAAATGAACTAGGTCTATATTGAGCACTTCAGGCAAGACAGAATAAATGGTCAAAGCACTTGACCTGACAGACTGAAACCTCATAATAGTTCCTTAGCTTGTTGTTTGGTAGTTCATGACAGGACGTCAAGACATCAGAAAAATGAAAGACTTTCATTTCACGGGGAAAAGCTTAGTTTATTTCGTGTTGTTGTTGTTTTTTTAATTCTGAAATGACCTAATTCGTTAAAAAATTACAGCAATTCAAGTTTTTTGCAAGACTTATGCGGCTTAGAACCCTATAATTTTTGTCAGTCGATATCCTGCACTATTACAAAAATGGGTGAGATGCTGAAATGTGAAAGAAGCAGCGATAACAATAAAAAAAAAAAAAGCATATGATTATCTACAATCTAGTGATATTTAATTTCATCACTCCATGATATGAACACTTCGTCCAACAACTCTGTCACAAATTTTTACGTACATTTCCAATCAATAATGCGTTATATACATTGTATAGTCATTTTATGAATATTTTCAGTTATACGCACGCGAAAATAGTAAGTAGCGAGTAATATTCTCTGATCAATTGAAATTTGGCAATTTAAGCAGAACAACTGTTGTGATTACAGCCGTATTTTGACGTGTTTTTCCTGAACTACTGAAACCTAGTTACTAGGGCAGTTACAGAAATCTCCATTTTTAACAAATTATCTTGCAAAGATTGAAACACGACAGAGACATCTACATTTTTATAAACGACTCTCGACCCAAAAAACAAGCCCACCCTCTTCTTTGTCTCTCCCATAAAAAAAAAAAAAAAGCTATAAATTAAACTGGTATCATATTTTATGTCTTATCAGAGCCGTCCTAACGCATGGGCACACTGGGCAGTTGCCCCTGCGGCCCCGAGAGTTTAGAAGGTCCCATGCACGCAAATTTCTGAGTAGTTGGGAAGGGGACCGGCCGCAGCCTGTTGCTCTGCCCGGGGCTCTTACTGATGTTAAGTCTGTCTTGGATCTTATAAGCCTCATTCTTGTGTAAATATTACGTAATGGTCTATTATATGGATTAAGAGGTAAACGCTCAGAAAATTAGCGCATACGTTTCAAGCGAAGAATGGGGGTCCTAACTGTTTCGGACCGAGATAATAAACCACTGCGGTTGGAAATGGTAAATCTCCGGCTCACCAGTTTTGGCCATATTTCTCGTATTATAACGTTCTTTAAGCTCACTGGGTCACTGTAATTCCCACTCAGAAATGCTTTAACCCCAGGAAATAGTAGAAATATTTAATGAGCTTGAAAGAGGAGGAAACAAGTGATTTGGTCATTTAGATGTGGAGAGGGAAGTTTGTCCACTTTATGTTTAAGGCTGTCGAGCACTGACTGAGGTCTGTTTTGTGTGGGTTTTGTAAGAGATGTGGTCCATGGAGTTAAATTGGCATCTCGCACACTGGCGAGACGGAAACAAGACTCATTCGTTTGGGTGTGTCAAGACTGTTTTGAATCGGCTGGCGGGAAAGAGAGAAAAGAAAGACCTCGCCCACCTAGTTAATACAGACACAAGATAGACTTGACTCATTAAGCCACAAGCCTTGGTCGAACATTTTCGATGGAATTGTCCATTCACAGCAAACCATACCAAAGTAACCTTGATACTTAAAAGGTAGACAAAGAAGGACTACAATGTGATTGGCGGTGATTTTGCTTACTGGTAGTTTAAATACAAAACTGTGTTAATTATTTTACGCTTCAATCGAAAATTTTAAAAAAGTTTCCTAAATAAACTTTTGAACTTAAAGCAGCTGTCATGATTAAATTTATGCTAAACTTGATCGATAGGTTTTTCATGTTCTTCGTTTGTGTGTGTGCGATGGTGGGTTTCATACACACATGTTGGATACATCATTAAGTGCGAGAGAGTTGTGGTGCTGGGCTGAGTGACTCCGGGACTGTTGGTGTCAACTTTATCAGTGGGTTTCTTCTCACCAGTTGTCACCTTTGGATCACCCCAGTCCCAATCTTCCTCACGGTCGTTGTTACCTGAACCCCCTCGCACCGGCTCTAGTCATAAGGGCGCCGGCGGGGGTAATTCCTTCAGGTGAATGTAGCGGATGTTCGGAACCAGGTAGTCACTGTACATGCCGTCGATGACATCGTGGCCCTGGTGACGGATTTTCCAGCATGCCCGGGTGGCGTTGAGAGCCATGTTTCGTCTTAGGGTCATCAAAGCGATGGTCCTGCGGCTGGGAATGCCGTTGATGAGAAGCCGAGCTTTCATCCTGCCGTTTTTGTATCGTATCTTCTCCAACGTGACGTTCTTGAACAAAAATTGGCCTGGGGATGAACAAGGAACGTTTGAATACGTTTCGGACAGAGAAACGATTTAATACATTTCTGAAAGTTGGTCTTGAGTAATTGTTATTATTTTAAAAGACGCATGGTTAAAAAACACACAAAAAACTCCCGACTAAGTACATGTATATTGATAAAATGTTCACAGGACACCACTTCAACCGAAAGGAATCTGCACAAAGAATTTGCTTAGTATAGATGCAGAAATGTCTGTGTTGGGTCGGTCAAAAAGAGAGAGAGAGAAAGACAGACACAGACAGACAGAGATTTGACTACACACTGAAACGAGACAGATTCTCCTCTCCGTAATCTCTATTTCTGTCCCTGTTGTCCACAGTCTATCCACTGTTATAGACAACTAACCACCCATCAGTTTCACAAAGATTGTTAGGTTGCCTTACAAAGGAATTCTGCATGTTGCTTGGAAATAGTCATAAGCCCTCTGCACGAAACTGCTTTGTCGTCGTATTTTGTTTTTTGTTTTATGTGTGTATGTTTTTTTTTAATTCTAACAACAAATTCATACATATTACCATCAAGATCAGTTCTAATTATATTTCAGGACTTGCCAGTGCTTGGCACTAGTTACTGACTAACCCAAAACGGACAAGTCTAACAACAAATTCATACATATTACCATCAAGATCAGTTCTAATTATATTTCAGGACTTGCCAGTGCTTGGCACTAGTTACTGACTAACCCAAAACGGACAAGTTTCAAAAAATTTTGTACAGGTTACAGTTGATACTCAGATCAGTTAACACGGCCACTGATAATTAACGATACCAAGGCGTCTACTTTTAAGATAATGCATTTTCTGGATTCATTCCGTCCCAGTTTGATGTCTACTTTCAGTTTTCAAAGGGTTTGTTTGACTGGCTTTCGACAGCCTTCAGTTCAGTGCACGTTTCCATGACAGGAACAGCGTCCATGGGGCCTTCGCTGGTAGGTAATAAATTTACTGCATTTCCAACTGCCTTATCCATTCACATACTAAAACTTATGAAATCGATAAATTGAAATATCACTATATTGTCAATAGCCGTCTTTCATCTTATAGGCTACTGACTTTTGATACACTTTTATTTATTTATTCATTTTATTTATTTATTTAATTAATTAATTTATTTATTATCTATTGAGCCATTACTTACCCAGTAAACCGTGTGTCCTGTTGGAAAGATCTCTGGAGTCAGCGATATACATGCCCAGGAAGATGGTTCTATCTCCTCTCTTCTCAAACTCTATCTCGTTGTCCACCATGTCACGCCTTTGGCGACTGATTGGTGACTTGACCCTGTAGTGGTGACGCTGTGATAATGGCGGCTGTGCTTTTAAATGCGAATCTTCATGACCTCCTTGTTTCTGTCTTACGTTATAGTGTTGTTGCTCCTGTTGATTTTGCACACGGTAATGTTGATTGTCATGAGATGAAGACAAATTTTCGGAGGTCTTGTTTCCGTTCTCATTAGCAACCGATCCTCTTTTTTTACGGCCGTCAGTGTCAACTTCAACAATAAGATTCCTCACCACGGCTTGGTCTTGATTTATACCAAAAAATTTATGCAACCATAAACCTCTTCTTCTCTTGGATGACAAGAAGCGGTTGATTAACGATTCGGTTTCTTCGTAGCCAACAATGGGTATGATATCTGCACGTCCATCTCCTTCTTTTTCGACAACATTGTCTTCCCTATCAGTACCACTCCCACTTTCTCTGTTGGTCGTGATGGTGTTTGGATGTTCTCGGTCTAGTTCGTCGTAATCAATGCTGTTTTCTCGAGTGGCAAAATGACGCCGAACGACCAGGGTGATGTGACGGCGTCTGAACGTCACGGCTACCATGTCCTCGCCAATGATCACTCTATGTCCATCAATGGTCATAGCTTTGACCTGGTCCCATTGCACACGGACATCGTTGATGAGCACCACGCGCTGTTTGGCCAGAATGCGGAAATTACCGCGTGCGATGACGATAGCTCCAAGATATGTTTTGTTGGTCAAGTCGTCGTGGAAAATTCTTGCGTTGACGACGACACCTGCAAATTCAGAAAGGAAGAAAATATCAATGATAAACCGATAAGTCCAACTGGTATCACTCAAGAGGGTTTCATTTCAGCCCCGATTCACATGAACTTTTCAACGCTAATTTACTCTCAGAGAGGGAAAGAGAGAAAGCGGGAAGGAAAGGAGAGAGAGAGAGAGACTAAAATTGATTTTTTTAATGTTTAGAAACCCCAGATAATCTACGAATTTTACAGAAAACATTTGTTCGATAATTTAGTTTTCCAGTGGTCCATGTTTTAAAAATAAAAGATAAAGGCACCAGAGGCCGTGGGGGATACATGTTCAATTTGGTGCTATTTCCGTGCAAGAAAGGAAAAACTAAGTGTGAGGAGAAATGTGGACAGCTCTGGCTTTATGGAATCCATCTGAGAGAGTGAAAGAGAGGGAGGGGAGAGAGAGAGGGGGGAGAGGGGAGGGAGAAGAGAGAGAAAGAAGGTGGGAGGGAGGAGAGAGAGAGAGAAGAGGGGAGATTTGGAGAGAAGAAGGGGAGGGAAATGAGAAGGGCGCGACGGGCACCTCAATTAGTGATAAATGAAAAAAAAAATACTGTCATTTTTGTACCCCCAGAGACTCTGCAATCCTTGAGATCCAGACATTTTGATCATTATGGTATGGCAAGCAATATGCCGGGTCCTGGTAGGTTTAGATATTGTCCACATAATTTTCAACTACTGCAAAACAAAAAGAAAACGTCTTCGGAAAACAGTTTGTGGCGAACCGTAACCACAACTGAAGTGTTGGCTGCCGAAGTAGATTTTTCATTTAAAAAGAGGTTGAAGCCTTTTTATATTAAATTAGCCCTTTATGTCCGCTGCACATCATTTTCCTGTCTACTTGATCAACAACTCTTGAAACTGTGTTTTTGATGGTGCAACTGGAGTTGTGTATTTTGCATAGACAACTTCCCGGAGGAGCGGGAGTGTGGGGGGGGGGGGTGTCACTTAGTGACATTTGTTCTTTCTTCGCTGTATGCACTGCTTATTTATGGTTAAGTTTTATCAGAGAACAGGTGCAGAGAGAAAGGAATCGAATAAGTTGCCGGTTTGCGTACAAATGGATTATAAGTGATTAGGGTTCAAATCTTGAAAGTTTCTTTATTTCAAAAACAACTCTCGTTTGCAGACAAAAGTGAAAAATGTTCCAGTGGGATAATCTTCTCTCTATCTCTACCTTTCTCTCTCTCTTTCTCTCTCTCTGTCTCTCTCTTTCTCTCTCTCTCTAATTCTTTCTCTTCCTCTCTCTCTCTCTCTCTTCTCTCTCTAATCTCCCTCTCTCTCGCTAATCCGCTCGTCGTCTCTCTCTCTCTCTCTCTCTAATCCTCTCGTCATCTCTGTCTCTCTCTCTCTCTCTCTCTCTTTTTGTCTCCCCTCCCTCCCTCTCTCTCTCTCTCTCTCTCTCTCTCTCTCTCTCTCTCTTTCTGTCTCCCCTCTCTCTCTCTCTCTCACTCGCTCTCATATTCCAGACAGTCTTTACTACTGACCAGTTTCCGGATCTTGTAACAATCGGATCACCTGGTCTGTTGTACCTTCCGTATGGAAACACAATGGTTTGTCTATGCCATCGACCCCAACTAAGAACTCGGGATCATTATCTGAAATATTGGACAGTTAAGTATAAGGAATGAAAAACATTTGTACCAAGTCAGAGTTTTCCAACGGAAAGTTTGTTTGTGAAACAAACACATGGGCTCTGTTAAGTAGATTTCTAAACGATTTTCTGTTTCCAGATATCTTGATCTGATTTTTCAGTGAATGATAAGAAATTAATACAGGAGGAAAACAGAAAAATCTTATCAAAATGTTGTTGGGTAAGAAACAAAGCTGACGGATAGAGAGACGAAGTGGTGGAGGACGGGGGGGGGGGGGGAAGAAGGAAATAACAGACCCAGAAGTTACGATTTTAAAATACAGGGAAAATGGTCAATTGAGTATCTTTTTGCATACAACACTCAATCTGACTTCCGACTTCTTTATTTTGTACCTTACGTTCGTCTATCTAAAAATGCTTCACTTGTCAGCCAATGTAGTCTACGATTAAAATGAATGTTTTTCCTGTCTCTTGCTACATTTGTGCACTTTGCCCCTCAATGAACGTAATTTTGTATTAATATTATAAAAATGGGGATTTAAAAATTTTTATGTTTTGTTTAACACCATTTCCGAACCTGTATTTTTTATAAACGTACTTACCAACATAGTCAATGCTGTGGTCACTTTTCTGGAAAATAAAATTGCAGAAGTAACGGAGAGGCTATATATCAAATTATTTAGCCTTCCGAAAACTGCTGTCATAATTATTTATTAATTAAAGAAAAAAAAAAACACCAATGTTGGAGTTATGACATTCGATAAGAATAGAACTGAACTTCCGGCATTTGACTCCTTTAGAGCATCCGTAACAATCCAATTTGTCCTGAAAAATGCAGAGATTGCTTTTTCCCATTCCAATATTAATGAGTTGTGCATTTTTAAATTTATGAATTTTATCAGTTGTGTGGACACTGAAAGTACAGTTGGTCACTGCTCTACGCTAAATACACTAGTCATTTTTTAAACACGTTTGAGATATTAAGAAAAAACTGTTTGTTTTCCCTGTCATTTGGTGCCTCATGCCATTATTATTCTGTGAGATTATTACATTTTCCTAATGGCGTATTTCTTTTGATATAATATTATCTGATAGCTCTTATGCTCAGGAAATGCAATGAACCGTCATTTGCCTTTTGGCATTAATCTGACATGTGCTATTATTGTAAAAGATGTGACAATATTTCTAAGTTAACATCAGCCTGCCAAAATAGTGTTAACCGTTGAATGTCAGAGAGGAAACACACATACACACATACATACACACGTAACTCATCAAAACTGCCAGCACCACCACTTCAGCAAACACCACCAGCACCACATCTACTGCCACCATCAAAACAGAAACCGCCACCACCTGCTACTTCTACCACCAGAGGTAAAAACTGTTGACAAACTCGCACCTTGCTACTCACATCCTTAAGTTCAGCTAATGCTTCAGCAGTGGAGGCCCCGCTGGCGTGTATGCCACAGACCAGCAATGTTGTCCCCAGTAGACATACTGTGAGCGCAGCCATAGTGCAGCTCAAGAGACACGAAGGCCTGCAGAAGAATGATAAAGTTTGTGAACGAACATGAACACTGGCAGACAAAATAATGTATGAACATTCATGTATTTGGCAGAATGGACGGACCGATGGATGGATGGGTGGGTGGATTAAGGGCGGGGGTGCCTATCTCATGTTTCAACCCTTGTGAAACTCCGTCCTCGTTGCAGTTAAGGTGGTCTATGTTGATCCTTTAATAAATCTTAAGGAATTTGAACAATTAATAATCTGTTGGATTAAGTTTTAAATTTGAGTTTAAGTTTAGCGAAAGGGTTTAGATTAACAGTTTTATTAGCAGGGCCTGAATCCAGAACAGATCACAGTAGTTTATAAACGCTTTTATGAAACAACAGTACTTTATAACGCAAGTGGAAACGAGCTAACAGTGTGATCAAAGGGCCTTAACTTGAAAAAGGGGGAATAATTCAGTGGCTTGAAAGTTACTCAGCCTTTGTTTCAAATGGCCGATCCGTGTTAAGTAGTGAGCAAGCACGTGCATTGAACGTAGTGACCTAGTCAATACTGGGCCAGGGGTTGGTTTATTTGATGCGTGCAATGCTGTATTTTCACCACTGGACGCCAGGGGTCATCGTGTTTACTAGAAAATCGAACATAGGAGGGCAAGTAAAGAGAGAAGGAAGTTGGAAATAAATGTACACGGGGGAATTTGGGGAGAAAATAATAAAGGAAAAGAAATGAATGATATTGAAAAACAAAAGAGAAAGAACAGCTGCAAGATTGGAAATTCCTCATATTTTGCCCCTTCTTTTTGTTAAGAAGGGGAATTAGAAATAAACAACCTGCTCCCGAATTAGCTATCGCGCAGGAAAAAAATAAGGCGCGAGAGAGTTTCGGGACGAATGAAAAATAAAATAAAATATCGAAAAGGGCAACAACAACACAAAAGCGAGTTTTCTCAGTGGCCGCTCGGCGTGATAACGCGGAAGTAAGGCAGAATTCTATAAGCCAACATCTATAGATGTCAATGCACGTGTGCTTGTTCACATGCCAACATAGCTGCTCCCCACAGGCAATTAGACACCCGTCCACACATACAGACTGGCAAAAACCGCTCACACAGGCTTTCACGCGCACTCACTCGCCTTAACCAATCGACGACAGACCGTTACATTGGTGGACATGAACAAATTTGAGCGTGAATCAATACGTTCCCCCCCGCCATTGTTTATACAGCCAATGTTACAACTCACACGCGCGGTTCAAAGGCTGTCCACTTTGGCCGGCATCTTCCAAGAAACATGAGCAATAAATCTCCAGCTCCCAACAAAGAGACATCTGAGCCAATTTTGGCGTCCAACCTATTGCTACCGAGCCATTAAAACTAACTTACACTCCTTGGGAGGAGTCATCCTCTATACCGATAGCTACCAATGTACAAAAAATGGTATCCATCTGACAAAACGCCAAATTTTTTCTGAAAGGCTCTGCGCAGTCCTCTCTGCACCAATACCTCCCCCCCCCCCCCGCTTTGTTTTAATTATATCTTTAAGTAGTTGTTGTTTTTTTTCATTCACTGTCATCCCTAAAGTTGTATGGGTCTCTATTGTTGTGTGGCATGAATATTTATTGTAAAATGTGAATCATAAAATTAATGTAATGATTTTCATCATTTGATCGTTTTTATTTCCGTTATTATTCAACCACTATCACACTTTTATCATGTTTATCGCAGTATGGCAGAAGTGGGTTGTTTTATCAATGTTAAAAAAAGGGGGGGGGGGGGGGAGTTTGATTTGGCATCCAGACAATAGGGGTAACAATTTGCACTTTTTTCTTTATTTTATAAAAGGTTTTCTCCAGTAGATTTTTTTTCTGCGGCCGATTTTAAAACCACTTCCACTGTAACCCAACAACAAATTTGAATGTTGTACTACATGAATAAAGCTCTTTATCAAACAGGTAAATATTTCGGAGACAAAATTTGCATCTAACTAGATATTTTAGTTGTTGTTTTTAATACGCCGTTGGTTCTCTCTCTCTCTCTCACACACACATAGAAATAAATTAAATAGATAAAACATGTTGTATCGGTGTTTTTTGTTGTTGTTTTTTTTTACGCTGTTGCATGAAACGGTTTTATGTACATTTATATAGTTTAGAGGGCTACACTGCTGGGATATCGATGTGGACATGAAAACTATTTAGTTCATTTTAAAATCTGAATCAACAAAGCGGATGTCTGTCACACATTCTGCCCTAAGAAATAGTCTGTATCTTACAAGAAGCAATCTTGTCTCAGTTGTAGAGAACGCTTAAGACATCCTCAACATTGACGAATTGTGGCGATTACAATTGACAGAAGAAGTAAATGACTCTCCTTCTACAGCTGATTTGGTCTGAAACTTCTTTCGAGTGAGACCTGATTTGAAGTCGTAATGGGGTTAATTTAGCGATTTTCTTTTCTTTTTATACTAGACCCTAACAGCGATTTTGGCGTTAAGAAGTCGCCTTTCTCTATCACGCAAGATGTCTCCATTGTCCTCACCTCTCTGCCTCGTAGGCTGAGTACAAGGCTTCGCTTCTTTCATTTCTGGACGTTCTCTTTCCGCCATTATTAGACTGTGCTCTTACTGCTCGTGACCGCAGTTCTTGTTTGTTCCAATCCTGCTTTATATACAGCTGAGAAATTCGTCGTTAAACGTTTGCGGCTTTAGTATTATGATAAGTAGTTAGAACACATCCAAACTGTGATACACCTTGATAAGTGCCACAACGCATTTAAACAAGTGTCAAAATGTGTAATATTTATACCTCTTCTGCACACTAAAAAACTTCCTGTTTTCCCCCAGAGAATGGAGATAGAACAAAGGAGAACTAAGGTCACATATAACCAAAAGCCCTCTTTATCGGAAATTCCGTGAAAGTTTTATGCTTTGCTAACCTTCATTGCTGTCAATATAGTATTACATTGTCTTCACAAAAATAAAGGTCTTATACATCGTGCAGCTCAACGTGTATTTGTACTCAGGCATGAAAATTATCAACCTAGATTTGGCTCATATCAATTTCAGCATTTCTAAATTAGTTTTCAAGATCCGAAATGAAACTGCACGCGATACTGATATTACAGTGAAATTTGTTGGTGGTTAGTGAAGTTTTGTGGACAGGGACGCACCGAACAATGTTGTATTATTTTTCGTAGGAAAACAATGTAGGAAAGTGGGATACTCAGCACTTTACAAAATGAAAAGATATTGTTAACTCGACATAGTACAGATATAGATGTAGATTAGGTGGACAGACTCCCACTTACAATTTGTCTCAATTTTATTCACAGGCATTTGTGAAGTTGACTTACCAGACAAAAAAATGGGGTGGGAGGAGAAAGGGAACAACAGATTAGGCCACCCAAGTTTAAAAACCCCTGAATTCTGATTTAATACTCTCTTGTGTCCAAAAATAATCATGTTCCGTTCCTGCTTCATTTTAGAGATCATAAATTTTTAATGACAAATTAAAAGCTCTTTCCCTAGCGAGCAGCGGGCAAATGTATTACAACGCCTGGGCTCTTTAGATGTTTACGTGGTGGAAAGAAAAGGTAAATTATATTATTTACTTAATTTGGAAAATTCAGATGTTTCGAGAGGACTTTTGTACAGTCAAAGTTCTGCCACACCTCAAATTGATGTTGTATTGCTAATGTGCTATTCTGCAATAGACTGATGGCGCAGTGAGTCAGGTCTGTTGTGTCTTGGTTTTTAGTGTAAGATATGGTCTATGGAGTCAGAACAAATCTGTTTCACTAATCCCGTGTGCGTCAAAACTATCGCTGGCGGAAAGGGGGACTTTGAGCAGGGACATTGCAGACGCAAAACAGTCTTCGCCCAGTGTGCCAAATACTGCTTTCCTTGTATGTAAACAGGGACAGTAACTGCCACCATGATCTCATTTTTATCACCAGATTATCACATCAGCTCGTGAATTAGTACCATTTCAACCAGCTAATCAAACTGAGAACCAAATGCCCTCATTGCAATAATATTATCACATCATTATTACCACCTCATTAGACTTAATATATGAATTATTCTGATGGTACATGACATTTACCGCTCGCTAACTGTGGTCGTATTTTCCTCTCCTTCGTTCATTTTCTATCTTTTACCATTTCGTTGAGTGTTATTCAGAGTATCACTTCTCATGGCACTTCCCAAGAACCTTTCCCATGACTATCTTTATACATAAATATTTGTTTTGTGTAGGACCATACGGTCCTCAGTTAGTTTTCTTAAAGAACACTTCTTCTCTTTAGTCCTCGCTCGATAATCTGAAAGGACAAAATGAAAAAACAAATTGGGTGCAGTATATTCCGTCTATAGTACAGGGTCACAGAACAAGCCTTTATGCACATAAAGTCAGCTAACACTGGAACCATCTCCAGTTGATGTTAATAACTGATATATAATGGGCATGTCTCATATCAAAACAAGTTTTATTTGTATAACGTATCCAGTTCGGACAGAACGGTCTTCACTCAATAGTTACAATACTTGGTATAGCTTTTATACCAAGGTCCCTGTGATAAAACGCATTATACCCAGATTTCTTGACTTGAAACAGAAGATAAACTTGTAGTGGAAGCTACTTGCACCATGTAGCCTATACACTCATGATAAGATCTTTCTTGCCAGCCTGTGGCCAGTTTCCGATAAAGTGGCAATGTCACCAACAAAAAGTGTTATTGCGGATAATTAGTAAATGCTAATCCTAACCCTAACCTTAGCCCTAACTATAAGCCTTGAAACACAATTCACTGTGAAAACGAAGCCCAGTTTAGCGACAATGGGGCATGCAGGCAGTCCGTAAAATGTTACTCCAGACTGGGATTTAAATGTAACAGAGTTTATCAGTGATATTATTGGTAGTCTTATCCTCCTCCCCTCATAGGCCAAAAAAATGAAAAATGCATTTTGTAAAGAAAACAATAATTTCTCTCATTCTGAAACATGGCTTATTACACGTGTGTGCTGTGCAATGTACGTGCAAGAAGCAGAATTGTTTATAATTGAAATGTTTGCACATTCCAGGTTTTGTCACGGCACCGTTTTTTTTCTTTCGGTTAGGTTCTATTTTTCCCTTCAACTCCACAGCATGAATGACTGTTCCCTGCTATTTTGCGGTCGATGAGCTAATTTTTTCCCTCCATGGTATTGATCCACTGAAGTAGATCGTAATTTTAAAGTGACCAGATGTTGTGCCTTGATAGAGGAATGTTTTGCTTTTGGTGTTGTTGTTTTTTTCATTGAGTTTCCACAGTTTGGATATGTGCCTTCACCACGGCAGTGGCCATTTAATATTCAAAACGACCATCATCATACCTCTTCACATAAACAATGAATGCAAATCTGTACTGAAATTCACAAGAAACATTTTAAAAATTAATAGAGTACCGTAGACAGGGTCATCAGAATTTAACATGAATGGCTTACATCATTACATAATTAAGTACTTATCTCAAGATTCGCAGAACTCCATACACTAGCATAGCTATCTTTGGGGCGTTGTTATTGTTGTTGTTGTTTGTCTGTTAGTTTCTTTGATGATGTTCCACTATAAGAGTGTCCCAAAACTCTGAGGTTTTGAAAAAGAACGTAACGCTGTTATTTTGTATTACTACAAGATTTTGTTCAATGATGTTCCTGGAATATCACTAGCATATCATAGCTTTGCAGAATCTTCGGAGTTTGATAGTGTCATATAGACCCCTACATTTGTGCTGTCGTTAATATTTACTTGCTGAAAAGTGCTACTCTGTGACCTGATATAAATTTATTAACATGTTCATTTAGACAGCATCATCTATTGGTCCGTTATACTGAATCCTCTGCACCGAAGCCACTCTATGGCCTAATGATATCAGTGGGAGGAAAGGGGGTCATTTTGTTGTCTGTTTATGGCAGTCTGGCATGCCAGACTGAAAAACAACTTGGTGTATCATCATGACGACAAAATCGGCAGTCCACTGCCTGATTGGCTGCTTTCGAGTTTATTTTATTCTTCATTTTTTATTTTTGGTCTTTAGGCATGTTTCTTTCTGTTCTCTCTCCCTTGTGCTTTCCTCTCTCTCTCTCTCTCTCTCTCTGCCTGGGTGTTTTCGTTGTAGATCTACAAGTGGGTTCAGAAATATCCAAGGGTGCCGTGGTTTCAAACTGTACCGGGTATGTATGTATTATTGGCATTTTGAACCCAACTTAGTCTTCCCGCAGACTTCCCATCAGGTCAGGACTATGAATAATCACGTTGTGTTTTCTTGAACCAACACACTTATTAACAGGGTCATACACCTCTGTGCCCGAGCCATTGTGTCTTTAATGGCTAAACACAAAGCCTGCTTTTAGTTAGGCCTAATGATCATTGTAACTAGAGCAGGATCAAAAGTACTACTGAAATTTCGCGGGTTTTTCAATGCCGTTTCTGCAAAATATTACATTCACACGTTGTTGTCTTTTGTCTCCGTTTTTGCATGTATTTTTTTTTTAACCGTATTAAAACAACACATACACACACATACGAAAATTTGTGCCGACGCAGCAAAATTTACTTTTCATGCTGTTACAATGTTTTTCCTGATGAAAGTCGTTTGACCGAAAGTTAGTTTGTCTTTCCATTTCTTTCGCGTTTCATTGTATTATTTCTTACTCGAGGCTTTGCAACAAACACCTTTTTCTTTTTTTGCTACATTGTGACTTGGGATTTTAAAGTTGGCTCTTTGCTCATATGACATGTTAAGATTAGTTTTCTTCAATTCTCCATGAATGCTACTTTAACGGCAAACATTTATTATGGTGAACAATCAGCTGCAAATATCGAAGGCTAATTAGAAAAAAATGGGTCGATAATGAAACCAAAGTCCTTACTGATGAATGTCGATTTCGTCTGGGGATAGCTATTGCCAGGCACTTCACACACACACACACAGAGAGAGAGAGAGAGAGAGAGAGAGAGAGAGAAAGAGAGAATCTTCTACCAAATGGAGGTCAAAAGTCCACAGGTCTATATCTGCATAAAAATGATTGATTGATTTAAAAGTGCATTTTCTAATGTTTATCGGTCATAATAATTATGGCGTTTCATGGCTTTATCAGAGACCTAATATTCAAAGAGAAACAACATTCATACAAGAATTCCTCAGTGCCAACGCTGTCCCTTAATTTATACTGTGCAGCTTTCAACAACACACCTCTAAACAAATCTGATGACAATCCAAGGGAATTAGAGACGCAGAGATTATATTTATTTACACAACTCTTCATTACCTATATTTATTTATGCAACGCTTCATTACTTCTCCATTCATTTACCCTGCACGCTTGGCAAACTGTATACCTGTGGCAAAACAATTTATATAGTCGGATAAATCTATTATCAAACACGATAAACTCTATCTTTTCAGGACAGCTATTGTCATCCAAATTGGTCAGATGTATCATTCCCTACAGTGCAACTTGCCATTTGAACTATAGAATTATTGTGTAAAGCCATTGTGTATTATGACAACAGTATGGGTAAATCTAGAGACAAAAAAAATACAAAACTCAGAAAAATAATTATGACAAGTAGTTGAAGATTCATAGCCACGCCATATTTCATTTCTCAATGCCTAATCGGCTGCCAGCAAATATCTATTAATCAGACTAGGTTATACAATTACGTGGTAGGCCCAATGTGTGCGTGTATATAATTATCTATTTGTGTCAGACGGCTTGTGTGTTTGTGGATGTTTATATGTGTCTGTACTGAGCGGTCGTTTTCCACTTAAGCGAGTGAATTTCCCCGTTTAGTCTGAAGGAAAACAAATGTGTGAAAGTAGGAGTGGAGAAAGAGAGGAGGGAGGAGAGAGAGGGAGGAGAGAGAGGGAAAGAGAAAGAGAGAGAGAAAGAGGAGGGGATGAGAGAGAGGGAGAGAGACAGAGAGAAAGAGAGAGAGAGAAAGAGAGAGAGGGGGATAGAGGGAGAGAGGGATAGAGACAGAAAGACAGACATAGAGAACAAGAGAAAGATAGACAGTCAGACAGACAGACAGACATAGAGAGGCAGACAGATTGAGACAGAGACAAGGGGGGGGGGGGGGATTTCGGGGCAAACTGAGTCTACAGCATGATCCATGTGACACACTAAAACCGAGATCAAAACAGACTTCACTCAGAGCGCCACCGCCACCACTCTTATGGTTAAAAACTATTTGGAATGTCCACCGACAAGAGCATTCACTACCCTACTTTGTCTTTGAGGATATCCACGTATCTGACTTTTTCCCTTTTTTTTTTTTTTCAGATGTCTTCAGGGACCTATTTTTATGGGTGGTTCTGACCTACACCTACATCTCAGAAAAGGAGCATTATTGTTGGGTTTTTTTTTTTGTTTTTTGTTTTTTTGTTTTTGTTTTACTTTGTTGTTGTTTTTGCTGCTAAGACTGTAATCGGACGATCGTGACCAGAACCCCGAACAAGAAACACGAACCTCGAAGATTACCACCGTCTGGATTAAAACAGTGTTATATGTCTGGACGTTAAACGGCAATTTGCGGCGAAGACATTCTTCGCACGGCGAATAAACACCGTAATTACTTTTGAAGGACCTTAGGAAGAAGCCCATGAACATTTCCCTTGGTTGAAATATAAAGAATAAACACCCCCGTCCTGGGAAGTTCACGTAGTAAAACTGGGCTCAAAAGAAAACTTAAACATTACTGAATGTCACTGATTAAAGTCAGAAAAAAATTATCTGAGAATTATATTCGTAACAGGAAATGCTACAACTCTTGGTGTTCCCGAAATATCTAAAGCTGTCTTTTCATGTGTACGGAAACGGAAACGGCAACGGATACATCAAAAGTCTATTAAGTAGTAAAAAGAAAGAGAGTTTCCCATCTGTGCGGACATATCAGTACACATGAAAATATTCTTTCTATTTCACTACTTGAGGGACTTTTGACATTTCCGTTGCCGTTTCCCCTTTCCGTTCACAATATGAAAACCTAGCTTAAAGTGTGCACGCAATACTGTCCTGCAAACTTCGCAGATATGATCGTGTTAAAAACAAAGAGAGACACAAACAGTACAGAACTCTGTAGATCCAAATTAGGAAAATATTATTTGCAACATAGAAGCAAACAAAATCATTATATCTGCTATACCAGATTCCCCAAATATATATTGTATCCGTCTCCTTATTGGAAACTTCACGAAAAGGCGTATAAAACAGCCGCAAAAACAGTCTTGAACTTCACCGGCCTAAGATAGGAAAATATATTTGAAACACAGGGACAGCCAAAATGTCTCTCTCAACGAATTCCCCAAATATTTAGTGTATGCACCTCCCTTCTGGAACTTTGACAAGATAAAATAGGCGTTTGAAAGAGCCATAAAAATATTATTGAACTTCATCGATCTGAGAAAAGGAAAATATTATTTGAAACGCAGAGACGGCCAAAATCATGGCATCTGTCCTGTTGAATTCCCCCAAAATTCAGTGTATATACATATCTGCATTGGAAACTGCATAAAATGGTACGGACGTTTGAAAGGGAAATAAGATTTTTGAGCTCCATCGATTTAAGATCATGAAAACATTATTTGAAACGAAAAGGAAGCAAAAATCATGATATCTGTTACACTGAATTCCACCGAAATGCATGGGTCTCGCTTGTACTACCAAAATGGAGTCTTCAGAAAATAGAATGGGGTTTTAAAAGAGCCCTAAAACATTACTCTATTTCACTTATTTAAGATTGGGAAAGTAGCCTTTGAAACACAGAGATAGCCAAAGTCATGATCGATTTGGAGACTGCAAAATAAAGATTGAGCACGGCACCCATTCTCTCTTCCCATCTAAAAGTTGTGGTTAGAATCGACTGTTGTTGTACTACAGACCATTAGTTCAAGTTCAGACAGTAGAGTTATGGTGCCCTCGGCTTCCTCCAGTATCTATTTCACCAAAATGGGAGATAAACACCCGCAGTCACTCATAAGTTGACCGGGCATAGGTTTTCTCATGAACAGTCAATCCTGGGATCAATCACAATTACGCCCCCCTTTACGCAGCGCTCACACAATAATTATGGCCACAATTGCGCGCTCAATCCCTCCCTTCCCTCTTCTCGCCTCCCTCCCCCTCCCCTAGTCCGCTTCCCCCTTTCCCGGCACAACTCCAAACACACTATCATTCCTGGTTATTTTTTCTGATTTTTACTTACTTTTCGTTTTTTTCCGTGTCTGTTTCCGGATGAGCCTCAAAGATTACAGACATCGGTTGCCACGAAAAATAACCGAAAATTCGGCAAGCAGAGATCTTCAAAAGCCTGATTGAAAAAGAGGGGCGATATCTCTTTCAATCGATCATAGTCAGTGGCAGAGATAATCAAATCTAAACAGGGGTATCATCTGCTTCTGAATTGCCCCTCTTCGAGATCGGACGCTACGCAAACGTTTTTCTCTTAGCTCTTTCTATAGATGCCATCGATTAAGGCCGAAGTGTACATGTTGAGCCTTTCATAATTTGTTTACTGCCCGTATTTGCCATCATACGGGTGAAGTCATCATACATTCTGGAGTATACTCAGTCTAGTTTGATGAATTATTGCTAAGTAGACGTAGTCTGGGGCGGAAATGGGAATAGTTCTTACTATGAAGTTAATGTGTCATTTCTGTGTGCTGCTCTAGATCTTAGTCAGTCTGTACGTTTATATCTATCTATCTATCTATCTATCTATCTATCTATCTATCTATCTATCTATCTATCTATCTATCTATCTATCTATCTATCTATCTATCTATCTATCTATCTATCTATCTATCTCTCTATCTATCTATCGATCTGTCTATCTATCTATCTATCTATCTATCTATCTATCTATCTATCTATCTATCTATCTATCCATCTATCTATCTATCTATCTATCTATCTATCTATCTAATTTATATTAATCAGTCTGTCTATCTACCTTTCTATCTAATTAATATCAATCTACCTATCTATCTATCTATTTATCTATCCATCTATCTATCTATCTATCTATCTATCTATCTATCTATCTATCTATCTATCTATCTATCTATCTATCTATCTATCTATCTATCTATCTATCTATCTATCTTATCTATCTATTCATCCGTCTGTCTGTCTGTCCGTCTGTTTGTCTATCCATGTGTCTATTCGTCTGCCTGGCTCTTTGTCTATTTATCTGTCTAATATCAAATACATTTTAATCTGCTGCCTGATCCTTTATCGCCCTGGCGCGGCTTATTCTTTCATTTCTTCCATTTGGGACATGCTAGAGCAACAATTTAGTGCTTGGTTTGATCATGAGTTTGCATGTCCGTTGGCCTTTCCACTCTTTTCCCTGGACTGGAAATACATGTCCACTGCCAAAACTGACTCGGGCTTTTTGGACAAGAACAGCGTAGGAACGATTGGTAATTTGGGATGTAGGATTGTTAACCTATTTCTCCAGAGGGAGAGGAGGGGAAAGGGAGGGCTCTTAAAGCCATTGATTGTCTCATTAACATGTCTAAGCACAGCATTACAACATTATGTCTATCGAGCCGTAGCAATGAATATAGGATAAGGGCGATTTTGCTTGTCATAGAGTAATCGCGTCACGACAATTCTTTGGTCTTTAAATAACGTTCATTAATGTAAGCGCCCAGAGCTAACAGATGAAAAACAACACGAACTAGTTCAAATAATGTAAATGCATTGTTTGTGGGAACCGGGCAGAAATGGGAAAGAACATGCACAAAAAGCATATGTTGCATCATTATAATGGTCAGGTTGATGTCTACGATCATGGATAACATAATATGGTCTGAAGATGACTTAGTTTACTTAACCTGAGACTGCCGGGCAGGGGAATGGTGGACTTGCACCCCCGCTTCCCCAAACCCCCCCCCCCCGCCCTCTTTTTGTTTTCCATTTTGTTGCAACCCCCTCCTAAAAAGAATTTTTTTAAATGTTGTAACATAATAATATAGTACAAGTGTCTCGAAACTACATATATACATACTTTTGATATTTTTTTTAGTACAGTGTCAATTAAGATAGTACATTCGAGATTTGTAATTCACATTCAAGAGGACAGTTATATAATTATTTGAGTTATCGCATGTGTTCAAGCTGATGGCCGTTCTGGGAGAGACAGATGACAATGTAGTTCAGTGGAGCTGCAAACAATATTGAGCAGTTCATTTACGTGTACACTTTTTTGTGGGACGCTCCGTCCAAAACACTGATCTAGTCGTGTATAGTCCAGAAATTGCACGTACCCGGTTATTCTCCTACAAAGTGCTTGATTAAGACCTGCAGAATGCAAGGGTGAATGTAATGCCCAGACAGCTGACTCTTAGAAATAGCAGATGTATCCAGATAAAATGAAATAAAGTGAGAAAAAAAAAAAGCCAAGTCTCGGGAGAGCCCGACTATCAAAGCCATTCAGATGTTCACTCGTACTGAGAAAGGTTGGGATTAGAAAGAAAGGATGAAAGTCTGGCTTGATATCCAAATTCGTTTTGACGTGAAATCACAACAAAAACGTCCGACGGTGCAGAAAATAGACCTGTAGATCGATCGCAGGTGGTTCGATTTTAAATAGACTAATCGTGGTCAGTGAGTCGAAAATCTAACATTTTGGAAATATGGGATGTGTCTCTGGATGGCGGCAAAATGTCTTTGATGAAATAAAATGGCAACAATGAACAAAAAAAAATTAACGAAGTGGATAAATGACGATGTTATTGTATAACTTGGAAATTTCTGAATCATTCTCTATCGTAACTCGGTAGAAACTAAGAAGGGTAACTTTATAGAGTTTGTCTTGGAGAGTTGAAAGGGAATGAATAAAATGGATCAAGTAACTTAACGTTGACACTGGAGAAAACCAAAAGAATCTTAAAAGTCCCTCAAAATTCCTACGATATTAGTAGAATTTTTTTATGCAAATGTCCGCGCATACCGGTATATTCTGATACGTGGAAATCCATTTTGAAGTCCTGAATATAGTTTAAATATGCAAAATACTGTGGACATTATATAGAATCTTGACATATTTTCCTTGAAACAAGTTACCCCTATCCGATTATATAGCAATATTTAAAATCTGACATTTGGTCCAACTTAACATCTCTTTTATGGTATTTCAATATTATATTATCAACTTCATTTCATTTTATTTTAGTTTTTGGGGAAAACGTTTCGCACCATATGTATGCGAATTGATCATTTGATGATTGGACCTTGAGTGTGAATCATGTAGCCTATTTTCAGACTTCAGCGATGAAAACTGCACAGCTGAGTGTGCTGGGGTCAATGATAGTTATCGTGCTGACACCCCGTTAAAACCCTCAACTCAGCCGTCTCCCGCTGCACCCGAACAGTTCTCCCCTCCCCCCCCCCCCCCGCAAAAAAAGAACATGTGTGCACGGTCATTTCCCTTTTTGAAGGTGTAAAAGAAAAAGGCTTCTGACTGAGGCATTGAACCTTGTCCCATAGGGTATACAGGGTATACACACGCTTTCGGCAGGAGCAGTAGTACCTTATTATCTTTTTAAAGTAGTGACAGCTGAAGGCATTTTCTCAATGGCCCTGCTAGTCTGGTTTTCCCCAGTGTGTCTTCAAAGCAGAGCGGACAAGGAAATGAAATGAAAGTAACAAGCATGTAATTCTTCGAAGATGTTTATATTTTTATTTTAATATTCTATGATAACGCTTTAACTATACTATTTTATAGTGCAATGTTTAAACTTGCCATTGATAACTTAGGTGGTATTTTTAGAAAATCCAATAGTCTTTGATACCCAGAGCTCTAAATCTTGATATTTTCTATACAAACCGTGACAGACCAACTCTGCGATACGGGGAATTTCAACAGGGTGGTCTTCACATAGTCTAGTTCTTAAAAGCATGTCAAACAATCAAGAGCTAAATAGTGTAGATTCTAAATATCTCTGACATGTTTTGTGATCATAGATGCTTAGCCATCCTATAGGCACTAGAAAACTGTGTGTACACTTTACTTCCACGGCATTTTAATGAGAGAATAAAAGATACGCATTTCAATATCTTTTCCATATTTTTTTTTTTTTTTTTGGTTTGGTTTTGTTCCTTTATATAAGCAATTCAAATTATACAACAAATAGCCTGGTTGACCAAAGATTTGTGGAGGAAATGTACTGATGAGCATATCGTCTGGTATTTTCCATATTGTTGTGTCTGTATTTTTGCCTTTTCGAGAAAATGAGGATTGAAAGTTTAAAGAGTTAGTGTAAAATCTGGGTTTTGGTTAACACTCTTCAAAACTGAAACCTGAATATTAATTCCCTATGAAAAATACACCAGTACGACATTTATACATAATAAAATTAGGAGTGAGAGAACCACTTTCATGACAAAAACCTCAAAATGGACAGAATATAGCATGCATCAATGTGGTAAATATCCCTCTATATGATTGTTAATTATAATATGAGTAAGTGACAAATAACACCAAATATTTGCCAGTTCAAATTCAAGCCTGAAATTAAGGGGACAAATTGTATTACAGACGGCGCAGTAAAAATTTTTCTGTTCCCGGATCACCAGATGCGCAGTTCACTCGGATCGTTTTCTTCAATCGGTTGCGTGTCCTTCTCGTGAATCTGGCTCTCAGATTCAATGTCAGCATCTCGTAATTTATTGGGGGAAATTACTCCTTTATGAAAAAAATGTCCCTCCCCTGTAATATACGAGAATGTGTGCTGGGATGGTACACTGAACACAATTCCATCAATTTTCGAGATTTATGTTGGGATATTTATTCGTTGTGACACTGGAGAAAGGACTGGGAATAATCAGAAATCGTTTTTATTATAACGAAGAAAAAAAAGTCAATATTGGTATGCTTTGTTATAATGCTTCATGTCAGGCATTCAGTAAATGTAAGCAACGGGGAAATCCCATACCGTGGACGTACGGGCGTATATGCTTCAGTGGAGCAAGCAAAAGGTTGGGGAAGGGGAGGGGATGTTAAAGAAGTTTAAGTTTTAATAATGTTTTAATTTACATTTTAATATTAGCATGCATGGATCGACCACTAAAGTGGCTTATTTTTTTAGATACATGTCAAATTTTCCCCCGTTTGTTTTGAATGATAAGCTGATCGACAGGCAGATGGAAAGACAGATAGGCAGTTAGATAGATAGATAGATAGATAGATAGATAGATAGATAGATAGATAGATAGATAGATAGATAGATAGATAGATAGATAGATAGATAGAAAGATAGATAGATAGATAGATAGATAGATAGATAGATAGATAGATAGATAGATAGATAGATAGATAGATAGATAGATAGATAGATAGACAGACAGACAAATAGATCTAGATAGATAGATAGATAGATAGATAGATAGATAGATAGATAGATAGATAGATAGATAGATAGATAGATAGAAAGATAGATAGATAGATAGATAGATAGATAGATAGATAGATAGATAGATAGATAGATAGATAGATAGATAGACAGACAGACAGACAGACAAATAGATCTAGATAGATAGATAGATAGATAGATAGATAGATAGATAGATAGATAGATAGATAGATAGATAGATAGATAGATAGATAGATAGATAGATAGATAGATAGATAGACAGACAAATAGATCTAGATAGATAGATAGATAGATAGATAGATAGATAGATAGATAGATAGATAGATAGACAGACAGACAGACAGACAGACAGACAGACAGACAGACAGACAGACAGACAGATAGATCTAGATATAGATAGATAGATATAGATAGATAGATAGATAGATAGATAGATAGATAGATAGATAGATAGATAGATAGATAGATAGATAGATAGATAGATAGATAGATAGATAGATAGATAGACAGACAGACAGACAGACAGACAGACAGAGAGACAGACAAATAGATCTAGATAGATAGATAGATAGATAGATAGATAGATAGATAGATAGATAGATAGATAGATAGATAGATAGATAGATAGATAGATAGATAGATAGATAGATAGATAGATAGCTAGATGGTTTTAATGAGATCAAAGAAAAGATAGAAAAACAGCAAATAGATGGAAATAAAGGAGACAGCTTCCCGGGAGAAAGATGCACTCTAATTTATGTTACCATAAATATTTAACCAGATGGCAAGACATTTGTTGGAACGAAAATAATGCTGGAGGCCTTTATTATTTTCAGTTTCCTGCTCGAGGGCGAAAGCTATCAAGAACGATTCCTTATTAGGCAATACATCTTCGTAGACCCCTGAACATCTATTGTATGGGATTCTCACTATCGGCTATATTGTGTGTATATTTGTTGATGAGGCAACCTCGTTGCTTTTGTCGCTATCGTTGTTTTTATTTTCGAACTATTGTACTCGTGACAAACGCCAATTTTCTCATATATTTTTGTTGATTATCTTTTCCTGTTTCTTGTCGATTGCTCTCTCCTGTTTTTCTTCTACATTTTTTCCCTTCATTTTTCGCCCTCCTGTGCTTTTATATGTTGTTGTTGTTTTTTTCTGGTCTCTCTTTCACTCCTCTACACTTTACTTTTTCTCCCCTTCACTACTTGAGGTTTTCTTTTTTCTGAATCTCTAATAAGCCCGCGTGTTCTTTTTGGCGGTTCCAGATATCTGCTTTACTCCCCCTTGTTGTCGCCATTTCTCGCTACAAGCATCTATGTCGTTATCATCTCTAGACTTCATGATGTCTTAGAGTTCTAGCTAAACGGAGATCCCCCTAACGAATCCACGCACTCGGTCTAAGCATTGAAACATCTATCTGTTCAATGGATTTTTAAAAAGATAGAGAGACAAGACAAGTGTGGAAACGATGGGTGCGAGCAATAATGAGTATGGCACCAAGTGGGGGCCATGGGTAGCTATAAACATTGAGATGTTGCTATGGGCACCCACGATACCACAGTCTTCTAGATTCGATTTCGAATGTTTCAAAAATGTGCAGTATAATTACTTCCTCAAGCTGGGTTTTCATGTGCACGGAAACGGAAACGGCAACCGATATCCCCGAAACCCTTCAAATAGTGAAATAGAAGGAATCTTTTCATGCGCACGGAAACAGCAACGGATATCCCGAAATCCTTCAAGTAGTGAAATAGAAGGAATCTTTTCATGTGTACGGAAACGGAAACTTCAGAAACCCTTCAAGAAGAAAAAGATAAAGAATGTTTTCACGTGTATGGAAACGCTGCTTCTCTTTCTTTTTACTATATGATGGGTTTTTGCCGTATCCGTTTCCGTATATACGATAACCCAGCTTTACGTCCCTCCTTCCACACAAAAATTTTTCTCTCCAATTACTCCAGTTTAAAAGCCAATCATTTCGACCCGAACTGCATACAATCCCTCTCATCATCTATTAAAAAAACACCAAAAAAAACGATAATTGTCGTTGCCATTACAAATGTATCTAAGATTAATAGAGAGGTCTAAACCTAGTTTAGTTGGAAACCGAGGTAACTTCGTGAGCTTGTTTAGGACCTTCCAATCTTTTAATGGAACAATGGGCCCACTCTTTCAAGACGAAATTAACTTTTTTGTTAAAGAACTTCTTATCTAACTCGAGGGAAAATGAAATGTTTGAACTCAATTACCTCAAAATTAGTTGAATTAGAGTTAAGACCACTCGTTTGTTCATGAATACAAGTGTGTTTTAAGTGTGGTAAAACAAATGAAATTAATGAGATCCCTGAAAGCGTTGTTATTAAGCGGCATTGTGTGTTATCAGTGTCATTACTAATGACCGGCTTGATCACTTTAAATGGAGAAAATGACATTAACATTTGTGCTTCAATCAATTTAAATAGCCATCCACGAAAGTACGAGCTCAGCTCTGAGGAGGGGAGAGGGGACTTGCTCCCAACGTACGAAAAGTGTATTTGTATTTGTATACTACTTTAATCCCATTTGGGAAATTTGCCTTTGTGACATTGCACCCAGTTACAACTGAAGCAGGCACGTCGTCGCCACAGTGCAGCGCCGGTCGGCAGTTGTTTTTTTTTTTGGGGGGGGGGGGAGATGAGGGGGGTGAAGGAGTGGTAGGGACGAATTTTATTTGATTTTGCCTGGGCAGCGGCCTGTTCGGCCTGCTCTTTTCGATTTCCAACTGCCAAGGTATCATTAATGTGTGCAACGTGCACACGGGCCCTCCGATTTTTTCGTCCTTATCCGAAAAGACTAGGTACTCGATCCTACCTCCCCAAAAGGATCAGTGGCACGAAAATATGAGAAAAATCCCAAACTTCCAACATGCCTGCACCGGCCGGGTTTGGAACCCGGTACCCTTGGCATAAAAGGCGAGCACCTTGCTTCTAGACCACCTTGATCCCATGTATGTAATGGGGGAGGGAGTTGTGGGCAGTATTCGGACGCTTTCCAATTGGCCGTTGTTAAAGGACCATAGTCTCATTACAAAGCCGAAAAGAGAAAATACCGAGTTGTGTTTACTGGTCAGCTGCAGCTTATTGTGCAAAATACCACGCTCACCTAACAGCAGCAACTTCCAATAGTTGAAAATAAGATTTGGGGAAAACCCAGCTAGTTGAATGTAGGTCAGCCATAAAAAAAAGAATGGTGAGTGGAGAAGGTGGGGCAAACAACTGGCTATGAGTAAAGCTCAGACTACTCATATCTACTGACTAGTACGAAATGCAATGTTTGTCTCATTTAAGAGCAAGGTTAACGTCACAGAATTGGGGAATTTTTTGGGTAAAATTGGTGAAGCCTATTAGATTATTGAATTTAACTGTTTGAGTTCTCGACTATTTTTTTGCCCAGCAAATTAAGTTGTTGGATTATAATGAAAATCAGATTTTTTATAAAACAGTCAATAGTCCCTGCAAAATACCAAAAGTGGTGGAAAACACATAAAGGCCTTATCGTGGATATAATTCACCTTATTAATGACTGAAGACTCGTACAAGGGTTAGGGGAAGGGGGGGGGGGGGCTTAGGCCAAGTGAATGAAAGCCGTACATGGGGAGGCGGTGGGGGAGTTGAAAAATTGCCCAACTTCAGACTACATAGTTTAGGGATGGCCTCTATGTTTAGTTTTGGATATCTGAAGAAAAAAAAATGCAAATGAATCCATATTTTCAAATGCATGAGTAAATTACAGTAGGATATTAGTAAAAACAAAGCCAAATTTCACACTGATCGTACACAGTCTTTAAAAAAAACATATAATCCTTTTGTCTCTGCAAAAAGCTCGAAAGTAATCGAATCCACTAAATCAGCCGGCCCAGCCATAGATAGAAGTCTACCCCAAGGGCCAATGTGCCAAGATGTTTTCATCAGCTGTTGGGCCCACAACGAGAGAAAAGGCAAGCTTATGGAAATGAAGCTTCGCGTGTTTTCATCATAAAAGTGGAAGGAAATTAAAGCAGCCCCTTGAGATTGTCTCGAAGATGATGTTACCGAGCAAATTTTTTTGAAATGGGAAAGGTTACATCCATTGGTCCGAGGAGAAGAAAGATGGATCTAAAATATTAAATGTAGCAATTCCTCGGTGGTTTGACAAATTGTCTCTTCAATTGTTAGGGAAATCGCTTTGGTAGGAGAGAAGTCATGCTTTACATACGCAGTATGTTAGGAATCCCGACAGAGCGGTGCTGATTGAATAGGTGAATTTTCCTGTGTTGCCTCTGCCAATTTTATTCGGCCTTTATGTATGATCTGGTAAGATGCGTCTCGGCGCTGCCCGAGTTGCTTCACTAGAATGATGAGGAAAACGAAAGAACAGACAATGTCTGACGTGGCTGTTGTTGATGGTGCTGCTGTTATTGAACATTTGTCTTCCTGTTGTATTTTCATTTTTCTCTTTCAGGTGTTTTTTCTTCTGTTCAATCTCTGAGGTGTTGGTTTTTCTATCTATCTATCTATCTATCTATCTATCTATCTATCTATCTATCTATCTATCTATCTATCTAGCTATCTATCTATCTACTGCCTGCCTTTCTGTCTGTCTGGCGATCTATCTATCTATCTATCTATCTATCTATCTATCTATCTATCTATCTATCTATCTATCTATCTACTGCCTGCCTGCCTATCTATCTATCTATCTATCTATCTATATATCTATCTATCTACTGCCTGCCTGCCTGCCTGTCTGTCTGTCTGGCTATCTATCTATCTATCTATCTATCTACTGCCTGCCTGCCTGTCTGTCTGTCTGGCTATCTATCTATCTATCTATCTATCTATCTATCTATCTATCTATCTATCTATCTATCTATCTATCTATCTGTCTGTCTGTCTGTCTGACTGTCCCATTCCACTCCATCCTATTCTTTCCTATCTGTCTGTCTGTTTATCTATCCCATTCCAGCCCATCATACACTTTCCTGTCTGTCTAACTGTGTGTCCGCCTGTCTATCTATTATGTATACCTAGACATATGACTGTTTTGCTGACTGCATGCTGCTTCGCCTCACTCTTTGCCTGTCTACGTGTTCAACTGTCAGTGTCCCTACATTTCCAGCCCACAGATTGGGTATCGCGTGAGAGCCAAATAGCGTCGGAGGTGCCGTGATCCAGAACTGACCTCTTTATAGAAACTGAGTTTGGAAGGCGTCACCTCTGAATTATTGACCACTTTAGCTGCTGTTGGAGTTCATCCATCCAAGCATGGCCATAATCTGGGAATCGGAGCAAAAAAAACGCTGGACTGTACAACCACTGCATGTTAATGTCAGTTACCACAGTATGGCTCACAGCATACAAATGTCGTGGAAAAACGATGGCACTAGAGATAATAGCTTTCGAGAGGGAAAAAAAGTGAATTACGGGGAAAAGTCCACTTAACCTTCTGTCTCAAGGGACAAATGCCAGACTCAACGAAGTCAAGTACATATTGCCCTCTGGATCTCTGTCAACAGAAGATGTTGCGGGTTGTTAGGTGATCAGCAGTTTCAACCTTTGGTCAAACAGGGATTTCAAACTTTTCCAAAGTGCACATTATAATCTGAGTCCTTGAAACCGTTTAAAACACCAGTTTAACGCAAACAGGCTTGGCGGCCACTACGGGGGTGGTTTGCTGTCCGTTTAGAAAATTTCGATGGCGGAACGGGCAGATTCGAATGCGGTTTGTATCTCATTCTCGAGATATTTTACCGTCTTAGTCCGGTATAACAAAGTGGTGTCCGGGAGTAGTCAGCAGTAAGTTTTTTGGACACCTCTTGTTGCCTGCAAGCAAAACCTGAACATTTTCAGGTTAGTTACAGTATGCAGGTTTAAAAAAATTGGGGAAATGTACGAGCGTTTCATAAGGGTTTACAAGCAACCCAGATCAGGCTCTTACTATCTAGTGGTCAAGTCTGGCCAATCTGCCGTCAAACTGTGCGTTTTGCGGGGACGAGATGATTCAATGAGTGCAGAAACAGTCCTAAGTTTATAATATTATGTGAACACTCAAAGTTTAACAAAAGTGTTTGTCATTTTTCTCTAGAACCATAAACAGCATCAGTAAGTAGTTGTCCGCATCTAATTTAATCAATGATATTAGTCACAGTTATGGCATTTCTCTCCAACACCTCGGAGGACCATAGAACGGAGACATTCAATAATTATGTTATCCAATAGCCAAGTACTATGACAATTTTTTTTCTGAGTGACCACTGGGCCAAGTGACCAAATTGAGTTTTTGTTGTTGTTGTTGTTGTTGTTTTGCAGGGTTTTTGCTTGGGAAAATACTGGGGTTAGGTTTATGGTTAGGATTACGTTTGGCTCGCCGGTCACAATAGGCGTTTCGAGAATTGGCCACAATTTAGTCACGAAAAAAAAAAGGATTTTTTTCAAGCATGTATAACAGTTGCACAGTCCTTTTTTTTGTCTTTTTCTGAAATGATTTTCATTTTGTTCCCATCCAGGGATGAACACTGTTTAACTGTCTAACACTGTTTCGTCTCTCTCTCTCTCTTTCCCCTCTCTCACTCTTTTTTTTTCTCTCTTTCTCTCTCCCTGTCTCTTTCTCTCCATTCACACAAGGACATGAACCCAGACAACACACAAATGCGCACTCCCTCACTCCGAGCAATTACTGCACGTCGCAGTGAGAAAAAAAAAAGAGAAAACAGACATGCAGGAAAAAAACGAGAAAAAAACAACACACGAAATATTCTGTGTCCGTTCGCCTTAATAATGCGTGTCACAGAAACCTGAGTTTAATGATGCCATGCCCGAACGCTGTCAAAAGAAGTTCATAATCTTGAACACATTCCTTGGATTTGATAATTTTGTACCAGAACTCACCACAGATCGTCTTCACTCGTGTTCTTTGTCGGGTTCGAGAAACTGAACAGCTTCCAGCTAACATAAAGACAAATAAGGGCTTGTATCAAAATGCTACACAGTAAATGCTTGTGCACGGTATCTATGGGGAAATGATTTTTTGTATTAACAAAGAATAACTGGAAGGAATCTCAGTATGCAGTATTATCCTAACTGAGCGAAATTAAGTAATCATATTTCTAAATAAAAAAGAAAGAATTCTGAAGGTCAGAGGCTTTCTGGATTCACGGCGAGTGGCAGGGACCAGCAGGAGAATAAAAGAACAACAACAGCAGCAAAATCATAGCAGGGCCCTGAAATTGTTGGAGGGCTGGGAGATATCAAAATTTTGATACCCAACTTAACAAGCAAGCCATAAAAACAAAAACAAAAAAGTTGTGAAAATCCAATGTTAAATATGAATTTAGTATAAACATTTTCTTGGGTCAGTGTCCTGTGTCCTGTGCCAGACAATTGGTTTTCTCGCAGCATTCAACAATGGAAACTATCGATCGACCTTAAAAGTGTTTTGCCATTATCACAATAATTCGGGATTTGAGATCATGTTTTTCCAGAGGGAGTTCATCGGGTGTATGATATTATATGATAGTTAAACGTGCCAAAACACATTAGGAGACGACATTGCCTTCCATCACTATTTCAACAGACCAACAACAACAACAAAAAAAAAAGAAATGCAGACAGTAAAAGAATATATAATTATTCAACATACATGCATGTCTATAAACAGTTCATTCTATTAATAACAAAGTGAGTTGAGGAACAAAATGATGCTATTAATTGTGGCCTTTAATCTTTTAATTGTTTATATGACATACGTAAAGTCATGTAATGTCAAATCTATTTTGAGATGGTTATTTTCTCATCGCATTATGAATAATACTTTAGCACAGTAAAGGGCAGACTTTATTATATTTATTTCACCAAGAATTGGTGGAAGATTGTAGTCTACATGCAATACAAAGGTTTTAATCGCCACAGATTTTCGTTTTTAAAGAGATGCCGCTATCTATTCTTTTATTTGTAGTGTCCACGTATCTCTTAACATGCTGGGACAAAGAACAGATTTTGTACATTGTATTTCAATATGAACGCGTGAAAAGCTGGCTTTGATGGGGTACAGATTAAAGCTATATTTTATCACTTGTGCAGTATGTGAGAGACAGCAAGAGCGACTGTAGTAGGGAGAACTGGATTTTGTCGATTTGAAGTGCGTAGTTTTCAAAAGGCTGCAAATCCCCGAAATAGTCGATCCTGCGTTATTTCCCTGCGAGCGCTTGTCTGTGTTTCATATAATTATGGTTACGACTGTTTTACGTAGACGGATGAGCTTTCGTTGTGTTTTCAAGGGAGTGGAAGGGGCGGATGGGGTGGGAAGGGAATGAAAGGCTGAGACAAAGCCTAGTTTGTGATAGAAAGGAGAATAAGCAAAATCCGTTCAAATCCGCAGAATACTAATTTGGCACAATAATGTTTTTTTCTGTCCATATTAAAATGGAAAACAACGAGGAAGAAATTCATTTTACTGTGGAATCCATTTTGTGAGGCTTTTATCGTGAAATAAATATGTCCTCAATAATTACGCAGTATTGGAAGCTTTGCGTTAGTTTCCAGAATGTGCACTGATTCATAGATTAATAGCTATGAGCTAAATATCAGTTTTCCGCTGTTAGCAATCTAAAGCCAGTCTGTCTGGGGGAAAATAACGGGGAGCAGTGATTGACAATATTAATGAATTTGAATGATCAATTAAGTAATTAATTTGCCCATCCAATCAGTTGCTATTTGCCTCGCTATTGAGATTATAAATAAGATAATTATAATTTGGCACCTTTCCTTTATCATTTTGGCCATATCAATGCATTCTGTGAATTTTGACACCATCCACTTTCCATAGCAAATGTGTGTACACAATTAGCACATTAGAAATGAGAGTGTTGTGTGGAAGATCACAGAATAAATTACGATTCTTCATGATTACACAGCAGATGAAATTAGATCCATTTTCAGTGGCTAGTCGTGAAGAACAATGTTTTTAGATACGTTGCTCTTATCTACTCGCCACTAAAAAAAAAAAAACAACAACAGCCTATTCAATGAATAAGATAAATTTGTAAACCATGAAGATTTAATATCATAAATTACACTGTACTGCTCTCTGCAACAACATATTGTCTAGATCAGGGGTGCTCAACCTTTATTGACATAGGATCTACTTTTACATTTCCCAGCCTTTGGAGATCTACCAGTCTGGCGAAGTCCTGAAACAAAACATAAAAGAAACCGAACCTATGCTGGAGTGCCTATCGCCATTATTCACTTTAACATACAACTAACACAATGGTGCGCCTATCGGCATTATTCACTTTAACATACAACTAACACAATGGTGTGCCTATCGGCATTATTCACTTTAACATACAACTAACACAATGGTGCGCCTATCGGCATTATTCACTTTAACATACAACTAACACAAACCCGCCACATCCAAGAAAAACGACCCGCCAAAATACAAAGACAAATAAAAAAAAATAAAATACCTCGCGGGTGCGTCCTACATTCATCCTGCGATCGACGGCCAAGCACTTGAAGATCGACCGGTAGATCGCGATCGACTGGTTGAGCACCCCTGGTCTAGATGCATGCAGTCCTTTTGCCTGTTTGCTTTGTTTTTCAGCACACATTTATAGATTAAAATGAGGATGTGATGTTCAAGTAAAGATACGACATACGTTCATTTTATCATTTATTTGCCACTTTAAAGCTATTTTATTCCCTGAGGAAACAAAAACAAAATGTTCAAACAAAACAGGGAAATAATTTTAAGAATGATTGATTTAACGCAAAGTTTTTAAAAGGCGCAATTTTAATCAGATGTAACTCTGAGACTCAACAGTGGTATGGTCGCTTCCTCCTACACTAGACATGCTAAAGAACGCCCCTTTTCGCATATCAACAAATAACAGAGATAAGTGGATATAGTGGGGGAGACATAAATTTGTAAAAAAGGTCGACCTAGAATGCCCAAACTTAACTGAGAATTCGCTTCGAGGATCCCATTTGCAAATCAGGTCCAGTCACTCGATAAATAATATAGAAGGTCCTTGACACCCGACCAGAGTTACACGTGGAGTCAGGGACACTTTTTACTTTTAAGCACAAAAAGGTCCCGTTTCCCAGCTTCAGTTGCCGGGTACTTATTCATTATATGGGCGCCTTAAAAGCACATATCTTAAGAAATTTAACCGTTTAGTGAAATGATAACAGAGGAACCGAGAAGGAATAATCTTATTTTGAGAGCTGACATCAGAGAGAATATTCCCCGAAGCCATCATTTATCCACCCCTCGCTGAGCTGAGAAACAGAAAAATATCAAAAACCTTTTGGCCAGAGGGAAAACTCTTTTTCCGAACTGCTGGGTTCAGTGAACTTGTGGACAAAAACAGACTATTTAATTTCCAGGCAGAAGGCCAGAGACTACCGGGAAAAAGAACTATTTCAAGTTAAAGAATGAACAAGATATTAATCGATGTTGTTGTTTTTTTGCCGGACTGAACGATGGTAATATCCTAATATCCAGGATTAATAATTTTCAGTTAAGATCTTCAGCATTAAAGAAACAATTTACCAGATTAGTTTTCTGCACTTCATTATTTCTCCCGCGTTCACTCAATTTAGTTGTCACAAGCAGGAAGCAAAAAATAAAGGGAGGGGGGGGGGTGCATAACAAATGCACAGAGTTTAAATCTGCACCAGATATGCAACTATTCGTTTCATTTGCAGAAAATGAATTGAATGAATGATATCCAGCGGAAATTCAGATAATTTCATATTTAAATTCATCATTGAATCTATATACATATATGAAGATTGACTTGTGAGGCCTTCTCAGCTAACCCCTCCATTGACGCGGGTCAGAGAGAAGCAACATTTTCAGGATTGATATTCACTCATCTCAGTCTGAGTTCTGGTACAGACAAATGTTTAACTCATGCTTGCTTCGGATGTTGTTGTTGTTGTTGTTTTTTCGCATTTTAATGATCTCGGCCAGTGTGTGGCTGTTGTCAATTTTTGATAGAACCGAAGGCCGCCAAGTCTTTGGACTGTGATGTGTCGCTTTGCATTATTGCAAGTCCCACACACTAGCGCATCATAGGATAGGGAATCAGAATTGGTGCGAGATCATAGCACAGTAGCTGATCAATTATTAAATACTGTACCAAATATGGAAGTATCTCGGTTTGGACAGTTGTCCCCGGGGGTTTTCTTGTGTTATTGATAAATCACTAATGTCCACCACAATCGGATAGATTTTCTCTGCATCATGCCGGTGTTTCCTTTCACTGTTGTATAGCTGTCACTTTGTAACCGTGTGATGTTACTGAGAAGGTTTCCACAAGAACAAAATTAATGGTCAGGTATTTTCCATATACGCATTTTTGCCTTTTCGAGAAAATGAGGATCGAAAGTTTCAAGAGTTGTGTAAAATCAGGGCCAAAACGCATACAACATTACATCACAAACACGTCACCGGTATCCCGAAGGTTTTAACCGACTGAAATGACACATATACATAATAAAATTAGGAGTGAGAGAACCACTTTCATGACAAAACCTCAAAATCGGCAAAATATCGCACACAACAGTATGGCAAATATTCCTCGAAATATAAATTTCATACTAGCCCCATGTTTACATTGCGGTGAGGAAAGTAAAGACTTTTAGCAAACGCAGTGTCTTTAGTCTAAAACACACTTTTGGCGAGCTCGCACACACATATTATACACATTCACATATCCACATACGCACGCACATAAGCACATAGACACAACAGTTCAAACGGTAGTTCACTATTCTGCAAGTCATCTGTGCAGTGACAAATCGAATCCTCAGCGCGGCGTCAGAGAATTCACTTCAATTTCCCCGAGTGCAAAACCTTGCGGACACTTTGGGAAAATGAAACGGAGGCATTTAATTTCACTTTCCTTCTCTGTGAATGATAGAGTGGTGTATTTATATTGTTTTCTGCTTTGTGTAAACATTTAGTGTTTGGGAGAAACAGAGCAGGAGTCGGAAATGACAGATGGAAGAAACTATGCACAAGAAAAATGGCAGATCGAGACACCGAAAAAAAGGAGAAAATTGCCAGAAATGAAGAAGCGAATGTCACATCAGCAGATATTAAATCTTTTTTAACATTTTGCATCAAGTGGGCGCAGAAGCCGTGTCTTGAATACTTGAAACTAATTGATTTTGGCCTCTCTCCATTTTAATACGGAAAAGCCACAGTTTTTCTTATTCAGCAACGACAGAAAGTCCCCTTTTCTCGGAAATATCAATCAGCTGATCATGGCAGAAAGTGAAAACAGTTTTATTTCTTCTGTTTCCAGGAAATCATCCATCACAGCAGCACTGGACGTCGAAAATGTGCAACAAGAACATTCAAAATGTCGATAATCATGCATATCGGTTGGTGGATGAACTAATCACACGTAGCTGGGCTCACGTTTTCAGAAAAGTTCAAAGTTTACTCATCAGGGCAGGACTGAGAAATGCCTTCTTATTAAATTTAATGTTTTTAACAAAGTTTTCCATCATATTTTCCTTATGAAAAAGTATATATTCTTCAATAGTTTATGAAATAATATGCAGACTTATCAAAGCAAAGTTGTTTTGCGATTTTCTTTTCTTCTTCATCAAAGGTAAGAATTACGTGGGCAATGCAGTTGTAAACATAAATTCGGCAACTTTACCATCAGAAAGCAGGCATTTTTGGCGCACACTTGAATTTCAACATGATCTAATGCTTTATTTGTTAGTTCTACAATATTATGGCCACTGATATCCATTGTTTGTTTGTTTGTTTGTTTATCTCGAAAAGAAAAAAAAAAGGTATTCTGTCTCTGAGCACTTAAGAGTGCAACCGTGAGGGATATTTATGCCAGTGGATTCAGCTGGACCCCTCTCCAAATGGTACTAACAATAATATAGTAAACCACAAATAAGGACAATATAATTTAAAATTCCGCAAAATGACAGCCGCTATAGATTACAGTCACGATCACAGTAAATTCACTGATAACCAAGTGGTATGCACAAATTTGCTCTCTCTTCAAAGTGGTTTTAACTGTGTCTCATAAGAGTAGGCCCGGTATCAGTGGTGCAAACGATGGCCTTGCCTTATCTTCCAAGGATATAATTTAAACCCAGTGACGAGACATTCTTGTGTAATTAGAGATCGCGTAATCACCAAAAAGTTGTATTTTTCTAACTTTTATGACATTCTTTTCCAAAACAGAACAAAATGAAGAAGAAAAAAAAAGCCGAGATTATGATAAGAGTGGAAACAAAATAAACAACAATACATCAAGCAGACGCAAATTCCTTACCTGTTAAACGTAAGCGTAGGTTCTGGCATCTGAGTGCCAGCCCTCTCCACATCAATGCTTTACTGGTTTTAAAATTTGATTTATTTGTGAACGCTTCACCGGATCTCCCAATTTTAAGAATCTCCCACAATTCCCATATTTCTTATGACGTTCAACTACCTCGTTTCCGCCTGTTTTGCGCCAGTGACAATCTGGCCCATGGCAACGAAGGAGGAGACGGCAACACGCAACCAATCACAACAGCGGGAATTGTTCCTAGCTCTGATTTATTCATGAAGGGCGCAAATAGTTCCCAAGCCGATACGGCAGGACCCCTTTTGTGCCACAGTGAAAATGTTAGCGGCCTTCATTAACTCCGTTAACGGCCGCTATTAGAGAATTTGGGGTTGGTCC
The DNA here is from genome assembly GCA_963931925.1 of Onchidella celtica. Taxonomy (NCBI): domain Eukaryota; kingdom Metazoa; phylum Mollusca; class Gastropoda; order Systellommatophora; family Onchidiidae; genus Onchidella; species Onchidella celtica. The sequence goes on along the minus strand of OZ007572.1, from coordinate 21,292,580 downwards.
TGCAAGGATGGTAGGCTTTTCAGCGAACGGGTCAATAGACCAGCAAGAGAGAGAGAGAGAGGGGTCGTAGAGCTGCACAATACTGTGCCATGCCGATTCTTTTTCAAACGCCAGAGTAGGCCTAAATACAAATAATGAGGAAGAAATTTCGGGAGGAATTCCTTACGAGATCCACACTTTTTGATAAAAAACCCTATATATTTTTTCGGTACTTATTAATTTTGTTAGTTTATCCAATTGTCATTGGAAAAAAAGCAATGTTGGGGGCGTGAGGGTCTAGTCAGTTTGTATCAATGGGCGGTAGTCAGATTGACTACTCAGGCGAAAAGGGGCTGGGGTAGTTGTGTTAGTTTCTGGTCTTTGGCGCTTTGTCGGCAACAGTGCGGATCTCGTACGGAATTCCTTCCGAAATTTCACAATGATTTCTACAGAAAAGTTCAGCCGAAGTGCATGATACAAAGCTTAAACTGTAATAGAAAATGGTCATCGTTTGCTACCCCTGATAGTACTGAAGAGCCTGAGATTTAAAAAAAAAAAACCTACATAGCTCCATTTGAACGATGTTTGCGCTATCAAGCGACGATACGAGAAGAGTTGCAAGAGGTTTATGTTTGCGTGATTGCTGAATTCGAATTCTTGCTTTAGCGGTTTCCTGGTGAAATAGAAAAGACATACACGTCTGTCACGGTTCCACCTAACGCTTACGTCCGCTTATTGAATGCACCGAAGAATTACCGGATTGTACAAAATGCCAGAAAGAAGTCCTCACGTCACTTTGTCCTGGGTACGCAGCCTTTAGGCACGGCCAGCCTCCTGTGTATTGTGCAGCTTACAAACCATTTTTAGAAAATTCCATGTACTATCCAGATTCACATTTGGCTGACATGTTTTACATCAAATAACAAAGCATTTTGATCACTACATTTCAATTCACTGGATTTAGTGGGAATATGATTATAATAAAATAATACACAAAATAATATGACTGGTATACTATTGCTGTAGTTTTTTGTTTTTTTTATTTTTATTGTTGCTACTGATTTAACGTTTGAGCGGCTTAATACAAAATGCCCATTTTCCTATCTTTAACAAGTAAAGCGAGTATTTACATCAGATCGTCACACTTTGGGTGATGCCCAACCTAAAATGGGTGTGTCAGAGCGTGGCCTTCGTAACTACATGGCCAAACACAGCGGGCGCGTGACGTCACAGCAAGCGGCGATGCTCGGCTTTCGACAGAGGTGTTTTGATAACCTGATATATCAGTGTACCAACGTAATGTGTAACGTACCGGTACTTGTGTTGTCGTATAACTCAAAGCAAGATGTAGCATGCATGTGCCTTAAGATGAAAGAATGTTTACACTGTAGATCTGCAAGTCTTAAAATTCGACGACAAAATGGTGACTACTACTATTAATTATTATTTAAAACGGAATAGATCAACGGGAAGCCAAGACTTAGAGTTTGTCCGACGACTTACTTTACTTATCTACCATTATAGACACCAATATTGCTAGCCTGAGTAGGTTGATGATAATATTATTATCTTAAGCAGCATACCGATATATTTAATACGGAAATATCGACATAATAATAGATTAGGCCACTGTAGTATTTTAATACATGTATAATGTGTTCACCACTCCTATATCTTTCGTGTCTGTAAGGAAAGAAACGAGAAATTGGGAAAGGAGAGAGAGAGAGAGAGAGAGAGAGAGTGCACATGCACACTTGATAGACAGGAGAAAAGACAGATGGTGAGAGGAAACTTGCAAACATGAACAGTCTAAGATGCTTTTGGTGAACGTCTTCACTTTTCTTGAAGTATTTGCAGATGACGGCTGGTCACAGAAGCTTTTAGAATAATTGTTCAGGAAAATATTTACCACTGGTTTGATACATTTGGCAGCCACCTCTTCATAAAGAACCCCGCATTCTTCACATTTTCCTTGACATAATTCCAGATCCATAACTCTTCGCCGGGACAATTGCAAAAGAATTATTCTGTGGTTTGTGGTTTGTGGTCTGCAGAAATTTATTCTCACTGTCATCTTTTCCAACCAGAACTTGAAAAACTTTGAAAGCTTCTGTAATAATTGACACGGCAAGATCAGACGGCCACACTAAACCTCCTCTGTCTAGAGCAGACAAATAGGTGTAACAATCATCAGTCCCCTCCACATGAAGCGTTTTGTCTAGTCTTAACTCGTTCTTGCAGTCGTCACAGTTGGTGCGCGGCAGTACTTTGGAGACTGCATAACCTGACACAAATACTAAAGCTTTTTGTTGTTCCTCTGTTAATTCGACGTTCTCACAGTCGGGGATCAATGGCAGAAACTCTATATACTGTTGAACTGAAGAATCTTTCAGTTGGGTAACTGTTTCCTCCAGAGGTTCAGTGACATCTTTGAGTGTTAAAGTCCCTTTGGACGCTGAAACCAGTTTTAGGACGCTAATTAGCTTGAGCTTTTTTTCTCCTTCAAGTAACTGTTGGACCGACACGTGGAAGTTACATCCACTCATTTGTCTGTACTGACTAAATCTAAATTCAAGGTTGTCAGTTTGGAACTTGCCAAGTAAAATATATTTGAACTTTTTTTCATCTAACAGGTAGGAAGAAATTTCTTGTAAGCCTCTCAGTGTATGATCCAGAGCAGTCATTGTCTCGTTCGATATAGTGCCTTCTCTTGGTTTCAGATTTAACTTCTGCCACTCCTGAAGCCATTCAACTGCTTTCTTCATATTCTGCATGTTCATATCAGAGATGGAGGTTATAACTTTAAAGTCGTCATTCCTGAGTCTCTTAGCTTTGTATGGATGTTTAACATTAACTATGTTCCACAGACGTAGAATTATGTCTAGAAATTCTCTAGTGCTTCGTGTATCTTCCTGCCAGTGCTTCTCAAAATGCTGTAAGGCAAAAATATTTCGTTGATCAAAAACTTTAAGCATCAATTTGACGTTCTGCTTTTCAGTAGCTGTTGGATACAAAGCCTTTTTGTTCAGTGCCGGTGCCAGTTTTAGTGCAGACGACTTTTCAGCAGAATACAACTTTCTTAAATGAGAAAATGATACTTTCATAATTTCAGTACAGGCAGAACTTTCAAATGAAGGAAACTGGAATGTTTTCTCCACATCTTTCTGAGCAAGCCAGTTATTTCTGATACATTTAAATATATGCACAGTATCAAACAGAAAGAACAATTTCTCAGAACTGCTGAAGGGATTCTGTGTAGAAAGCTTCAGTTCTCCTCCACACATTTTGGTAAATGCATTACGATTTACTCTGTTGTTGTCTGAGATCACGCATACAACAGAATATCCTATACTGTGGAGCAATTTCAGAACCTCAAGAAGCATGTCGTACAACAAATCAGTAGTCAAATTTTTGACAGGAACAATTCCCACATCTTTACTTTTGCATAATAGGGATGATACCATGAAAACTTGAGCTGTGCTGGCTTCTTGAGACAGAGAATTTGAGGCTGTGCCTTCCAGTTTTCCCTCTTTGTAGGATACTTGGTGCGCGACATGAATTTCGTCTAACATTAAAATTACCATTCTCTCTCCCTCATTCAAACTTTGACACTTTTGCTTCAAATATTCCTCGTGAACGCTTCCATCTGTCAATCCGCTTCCAATAGTAAATACTGATGAAAGTCTCTTCAAATATGAAGTATGTGGTAGAGTTAAATGAGAGTTTCTTAACATAGAATAGGTTCTAGGGGCTGCTGCAAAAATTTGAAAAGCCCAAAGCAGTGTTTCAGATGAGTATCGTCTCACCGGAGAAGACAATAGCTTTAACTGTTCCACCAAAAAGGAAAGTTTGTCTTTCAGTGGTAAAACCTGGTCTTCGCTGTGCTCATCAGTTTCTTCTGCTGGTTCGTCTAAGCACAAATTCTGCAAGCCATCAACAAAAACTTGAATTTGCTGTTTGACATCCATCTCTTTGGCGCTGGCACTGGCGAAGTGTGATAGCATTGTATCATACTGTGACCAGGATGTGAGGATAAGGGGAGATTGCTGACCAAAGAGCCATTTCAAAGATGTGTTTGGAACTTGAACAATACCTGTATTCTCTTGTGTGAAAATCTCTACGTGCATGTCAGAATGTACTCTAATTGCCGAAACTAAAGCTGGCTTGCTGCTAAGTAAATCTTGTAAATTGTAAAAACTCCAGTATGGACTTTCCTTTTCGTCGGATAAATTGGTGCTGGTAGTGGCATGTTTTTCAACGTTGTTGTGTAGCCTATAAATCCAGACGGTCCCTGATACATGACTGTTTAGACTGTTACCAAAATCCGAAAAAGTATCTATTTTGTCACTTTCTAACCAATCAGAAAATGATTCCTCATCTCTTTGCTGGGCCTCCCTATGCCTTTCCTCCGGTGTTTTTCTTTTTGGAGCTGGTTCGTCAGACAAATACGATGGACAATTTTGAAAAATTGACGGGTAAGCATCATCCCCAAGTTTTGGTTTTGATCTTTGCACCGTCAAAACACTTCCGTCTGGTCTTGTAACAGAATCAGATCGGATGAGGAACTGATCACTAAAGTGTTTAGCACACACAACAGACTGAGATGTAGGAGTAAAGTCAGCTCTAGGAATTTTACTTAGCCATAGATCTCGCCTTGTCGATTCAGTCGGGAATTTAAACACAGAAACTTTCTCACCATCGTCGTAATTTCCTCTACAACCTGGAACACAGCACTTTCTAGGCATTTTCACATTGAATATTGTGGTGTCGTGCGTGGGGTTTTTAGAATATTACAGAATAACGTAAGTCCTTCTGTATGGTATACAGAGTTGACATTTAATCGACACACATAAGTCTATATACGGATATGAAAGTTACTGTCACTGTACAGGTATACGTTATACACAGAAATAATTTCACATATAAATGAACACTGTACAGATAGGCATTGCACAGGTACACGTCTACTACACCGACTGACGGGACTCCCAGGCATCCTACATATATAGTCAAACAAGAACAAAGACTGACAACGAACTTGCTTTCTCACGATGTACAACGACCCTAAGACAGGTGGAGAGGAGACAAAGACAAGGTTAACTGTTAAGAGGGTACTGACCACATAAATATGCCAGTGTCACTGTGTGTGCGGTCTCCAAGACGTGAGAAGACGTGAGACCGACACAACAAATATCCAATCTTGAGAATAACAATAAGTCTAATAAATCCACACAAAGACAAGAAATAGCAGTCAACACACAAGCATTGTTATAGTGCCGGTATTCAAACTTTGTTTCCTGTAGCCTTGGCCTAGAGAGCGCAGCCTTGAGACGGTACCGCCCATAGTACCGCCGCATCCCGTGACGTCACTTACCCGCATATCGGCATTGTGTTTGGCCATGTAGTTACGAAGGCCACGGTCAGAGTCAGACTTTTGTCAGCTCTCAAGGGAAATTTAGTCGGGTCGGTAAAGCACCTTTGGCTGTGTCAAGGCCGTGGACATACAAACAAACGTCAGGTTACATTTGGAATAACTTAACGTGTCCTTAGCTTCAATATCTGTCTTACTTTCTTGTTTGTATACTTGTGCAGTCATCACAGTTACTTCATTGTGTATTTCCATAAGGTCACCAAATTCCAAGTAAATCAATGGAAACGGGCACATTTTGACGTCCATCAAACTTCAGATCATTCCGGCTCAGATACAAAGCAAAGGATGAAAGAGACACACAAAGCTGTATATCCCTGCATCATGCAAGTAACGGGATATTGTCTAGAAAAGCACGCGAATTAAACACGCTACACTAGATTCATAAAAAGGGAAGATACGAGATACAATCAAACTCTATTGTCTTTGATAAAAAGCACAAATTGATAACGGATGAAATTTGATATAAACAATCCAGTTTCTATAAAAAAAAAATTTTTTTAAAGATGTAGTGCTTGGTCCGACCTGGCGTAAACGCCGGTTACTATGTTCAGAATTGCAAACTCCTTTGTTTAGAGTGCGCACAGAAAATACTTGTTTTTCCTTACGTCGATTGACCGTTTATATTAAACAAATACTGTTGTCCATGATTCATGGCATATTGTGAATGATATGAAATAAAACATATCCTAGTGAGAATTCGTACGTAACAATGTTTGATAAACGTGTAGGCCTATAACTGTCAAATTTAACATGTCACCGGATGGAACACATTCATGTGTATTACAGTATTACTCAGTGGATTGCAAATATAACCCTCAAAATTTCTATAAGCTCATTTTTTTCATTTCACTGCAAAAACTCGACATGGCGATCATAATCTGTGAAATACAATACTCCCTTTATAATCAATTTTATGTTCGCGGGGATTTTTTTCCCCGATCACCAGATCTCAATTCACTGCTGGGTAGCTGTATGCAGGGTATATTATCTTCATTTCCGATCACAAATTGAAGTTGTGGGTGGGCTCTGACAGCACTAAAATAATTCCCTTGTTTTGTTTTATTACCCAGTGTTTATTGATGGTTGCCTACAAAGAAGATTGAAAGGCGCCATAACAGAGTTCCATGTGTTTTCATTGTCTCTGCTGTTTTGGCGTTATCAAGATGTATACGGAGTGTATGAATCAGCAAGGAAGTAAGGCAGCAATATGACGCCCATGACATATTTTAAAGAAGTCCCACGAATGGTCTTCCATAATACGTCCTTTGTACTTGTTTGTTCTAGCTCCATTTTCTGAAAAACTGGAGATCTTTTAGTATGTAAAAGAGGTATAACACATGCACATTTTGACGCTTGTTTAAAATGCATTGTGGCACTTATCAAGCTGTTTCACAATTCTGATTTATTCTAACTTCTCATCGTTATACTAAAGCCGCAATAGTTTAAAGTCGAATTTCTCAGTTGTGCAAAAAAAAAAAAAAAATGGACTTGGAACAAACAAGAACTGAGGTGGCGATGTGCTTTTGCATAATTTCTTGGTTAACAATGGTTTGTTGGCAATCAGGAAATCATGTCTGACAGGGTTTGGTATCGCTCAAAACAAAAACAGAATAGGAGACATTTTGCAAACAGGAGCATCTTAAGCAACACACTCTTGACCTCTGAAAACTGGCAGTCAATTCCATTCTCTTTAACTACTGTAAAACACATGACATATTTAACTAAGGAAGGAGGGAATCTCAAACTTCAGAATTACTGGAAACCGAACTGAGGATGTTTTTTTCCTCCATTGATGTTGTTTTCATGTCACTTGTGAATGCATTTTCGGTTATTTTTCTCATAGCGGCCCTGAACGGCCCCTAGTCTGTTACTGCATCTAGCTTCGACCGTTCAGAGCGGCATAATGGGAGTGAGTCAGTTAAATTTGAATGCGGAACTGTGTGTGAAATTTACTGATGATCGTACATGTCTTGATTTGTTAACCTTCTGGAATGTGCATAATGTCCAGTTACGTCTGTTTTCCAAACGAAAGGTCAGACTTCGAAATGGACGTGTGTCATCACTTTATTATATTGGCAATTATACCCATATCACTGCAGCTGATGAACAAAATGTTCCTTTTATATCTTCTGAGATGTTGTTATCAACATCTTAACAAATTCGTGGTAAAAATATGTTTAATTTAGTGAAGTAAGTAATTCATTATTTATTTATTTTTCATCTCTCCTGAAAAGCTGACATTTGTTTGGGTTTTTTTTTTCTTACGCCCTTTTAATTTGGCTTGCAGGAACGCAAAATACAGAATAGTAGACAGAGAGCTTGAGAAATACAAGAAAACTTAGAGCTTACATCTAGAGCGACAAAGAAGTTGATGAAGAAAAGAAAAAGACATCTGTTTGGTGTCATTCAAGGGGCGATAATCTAACAAGACAGAGCGGCGGACAAATAGACGGAGTGTCGCCCGTCGAAATCTAACTCTGAAAATAGGCCAACAGTTTGACAGAGGAAGTGCCTGCCATGTTATGGGAAAACACAACATGCGCCAAAAACGAGGCGCACCGTTTGCTGTTTGTTTGTTTTTTCCTTATGCAATTTCAATTTTTGGGCACCGTTTTTTTTCTTTAGACAATTTTTTAAGTTTTACGATGATCCGAAGTCGCACAAAATTATAACCTAGATAGTAAGATAAAGTATACTTCATTCGTTTCTTTTCATTCCAGATTTTCATTAAATCACCATCATATTATTATAATAGAGCCAGAGGGTAAACCTGTAAACATCTAAAATTATGAAACTTTGTGAACTGCCTCGATTTTTGACGATAAATTACGTGGACACATACCTAATTGACTAAATTTAGTCTTCAACATTTTTTGTTCACGTTGTCTGTTTAAGCTGCATTATAACAATAATAATACAATAATAATAATAATAAAAAGCAAATAAGTGAAAAAGAGACATATTTTTGCCCCCCCCAAAAAAATCGAAAAGATTGGAATTAATTTCCTTCCTTGCCCCTTTTTACACATTGCTGGTCGAAACTCAACTGTCACATTTGTGTATTTGTGCAAGGAAGTGTGTTATGAAAATAAGCTCCATTAATAATCTTCATCGGATCCAAATGCCGCTTTTCATGTGACCGAAATCTAGATGTATAATACAATTGGGCTGCGCTTGGTAAGAAGAATTCGGAAAAATTTATCTTGTTGGGTCGACTAGTGATATTTAAAAAAGTGAATTTGACCTACATCGGCGTATAAGATTTTTGTCCTTAACATGGCAGCGTGACCAGCCGATGATTAGGCAGGGCTGCTACAATAGAAACAAACAGTCTAAAAAATGTACTTAACCAAAACTATTATGCCATCTTGACAAGTACAATTCAGCGTGCTTTGGGAATTAGTATGTAATAACTGTGGGCATATGAATATCCCATAGGTTAGTGCCTCTGACGAAATCGGGCTTAAGGTGAAAACCAAATTCCCGAGTTCTCCCCCCCCCCCCCCCCCACCACCACCACCCGAAAAGTTCTATGGAAAGTGAGATTTGCTTATGATGTAAAAGAGTAGCCATTTTTCTGTATTCGGTGAAAATATTTTGCTTTAAATCATCCTAGAAATTTTTTATTTTGATTTTTTTAAAGAGGTATACAGATTTTACATTTAGCCCGGTTTTGTCAGATGCATCCACGTATGTGTAAAAGTACATAATTAAATATTGTATCAAGGTAGCAACGAATACGATTAATTTGGAGTAGACTGGTTAAGTAGTTAAGTAGTAGACAGGAATGAATGACAGTAAAACCTAGAAAAAATTTATTCGGCTTTAATTATCAAATGAAATCGACCCAAAAATTTCCAAAGGTTTGATTGAAGAAGACCGAAAAACAAAAATGCATACAAACACTGAGATCAAAAAGTAGCAAACCTTTCGTTTATTTTTATCTTGTGGAATATACAAATGTTAAAATAGAATAATGATATATATATATTTGTAAATTTGTGTTTTGTCTAACAACAACTGGAGTCCATCAAAAGTCCAAAAAGGTCAAAAAGATAAGGAAAATGGTGTTATTTTTTGTATTGGACAGGCAGAGAGAAAAAAAAAAATAATAAAACGAAATATCCGTGGAGTCAATGACAGACATAGCAAATAGATATTTGATGTCTGAAAATATAATATTTACATTCAGCCTTCAGAATAGGCACACCCATACGCTATTATTTTCAAGAAAATGTTATACATCATACAGTTCTATTGTCGTCTAATAATCGTCGATCAGAATTGTTTTTTCTTTTGAGGGAGAAACTGGGGTAGAGGCCCTGAAAATCTCAAATAAATACTGGCAGCACGTACTGATTTGAATCATGGGGAAAAAATTGTCACGTGATAAACTTTTTGTTTGCAAAATGGGCTGTCATTTTTTTTTTCAGGGTACTAACATTCTAGAACCAGTTTATCGTTCACTTAGTTCCTAGTACCGGGTATTATTTTGAACACTATTCATTGGTATTTCCGCACATTTGTCAGATTTCTTGCTGGAGATCTATATAAAATAGTGGAGTTGCAATTCATTTGAGTAAGTTTCTAAAGCAGGGATCGGCAAACCACGGCCAGCGGGCCACATCTGACCAGCGAAGGGACTTTGACCGGTTTTCTACAAAATACGTGTATACCAGGGTACTGAGCTTATAAATACGATTTTTTCCTTATTTTGTGTCTTTTGAGCGCTCATACTGATGGATCGTGCATGGCGACTTGGTGCACTTGGGCTCAGGTTCCGTTTTGTTCCAAACCAAACGCTAGTAAAGCACAAGTGATTTTCCAGCATGGACTTTTCACCGATTTGAAGCAAATTTTAAACTAGATGTACTGAAATGGGTAATTCCCACATTTCAATACCTGGTCCACTGACCACTCATTAATCAGAGATGCGGACCGCACAGGCAAAGAGGTTGCCGACCCCTGTGCTAAAATTCCCGATCATTCTTACATCAGCTCTTTTACACATCAACGACTTAATCAGAACATAATAGCACTTGAAAACGAACTGAGAAAATACATGTACAGAAAGAGAAAAGAACAAACATTAATCTCAAAGTTCTAGTTTTTTTTTTTTTTGGCTGGTCAGTTTATTTAAGAGAATGACTCTGTTTGAATCACAACTGATTATAATTGATTTTCTTTGATAGAAACTTAAATCGACAGTTTTTGGATATAAATAACATTACCCTTTGTAAAAATAAAAGGCACATAAAAGTTGTCAGGAAACCATGAGGTATCAGTCTTTATTTTTGAATGTATATTCAGGCAAGGTATTGCGTGAATTCTATGAACCATAATATATTAAATTTTCTACTGTCAGGTACAGACAATATTGCTCTAGTGTCCAACAGAAGAGACAGACAGGATGTGTAAACATAACAAAGACATAAAATAACTCTATTATATAAATGCCATGATAACTTCTTTCACAGAATTCTAAAAGACCTTTTGTCCTGGTCTGTGAAGCTATCTCAGCATACACAACAAAATGATGATTCATACATTTTGATACTTTTCTTTGGGTGTAAAAGTCACTGGGCCAGCTCTACGAACGCTTTTCACAAAATACGAGTGTGAGAAAGACATAAAATACGAGATTTGCTTATTACACAATGGTAATAGACACAGAGAATTTGACATAATTTTGTGCCCCTTTTTTGAATTAAAAAACAAATAGTCACATATAATTTAGGAATGTCGAAGCCGTAACCTGAAAGAGACGAGCAAAAAGGGCAGCAAAATCCATCCTTGAGACAGTTCTAAGAAAACAGGAATGTTGAGTTGTAATGTCGTGGAATCGTATATTTGCAATGTAGGTTTTTGTTTGAGGAAGATGTGAGAGGCCGAGTGACAGCTGAAAAACAAAGATTTAAGTATTGCCGACAGAATGAGTGAGTGACTGTTAAAATATGGGTTTTGAAATAAATAATTTCTCCATTTCCATTTTCAGGGACAATAAAAACAAAATCAGAAACGATAACTCTCAGATAATGCTGACATACTTAAAAACGCATTTTGGTTTTCTTCCTTGATGACGATGGAGTTTTGTCTTCGTATATTTGAAATGCTTGGAAGACAATTGTTACAAATGTCCCGCTTACAAAAGTCTTCCAAATAAACACGATCTTGTGATGACATTGGATATGTAGTTTTCATGCAACTGCTACTCAGATATGTCCATTTATGTGTTTTCTTCACGTTCATTTTCGATATTCTACAGCTGTTCAAAATACTTTACTTTCATTATAAGTAAGACAATGTATTTAATCTTTCGTCTGTGGTATTGTAAGACCCTGCTGTTAGTAGTGGGGGAAATAATTATAGGCATTTCCATTCTTTCTTTCTTTTTTCAGTGTAAATACAGTTCATAATATGCCACATTCAAAGCAGATGAGCTTCTGTCACTTTTCAATTGATGATAAAGTGGAAATGAATGCAAAAAACAAAACTGAAAGTTTCTACAAACTAGTGACGCAGCTGTCCATGCAGAAGTTTGTGGATCAAAATGTCGGCACAGTAATAAAATTACTGGCCTTATAAATTAAAATTTGTTTTCAATTATTGCCCCTCTTTGGCAATGTCAGCTGGGCAAGACACAATTGTCTCCCTTTTAGCATAAATTGTCCTTGTAACTTTTTTTTTTTTACTTATTGCCCTTTAAACCTGAATTTTCAGTGACATGTTGATGAGAGAACTATAACCTTTGTGTACATTAATTTCTAACAACTTAATGAACACCCATGACAGTTTCAGGATTTGCTCATCTGGTTTGCAAACATGGTACACTTAAAACATTACACTGAAACATGACAGAAAATTCTTATTTTTGCTTTTTTTTTTTAAATCAGTGACCAAACGCTGCAGTGCTCAGAGCTGGAATCCCCCTCGAGATTTGGGTCTCTCTGACTGACGGGAATACTCGCTGTATCTGTCGTGGTCACCCTCAGCTGGAACAGCCACGACCTGAGGCTGGATTGGTATGGACCTTTTGGACACAGTTTCAGAATACCCGTTGAGTTCAGCTGTGAAAAGAGAGGACGCAAAGAAAATTTACATAAACAATCGTTTCAGTGTGTTTGACTTTTGAGTTTCAGTTTTGGTTTTACTAGGCGTCGGCAGGATAACGGCCACTTTACGCCCTTCACGGTCAATATGGGTACTCTATGTTGGTTTGCTATTTGGAGCCTCTAAATTTCACAAATAGAATTAAATAGTTCCGTATTTTATTACACTAGCAAAATTCTCAAAAGCTGTTTTGTTTCGGCATGGCATTATGTTTGGGGCCTCCTAGACCAAATGTCATATTTATTATTATTACATAGGAACTTCCCAATCCAATTCTGTGAAATATAGAGACGCACCCCTCCCCACCCCCACGTATTCCCCAGACAAAACAACACACCTCCACCCCTTTCTGAAATATGACTTCCTCTGATACTTTTCTTTTTCCATGGCAACAGATAAGGCCGGCTGATGTTCAATCGACGAACGTTCGTGTCTCAGTGGGAGCTCAAAATTAACACTAGACTATGTGCAAATCAAATAGCAATTTTCCTTTGCGGTTTTAAAAAACGACTTTGGTGCGAGTCTCGGGGGAATGTCTAACAGATTTCTTTATCCTAAAGTTGCTTTTGATCAAATTACAGTGTCTTCTCGCTGTAAACCAACACAATCTAGCGAAATTAAGGACAACAAGAATGTAGAAATTAAATGGTAAAAACGAAGGAGGAGAAAGAGAAAGGACAGTTGTATCACGAGGTGAGATCTTTTGTCATTTTACATTTGGACCGTCGAGTCCATTTTTTACCGGGCGTCCAGATTTGATCTCACCCTGGCTATCTCGGTATGCCGTGAAGGAAGGACGGAACATACGGCCATAAGAATAGTGAGTGTCCACAATAAGGCCTTGATATTCTAAAACTCACAGAGGCATTTGGCTGTTTCCTTGTTAGATACGTGGCAAATTTAAATTTTTACATAAACCTACAGCTTGCTTTGTTGGAAAAAATAAAAGTAAAAAAACAAACAAACTCAGAAAACTTTATATTTCATACCATAATTGAAAAGGATACATGCCATGATGCCCTTCCGTCTCATTCTTTCCCTTTACTTCTGGTTTTCATACGCTGAGAGGACTCCTCCCCCCCCCCCCCTTTTTTTTTTCACTCTCCCACCCAAACATCCAAGGGTACGTACTTTATGGATGGCTCCAAAGATGCACGATACTTACATTTGGTCACTGTGCCAGCAGTGGAATAGATCTCGATCTTTGCTCTCTTGGAGGCAAGGAAAAAGGCAAGCACGGCTAGGATTGCAGCGTCGAAGATGCCAAGAATGGCCAAGATGTACGCCCAGCGAATGCCGCAGTTTCCCAGTTTGTATTCGGCAGAATCATCACAGATCTTCAAAACTTCAGGGTCATCCCAGCCGGAGGGGAAGATGACACAGGCCAGGAACAAGAAGATTGCTGTAATGAGAACGATTGCATAAACTGCATTAAGAATTTTGTATTGAAGGGTGTATACGTGACTGTGGGATCAGAGATAGGGGGCCAACAGCTTTAGGCTTAGGCCCCTGAGAAACCAAAGATCTCAGACCGCTGTGGGAACAAAGCCGTCTTAACATCATTATGGCCCTAGCCAAAGCAATAGCCTGGGCCCGGCCCCCCCCCCCTACGAAACAACCCGTAAATTAACATGCATGGATCCTCCTAAACCCGTGGGGCCCCAGGGCAACTGTCCAGTGTCCCCGAGCGCTGAGACGGCTCTGTGTGGGAGTAGCAGCAGGAATGACTTAATGATGATAGTGATGATGTTAATGATTTTTTTAGGTGAGAATGGCAATGGTTCTATTACAGAGTGCCACATTTTTCTTCGTATCTTTTCAAGTCAACAGAGTAAACTAATAAAGGAATAGCAAAAAGAAGGAGACCAAAGGGACTGAAGGAAAGATGAATGTAGATGAGAATGTCAGAAACACTTGCTCCCTTTGTGTATCCAAAAACAACAACAACAACAACAAAATAAGCAAACAAGCCTTCGACAAATGGAAAGCGACAGATGGTTTCGAGGATGGCGTTTATTGCGCAATACTAGCCACATTACGCAATCATGGCCACGACAAATTCCGAGACACATGTCTTGTTTATTCAGACACTGAAGTTAAACATAAACAGGGCTACACTGCAAGGATAGTTATTTCAGACAACACGCAAAATACATTAGTTCATGCACATCGCGTATATTTCTATCTTGCCAAAAAAAAAAAAAAACGCTCCATCCAATATCCATGCTCTGAAATCAGTTTTTTTGGTCCCTTAATTTCGTATTTTTATATAAATAGTGAACATCCAACAAGTAAATATGCCAATATTATATCATTCAGCCACAGCAGCAGAATGACCTAACTTCGGTTATGAAGCTCACTCCTTCGGCATCCCACTTGATTTCATAGGTGAGCTGTTTAGTGGGGAATATCTGTCTGTCTGTCTGTCTGTCTGTCTGTCTGCCTGCCTGCCTGCCCGCCTGCTTGTCTGTCCTTCCATCCGTCTGTCTGTCTGTCTGTCTTCAACCATCATTTCCACTGCACCCAGAACACGTAAATGCACTTTCACTCATTGGCCGTTGGTGTTCGCATACTACTTGCCTTATATTTACTTGTTCTCCTTAAGGACGTGATCATGAAATCGCAAGAATTAACATCCACCTCGTTACGTGAATTAAGCCCTTATTTGTCTTCCTCGATTGGTTCATCAAATATCATGTTAATTTTTGTGTATGCTGATAGATGGAGGGTGAGAACCGAGGACATATAGTTGATGAAAGTGTGGAATTTACATTGTGGAAGCGGGAGGGGTGTGCAGCTCTTAAGATGACAAATTTCTATCATGTACATAGAATTAAGAACATTTTTGTAAAAGCAATAAGACAATAGTCGTAATGGCGATCCCAAGTAATTACAATACCATATCAAATACTTATCTTAACCCTCACTGATAAACTTAACTATATCAACGTTATATCCGTTACCAGTCAGTGTGAAAATAAATATTTACATTAGTGAAGAAATTTGAGTTGAGTGTTGTAGCAAATATGACCATGAAAAGGGGATTATGCCGGGAATCGTTGCGCCGAGGACAAATAAGATTGCGCTAGGGAGAAACGGCTTCAATTTCCATGTGTTTAGAGAGTTAACACTGACGATAGTTCTCAAATACCAGGTAACGGCAGATATCTGTTGAAGCAGGTATCTAAGCTTTCAATGTGAACAAATTCTTCTGCAAATATTCGAGCAGCCATTAAGCTATGCTACTTCTGGTTACTTCCGTAGTTTCCACATTGCGGGTGTGTTCACCCACCGTTTTTCTGTCTGGTTTCCCTTGTAACAAAAAAAGGCGTGTACGCGGGGTCATTTTCAGTCCCATTCGCTTTGTACCCGACCGAACCCCTCAACACAATGCCAGCGGTCAGCCTGTTACTGTCCAAACCTGTACGTCCAGTTGTGAGCTGGACCGCGCCACATGAACCTGGCATTCAAGGTGTCTGGTATGCAGTTAAAGGGTGGTGGCTCTCAGACTCGTGACTAAAACCCAATATACCCGCTATATACTACTTATGGCGTTGACTACGACTTACTGATGGGCGTGGTTTACTTCGTTCTAGTGCAAGGGTGGTGCAAATACAACTCATGTTTTTTCCACCCAAAGCTTACTCATTACTTGATGGACTGTAACCTTTACCACAATTAAATTTGGGGACTTTGTATAAATAATTATAAGGAAACCACTCAGGACATCAAGAAAAGAGTCGGTCGCTGGTCTATGCTTTTAGACAGATTACTATAAACGGCAGGCTCGCTGTCATGGGCAGCGATATAAGATGTCTTTAGATAACCGTATGAGACAAAATAATGCAAATGTTTGCAGATAACTATGTTTTTACGTTCATGTTACTGAACAATTCTGCCGTGTGAAACCTTTTTGTGGCTGTCACACTATCGAATCTAAAGGGGTGTTGTTTTCACTTATTTATTTATCTATGACAGACGATTTCCTGTCCGTCCAGCTGGACATCGTATGCACCAAAATACACATGCTTCATTGCACTGTTAGTCACAAGGCCTCTCCTATCAACCCCACCCCTTCCACCCATTCCCTCTGCCGACAACACCAAGGAAATTTGTACGAACATCATTCTATTCCACACTCTTGCTGCCACCGCTAGCATCTACTAACCTAGACATAGTAAAATGCACGTTGAACATTCATGAAGAAATATTTGAACTTGACATTATCTTTTGCAAAAATCTGGACATTTAAAGAGGAATCCACGCATTTCTATTCTCATCAATAGACCGTTTAACCATGCTGACAGCCATTCTGCTGTGATACTTCATGGGTCCATACGCGGGGCATGGGAAAATGTTTCTTTCGCATAGGACAAAGCTGCATTGTTCTTGGTATCTCAAAGTGCAATTCATAATGCCTGGTGGTGCCGCTCGAGTGAACATTGGAATTCTGGACGCTCCTTAGATATGCTTCTCGAGAATGACCATTAATTAACAGAATAAACTGAGCCCGCCCGCCGTTTTTTGCCAGACTCGGCACTTTTTTCCAGCTTGTCAGTGCTCAGTTCCCATTTCAAACAATGTCCAAGTTGAATCCAACCAAGGACATGTGTGGTCAGGCTATAAAGAGGTCAATGTCATCGTGTTAAAGAAAAACAAAACACGTTTAAAAGCCGCTAACGTCTGACAGTGTCAAAATTACAAGATTTCTGTGTTTGAGTAGAGAAAACCATACAGATATAAGGCTTTTTAGTAATTGTAGACTCCAAATTACGGTAGATCAGTTTGGGGATAGCCGAAATAAAGAACAAATCTTATTGCTTTTCTGTAGTTGCTTTATAATCTCATTAAAGTTGCAAAGTACAGCCACCTTCCGTAAATAAACATGAGGCTCAAATTCCTCTTGAAGATATTATAAGGATCATGTTTGGACTCTTGTTTGTCTTTAAACTTACTGTCAAAGCGTGTGTACTGTATTGTGTGTGCGATATCTTCTATGCAGAGTATAACCAGAGACCTTATAATAGCGAGACAGGTAACTGCCGGGGCCGCTCCATACGTTTGCACTGCAGTGCAGTGTGACAGGCCCAGCGTGACCCAGATACAAATAACGGCGGTCGCCCAGTCAGCTGGGAGGCTGACAATAGTGGAATAAGAGGCGATGATGGGCACTATTTCTTTCAATTTACTGACGTTTAGATAAAGATGATAAATAGTTTTATGAGTGTGATAAAAGGAGGAAAGACTATGGATAGGACTGGGGAAGGAGAGGGTAGCAGCTATAAAAGAACTGATATTAATTGATTGACTTACTCAGTAAAAGTGTGTTATCCTAACGATAAATGAATGTCCTCTTTCAGTTGTTACTTGTTATCAAAGATTGTTGCCTTCCTCTTTGCACACGTTGTCCTGACCTTAGGCTGAATTTGTTCCAGGTTCTTACATTTGATCAGATGATGCAGTCGAATGTTGACAAAAAGATTAATAATCAGGAATGTTTTATCACAAGAGTCACATTGGAGAGCCTCTTCTGTTTCGTTTCCGTATGTTGCTTCTGTAATCTTTCGAACGATTGAGCACCGCAATCCTGAAGTGTGAAGTCTGACTGGTGCAACGGTTCGGAATACCTTTTCTGCACATCTTAAAAATTCCTGGAAATTGGATGAAGGGAATCGCAAGCCACCCCCCTGGCATTGGTCAAAATTCTTGGACCATATGAACTGATGGCTTGGATTGGTGATGTCTTTGTCTACAGATAGCTGACCCCTACAGTTATCGCAGATGACAGTGTCAATTTTTGAAATGATGTAGCCTGCAATGTAGGCAAGAATGTTTTCTTCCTTGTCTGAAAGTAATGGAACGTCTGGCACTTTTTTCATGACAGCCTGGAGCACTCTGGGTACATCTTGCTGCAGTCTTGACCTAATCGCTTTGGTGCCACCTGTTGGTTCGACGTTCTCCAGACTGAACAAAAAGGCATCAATGTCATCTTTACAGTTCTTCCTCTCCCCTGTCACAAGCAGTGAATCTACCATTGTCTGTCGAAGTGATGATCTGAATTCTGTGACATCCGGATTAAATCGATGCCCACCCTTTCCTCGAATGACAGAGAATAAATTCTCCAGACAATCCTGGTTGAGGCGATGTGTAAGGAGGAAACTGAAAGAGAAGTTGGTTTTAAGATCTTCCCACAACTGCAAGAGACAGCTGATAGATAACTTCCATCCCTCCAGGGAGGGAAGTGTAGACCCTTTACACGTGATGCCATCAAGCCATTTTAGACAATCTTCTAAATACTTTGAATGGCCAGACTTGGGTGTAACGGCATGATTCATATTGGCTTTGCTGTGAAGGCTCCTGCTGTTGAAGCAATTGAACAGTCTATCCCACTGTTCCACGAACTCTGCTGTTGCCAGTGCTTCGAAAGGTAAGGCCTTGAGGGTAACCATAGTTGATATGCCAGCAGCTACTGTATGGCTTAAGACCTGCACAGCAAGGCTGACACGAAGGTGCGCAAAAGCAGGTACTTCTATATGTCTCTTCGTCAGTTTTGGGGCCATCCTGATAGGCATCGAAGAGTCCATTTAAAAAAATTTAACGATGTGCTCCCACCATACACTCCGTCCTTGCATGGAAAAGCCACTTTTCTTCAGATTGTTTCGAATATTTTTAATCAAGTGTTGAGGGTCGTACATGACAAAAATCTTGTGCTCCTGCACACAAAAGAAAGGCTTGTCATTTGTAACTCCCAACTTTTTCACAACAGCTCTATTGTTGGTCCCTTGGTCACAAATCATCACCTTAGGAATCAGTCCCAGCTGTAACAGTTGCTCCACGGCATCCAGCAGTATCAGCTCCAGTATGTTCGATCTTACTGAATTATGTGATAGGACATAGGTGAAAGGCTGTTTCCATTTGGTGTAAATTCCTCTGACCATCACAACGAGCGCCTGGTTAGCTTGCTTCTGAGACCGACCCCAAATACCGTAGTCTTCAAAACCCTCAACTTTGTCATGAGTTGGGTCGTAACGAATACCATACTTGATGGCCATGTCATCAAATATAATGGCACATAATCTTTCCTTCTCTGCCATGGCCTTTACTTTAATTTTGAACATATTCAGAATATTCTGACATAGACCCGGTTGTATGTGAACATTTTTCATGGACAAAGACAGAGTTCTGGGTGACGGAGAATCGAGGAGCTTACACCATTA
Organism: Onchidella celtica; assembly: GCA_963931925.1. NCBI lineage: Eukaryota > Metazoa > Mollusca > Gastropoda > Systellommatophora > Onchidiidae > Onchidella > Onchidella celtica. Next base: position 21,272,843 of record OZ007572.1, on the reverse strand, counting down.
TACCGTATAACAATGTAAGCTTCTTGCCGAGAATAAAGACTTGTCTTCTGTTACCGCCGTTAATGCCAACACGGATGCCTGACCCAGATACGCGGATCCAGCCACAGTTACGTGTCTCGCTATATAAGGTCTCTGGTATAACCTAGATCTATCAGCGCTGTGGTGGGAACCACAATAAGGGACGAGGTAAAATACAGCCCGCATTCAAGATCGTAAATATTCATTACATTCAGGGGAATTAAAGATCACAGTGGTAACCATTATGAAATCCCTGGACCATAGAAGACTTCACGCGTGACAATGGCGATGGTATGGTACCGACAATCCAGGACCCTATTTAGCCTCCATGAAGTCTGACGCAAGTAAATGGATAACAAAATAAGGTGTAAATGCCAAGAGCGGCGAACCTCCCAAAACAAGGATCCCAAATCCTGCATAACAAATGAAAATGGCCACCTGGGTTAATAAAACGAAAATCCGGTACGCCTTCTCTTATGTTGTAACCCATTCCACTCTTAACGGACATTTACAATGATGTAAACACTGTGTTGTTTCCCAGGTACTTCACTCTATCTGTTTCTTTCCATGGCATAACAGGCTGGTCATGATCTGGAAACGCTGCGGCTTGTATTAAACAGTGTTATCGCGTAATGCGTGTTTCAAGACAATCTATTGTAGGCTCCTTTAGAATTTCTGTCATTTCTCATCCCCTGTACCCACTTACCAATACTCCCCTATGCTCCTCGTGTAACAATAGATAAGTTAACAAACAAATCGCGACCTTAGTTCTTGTTTGTATGATCTCCATTTTCTGAAAAGCTGAAGATCTTTTAGAGTATGTGGAAAAGATACAACAAATGCACACTTTGACACTTGTTTAAAACGTGGCACTTTTCAAGCCGTTTCACAGTTCCGATTTATTCTAACTCCCTATCATAATATTTAAAGCAGAAAACGTTTAAAGACGAGTTTCTTAGATGTGCAAAAGTGGAGTTGGAGCAATCTAGAATTAAGGTCGCCAAAAGCCAACCGTCCATGGGGATTGTATTGTATTTATCTATTTATTTATTTATTTTGACTCATAGCAGGAAAAAAATACCAAAATTTTACATGAAGGTAATAAAGATGTGAACAGTTTTATTCCAAGACATCTGAATCACTAAGCTACTCTGTCACCTGATAATGATCTCATGAAATGAAAAAAAAACAAAAAAACAACTGAGAGAATAGAGGAAAAATAAAAAAAGACCTTGGCTGAATACGCGACCACTGTTGTCTCGATCCGTTATTGTCGCTGATCAGTCAAGAAGAAACATTCCTAGCGTTGTCGATTTGCAAGACTGACCTGGACGTATGATAATAATACAATACAAGGAAAGACTATGGGGTGCGGCGTAAATGTACCAAGGAAGATTGGGCTCTGCGTCACTGAAAAGGTGAAGCTTTGTAGTCCCCTCAAACTTGCTGTTGTATGGCAAAGGCTTTCGAGGCCCAAGCGGTTGTAATTATTTTTCTCCTCACGAAGAACGAGACAGGGTGTTGAAAGTAATTTGAAGTTTAAAAAAAAAAAAAACTTAGACATACAGCCTTATGAAACATACACACATAAAGAAGTGGATCTTGAAAAAAAGTAAGAAGAATCGTGGATTTTTCTTAATCTGCTCTAGAGGTAACCCCAGGCCTTCAGAACCTATTGTGATTACATGATGAGTCAGTCTCGCATTCTGTTACACAGTATGCTGCATGTTCCTCGTGGCAATTTTCAGACTGGTGAGTGAAATAAAGTGCAACACTACTCTGAGGCAACTAAAAATACTCGTCTTCAAACTGTGCTAAATTTAGAAGGTTTTTTGCAGTTCAAGCATGCCTTTGCTCAAGATTTTACTGTATTACAGAGGACCTCTCCAGAACCCCCTAAAGATCAAACGATCTGAAAAACCAATACAAGCCTATATCTCCACTCCTTTGTTACCCAAAGAAATACCCATAGCTAATTATACCCGAGTCTCGAGATATTCGGGATCCTCATGTGGACCAGTTTGACACCCTTAGGTCAGCAAAACCGGCTCAGAGAGGGGGTATGTAGAGGTTGTAATGCGCTGACCAGTCAGAATTAACACTATGCGGGGATTCAGTGAAATGGAAAAACAGACAAACATGCGGAATTTTTTATTGCGGTCACTGCGGGCGTAATCGGATCGCTGAGGTGTGAAAAACTGCACTGCAGAACGGAAAAAGTTATGACCGTGAACGAATGACTTGTCAAAGTGACTTTTGTCAAACATTCCAGTATTATGCTGCCATTCCAAAATCTATACAGTTTGGGCAAAATCGGCCGGCTTCAAGACAGTTGGGCCAATTGCACCCAGTTGGGCCCCGCGCTAGGGTAATCTTAGACGAAACTGAAATCGGATTTCGTTAACTTGTAATGTTCGTCACCGCAGGACGAAACTTACTCATTTAAAATCAGACTATATTACATTACAGCGCCCCCCCCCCTCTCTCCCCCCAACTACACCCCCGTCCGTCCGTCCCCAAATCAAAGAAACAGCAAAACCAACAACTACACACTTTCCTGTGTCTGACACGACAATTCTTGCTCTAACTACCTGTATGCAAATTTTCATTTATTTGTCATGGATAACCTTTGTTTGTAAACTATTTACCGGTAGCTTTATCGGCCAAGAACCAGAAACCAGTGTCAAGACAGGGATGGATGCTTTGGTTTCTTCAACAAAAGATAACTGAATCAGTCTACCGAAATTCACAATGGGACCTCCTTCATACAAAGGTTCCATATGATTCTTATGGTCACATCCCTCTGTGCTCATCCTACGAAGACAATAGTTGACGACTGTTTGATGGTTGATAGTGATGATAATATTCGGATAGTCTGATAGTGATGATAATATTCGGATGGTATTCCCCGAAAGTGAATAACCAACTTAATAACTAACTAAATATCAATCCAGTCAAGTGAGCAACATTGGAACACAGACGAAACGAAAAAAGTCTTTGGGAATGAAAAGAGATGGATGCATGAAGTGAAGGCAACAGCAAAAGCGTGGCGGAGGGGGGGGGGGTGGAGGAGATCGGAGAGAAGAAATGCAGAAAACGGAAAAAGAAAGATAATGATAAGGGTTTTTAATGCTCTGGCGACGAAACTGGTGATGTAGAAACGTAAGGTCAATAGATAGAATGTAGTGTGTTTGCTTTGAAAGTAATATAATGAAAATAAAGAAAACAAATACAGGGCGTTGTGGGAATGTTTATTACACAGGTTTCATGCATTAAAATGGATAAATTAAATGGGCTGTATCTTCATCGCACGCCTGTCCTACTTTTGTTTCCATTTCCTTATACATGTCCTCCACCCTCAGAGACAAAAATAAATTAAGGTGTACCGTTAATGACAGTGCATTTGATGGTGCTGACAGCTGATAACTGTGACTTGCAGTTTGAAGAAAGCAGGTCGCGTCGACATGTAAACGGTCACATTATGCAGGGGGAAAAAAGCAAGACGATAGAATGTTACAGAACGATAAGACAGAAGAAGACCCTACCAGAAGCGCACGCCAACCACTCGTTTGATAACTGTAAACTTGACCATGAAGAGATGGCGCCAATTATGTAAATAAAAATGATCTTGGTCTACACGTGAAAACATGCCACGACCACTGTCTTTTATCAGATCGTGATCTAAGTCACGCATATTTAAACAGGATGAGCTTCACGGTGCCGTGAGACAAATAAACACAGACCGCCGCGTTCTAGCAATCAATCGATGATCGCTTCACACATTAAAGTACACAAAAGACGGGTGTACAATGGGCCTCCTAACGAGGGACTGACTTACGTTAGGTCAATGTGCAACCTTCGATAAGCTTATGGAGAAGGAATTTATGCGGGTAGGGCCCAGTCCTGATATTTTTATACAGGCCGATTTTGAAGAGAGAATACAAACATTCTCTGATCAAATTAGTCTCCCCTCCTATATAATGCCGTCCCTCACGCCCCCCCTCCCCCTCCCCCCCCCCCCCCCCCAAAACTCCCCTTCTTTTTTTTTAATGTTCAGGTAAGATCTAGATGGGAATTAGTGGAAAACACACAAAAGTGTTTTATGGAAATCTTTGCAGATTTTTTCATGGATGATTTCATATTTAATTTTTATTTTGTTGCAGTTGTTGCACTTTTGCTGGCATAAAAAAATACGTAAATTTAATTCCGTGAAGCTGTTGAAATTCCATCACCAATCAATGCGTATGGATTATACACCAAGGAAACCCAGTTGTACGCTTTTCTTTTCAGTCCAAAAGCTCGCGGACTAAAGGGACAGATCGTGTTTTTTTTTTCATTAGAAAATTTGACTGCCTTTCAAGGGCGTTCAGTTCGGCGCACTTTTCCCTAGGAGGAACAGGGTGCATGCCCCCGTGGTGCATGGGAGTTTATATTAGGGAGAGGAAGACTGATAGGAGGAGAAAGAGAGGGCCGCGCGGAGAAGCGTAGAGAACAGAAGCAGTTTTATCCCTTGCAACGCCGGGAGCTTCGGCTAGTAAAATAATATAATTTGCAGTTATTTCAAACATATCACTGCCATTCATTCCCATTTTCACCTCTGCCTGGTAAGATTGTGATAATTCACCCCAATGACACAATAACTATCACATCCTATAATCTCGTCTTCCATTCCTTTCTGTTGTTTCTTTTCCAAGCCCGTGGTATAATTCAGTTTCCGTTTCCATACCCAGGTTCATAGGTACTAGCTGTTGCATGTTGATAATCCAGCGGTTAGTCCAATATTTTCCCATTTCCAACTGTGGACTTCCGACTCCTGTACGACTTGCTTCGCTTAAGCCCGTAATTATGTGGGTGGCAAGGGAAAAGTTACTCTGGCACCACAGGCGAAACCAAAAAATGCGATAAGGTGGGAGTTGTGGGTTGGTCGTAAGCACATGAGGTAATCCGCGCTGGCCACTTAACTCCCAAGTCACGGGTCACCACACACTTTTTTGTTCGCCAAGCTGGCGGTTACGTAAAAACGTTGGAGTCACCCTTGTGTGGGGAAAAAAGTCAATACTCGCACCCAACACACAGGTTTAAACTCGCAAAGCTTTAGTCACCTTTTTCGATAAAATCCGGTCACCGTGCTAATCACCGTATAAAGTAGTAATTAAGACCATTCTTGTCTGGTTAAGTTTCTACCAAATACCGTTGTCATTTATTTTGTGATGGTGTCACGACCACGACGTGACTGATTCATTACCGGGTTGCCAGATGAACTCAATAAATCGATGCGAATATTTCGATGACTTCAGCAAAATACTGTCATCTGTCCGTTATTAGCATTACAGTACCGTGCTGACTGACAGCGGTTGCAGAACACTTGGGTGTGCAATTTTGCAGCAGCGGACAGTGCACTTTTCGATAAACCTGATCGTTTCCAAAATTACAATTTAAACAACGACAAACTGTTAATCATAGCAAATGTTTACCTGTCAATTGATAAGTTCGGAAGATTTGTTATCACTATCTATTCGAATAGTTCAGAAATTATCAGTCATATTATTCGCGGCATCAATCATGCCCAATAATTGTTCAACTGTCATGCTCTGTCACTGACTGATCCCACATCCTATTGTTAAACAACAATAACAACAATCAAAACAAGAAAATGCTTCCGAAAAACTGATCATGCAGTTAATCAGTTCTTCAAGAAATTAAGCTAAAAATCCATATAGCCGACACCAAAACGAAACCGAAAGGACACCAAGGCGAAGGAAGTCGCGCCAAAGCAAATTTAACTTTCTGAATCTCTTTACACGAAACGACATCGACACAGATACGGCGATTACAGCATGGTACTCTGAAGATGTGGGGTATCAGGATTTTCAGCTTTATTCAATGGACCATTAAAAATTTGTTCGACTATTCAGTCTCCTGTATGGTGTCATTTCGAAGTTACAAGTGCTGGTAGTGCTGCGATATCCTGAAGATGCTTCCTCCACAATTAAGGGCTGTGAACATGTTTAAGTTGAAATGTTACGTTCATTGCTATTGGAAAAAGACGCAGCGGCGTTGAAAAGAACAAACATTAAAGTGTGTCTATTAATATGTTACATTTTTGTATATAAAAATAACAATAAGATAGCCGTGCGTGCCGCATGGTTTAAAATTAAAGCAAGCGTCTGATGGTGTATTGTGCTGATAGGTGCACCTCATCCATGAACAGTGTGTATCTGAGCGTGCAGAAGGCAAAAAAGGGTATTGCTGCGTGCCCAGTGTTTTCAACCTGCCAGCGCTTGTTCTATTTCAAAGTTTAGTTTTTCCTGTTCCAGGATAGCCAATGAATAGGTGCGGGACATCTTCTAAACTTGTTCATGACAATAAATCTAACAATAAACGTTTCGTGTCGGACCAGTAATTATCTATACCCTTCCCTGGCCTCCCTCAATAGGGCCTAACAATGCAGGCCAGGCGAGGGGAAGGATCTGACTCACCTCAGAAGAAGCTACTGCGAAATAAAAACTATTTCTACTGGCCTTACTCATTTTTCAGTTAGCTTAACTGGCAATCTGGATCTACACATTAACCAACAAACAATGTATACATTTGGCACAAAGAAGGGCGGGGGGGGGGGAAGGTGGGCGTGGGAAGAGAAAGAAGAGAAGTGGTGTGGATGAAAGGGGTGAGTTGAGTGTTTTCTTTGACAGTCTGCTGCTTGATCAGTAGTAAACATTTTGCATTTTGTCTGTTCAGTTCCTTTCTACCTCTCACAGAACCAAACCCTTCCCCACTCCATCATTCCTGTTACCATTGTGTAACTGTTGTGTGTGTGTGTATACATTCATAGAAGCTCGCCCTCTTCATATCCTCTTATGGGCTTTTTTTGTTGTTGTTGTTGTTGTTGTTTTTACAAAGATCCCTGTGGTTTGTTTTTTTATTGCTTTCCATTCTAGCTAAATCTGTGCCTTCCCTGTGACAGAAATCCACTCTGTAGTTGTCTTTTACTGTGGCTAAATTGCACACTTTTGGTGACTAAGATCCCTGTTATACTTGTCTTTTTCCTCTAGCTAAACTGTGCATTTAGTGATTTACTGAGACAAAGATCCCTATTATAGCTGTTATTTACTCTAGCTAAACTGTGCATTTAGTGATTTACTGAGACAAAGATCCCTATTATAGCCGTTATTTACTCTAGCTAAACTGTGCATTTACTGAGACAAAGATCCCTATTATAGCCAGTATTTACTCTAGCTAAACTGTGCATTTACTGTGACAAAGATCCTTATTATAGCCATTATTTACTCTAACTAAACTGTGCGTTTACTGAGACAAAGATCCTTATTATAGCCGTTATTTACTCTAGCTAAACTGTGCATTTACTGAGACAAAGATCCCTATTATAGCCAGTATTTACTCTAGCTAAACTGTGCATTTACTGTGACAAAGATCCTTATTATAGCCATTATTTACTCTAGCTAAACTGTGCATTTACTGCCATAGTTGTTTTGTTTTGTTTTTACTCTAGCTAGACTCTGCATTTACTGAGATCTTACCTGTGACAAATTCCAGGATTCCACAAAAGACGAAGACAGCTGTCTTTTTGAAACAGAAGAAGAGCAACAAGGCGGCCACACAGATTAACATTAGCAAGGCAGCAACACCGCAGAAAAACGTGGCGGCCTTGAAGGCATCGTTCAAGATTTCGTCAAAGTCACCAAATTCTCCACTGCATACATACTTGGCTCTGGCGGAGTCGGGATAGCACCAAGAATACACACCCAGGTGACCATAGCCTCGCGATTCTCTCGTATCTCCAATCCATTGTGGCTGAACGAAACAGACTACGTTGAGGATACACCAGATGATGGTGAGAATAGCCCACAACACGGCTACTGCCCGATACTCCCGCATGTACCGGAAGTGGTAGATTTTGGCCGTATCTGGATTAAACTTTGGGTCCATCATCTTGAAGCCCTGAAATTAAACAGTTTTAATTATATTTCGAACCATTTTGATTTATCTTTTGACTTGTCAAGTTGATATTAATTTCCTTCATTATCATTACCACCAAATCATCATCACCTTCATCGTTACAGTTCTAGAGCGCAAAGCCTGGGCCTGAGGTGATATCTGAGCCCTGCCCAGTCTCCTACTTCTTTGTAACGAAAACAAATTTGTATTACCAGTCTTGTTCATATCATGAACTTTCAGCCTTTCGTATCGTTTGTGTCGTCATTATGCTCGTCGTCAGCATTTCTCAATATTTTGCAAGTGTGAAATTATATACACACACAGGACGCGATTTTGGACCCTTCCCAACCCAAATGTCTAAGAAAACTCTCTCCTTCATAATGAAATTTCACAGGAGCAACCTGCTTCACTCCAGTACTGAATAAAGAAAAAAACTAAGGACCCCATTCACCTGTAATGACCAAAAGGAGCTGGCCAGATCAGGGCGGAGGGTGGAGGCCAGGTGGACCGATTGGCATAAGCCTATGATTTGAGGGGGCTTACTGCCTCTGGTAGAGGCAAAGTGGGGAGGGGCTTTAATAAATAATACAGTTATTGTAAAAAGAGCAGGGGGCGGGGGGAGGGGGGGCTCCTCAGCTCAAAGTATTCATGTTTCAAAGAAGATTAGTGAATGATTCATACAGAGAAAATAATTATGAGCAAATAAATGTATGTAGCACTAATTACATAAATACTTGATGAGCAGTTTGAAATGGGTCCTACATTTCCCATCTTGTCTGGGTCTATAACCAGCTGTGCACTGGTCCCAAAAGGATAAGCTTCTCATAAAACTGTGATGCAAGAGTGACCACCTACCTCTCCATAAAACTGGTCGACACTAATTTTTGCTGCTTCATTTTTGGACTGCAATCCCACCCACCCCGAAACCCATAGAATACCCGCAATACTGTATCTGAGATCTGATACTGAACTGTGTGTCACAATACGTGCATTTTTTTTTTTTTAGCGTAACTGTCACTAATCAGCAGGTAAACTAAACTGCAAAAACATATTATTATTATTATTTTATTTTTTGCCGGGGGTGGGGGGGGGGGGGCATGATAAGTGTTGCTGATCAGCTGGTAATCTTAACTGCAAGATGATATATAAAACAATCAAGCAATTTTGTCCACCATCTGATTAGTAACAGCCATCATGCTAAAAAAAAAAAATACATTTCTGATTAGATTCTCGGTCAGTAAAGATCCACCACAATGTTACTGTGGGGGGGGGGGGGGATTTTCACCATAGCCATCGTCACTGGAACTGACATAAGCCGTAAACAATCAAAATGACAGCAATGCATTTGCAACAACAAAAGTATATAGAATACCAATAAGAATAGCAGTTTTGTGATGGTGGGAAGGGATCCAAATATATAAATGAAAAACAGCCCATTCGGGGCCCTTTTGAGGGCCAAGACAGCCAAGAATCACAGACACAGCAACGACAAAAATATGAACAAGAAGCAGAAAGAGAACAATAACAAACACACACAGAAAAAAAGGGGGGAGGGGGGGTTGCAAGTGCCAAGGGCAGTGATGCCCCCAAAGCAAAGACCTTAACATGGGGGTGGGGGGACACTTTAATGATATTATATTTACACCAGCTGGCCAAGTATAATTTTCGGGTGGTGTGGGGCGGGAATCTGAAAATAATCTCATACTGGTGGCAGTATCCGAAACAAACAAAACAAGCAATGCCTGTTACATATAATTTATCTGCTGTAATTACCCTGAAATTTGGGCGTCCTACCTCAAAGTTCAAGAAAACCAATGATCGTATTCAGGAATTTAATCACTTCCCATAGCTAGGAAGATATCCATATATGCTGTGTAATCATATTATTAAGAGAGGGGGTCTGCATCAAGACACTGAATGAGGGTTAGCACCATCGATTCTCTATAGCTCGTAAAACCTTAGTGTCATGAAGGTTTATTTTTCCATCAGTAGCCCATATTATGTCATGCCTGTTGACATCCGTGGGGCAGGGCAGGAGGGGTGGTAGTGTGTTTACAAAAGAGAAATAGAAAATGACATGAACAATAAATGAAATAATGATCTAAAACAGGGGTTCCCCGCCGATTTCGTTGGTAAGCCAGTCAACAGTCTAAATGAGGGTTGTTTAAACCATATCCCTATCCCTATACTTTTACTTAACCGTAACCTATCTTTAACCCTAAACCTGTGCTTAATCCATTCCCCATCCATATCCCTAACACAATTATAAGGGAGTGGTACCAAACCCTTTCCATTGTTTGTTCTGTTCTTTTCCCAGTTTACGTCTATAAATCCAATGATATCATCAGACCGAATTTCAGTATCTTTTTGTCATCTTCCCATACAGTTCAGCTACCTTAGCATGTCCCTGTGTAAACAAACCTGGGCTTTATTTAGCACAATTGTGTGTTCCAGTGTTATCAAGCTATCGCACTCTGCCACTAGAATGTTGTATACACAGGGCGTGGATATTAGAAGTCTGTATCAGCCAGACTTGAATGCCAGAGGAAGAGTTTCCTACGTCCTAACCATCCAGTCAACACCTAGCCGTAAACCTATTCCTGACACTGACCAGGTCTCTAATCTTAAATCTAATCTTATCTCTACCCACATCTTTTCAGTCAGAAAAGAAAAATTACGAGACAATCAGTGAAGAAATGTAAGAGTTCAAAGTGGTCAGGACGTACGGAATTCTTTCGAATACTTGTTTATATTGGTCTAATGACAAAGGTTATATGCTAATTAACACCAATGACAACAATAACAACATCAACAACAAAAGATGAGGATGGCACTTGGATAAGACAGATGGCCATAGACATGCGACATGGCGTCATATTAAAACTGAAAGAAAATTCAGTAGTTGGCTGATTCCACAGTTTCTATGGGGGTTTTGAGAGTAGGCCTTGATCTATAATGATTGTGGCTGTCAATGAAATATGTAGGCCCTATAGGCCTATTCTGCATGTGTCACAGCATTTGGGACCACTCCTATGAGTCACAAGCTGTAATCATTTTCATATCGCTGGGGTTTTTGGTTAAGATTGGGATTTACAATCTGATTTTTATGTCCAGTTCGTGAGACTTAACGTATCAAACTTGGATAGTTTGATTTGAAGGTTAGGTTGGTAAGGTATAGTTAGGGTTTGAAATGTGCATTGCTTCGTAGTGCCTCAGACAGAAATCGTTCATTTCATATCAGCGTAATATTATAAAATAGAAATGAATAGCATTTATGCAACAGATATGTTATACGGCAATGAGCACATCAAAGAAAGCCTAATTGTTTATAAGGATTAGCATTAAAAGAACTGATTATTTCTTACCTCAAATGATGTAATCACAGAAATATACAGTTAAGTTTCACGCAAGATATTTTCGTGAGGTTAAAATAACACAAGACACTAAAACTGAGAGAAAAAAAAAAAATTATGTGTCACAAAGTCACATAAGACCAACCTTTGCTGGACAGCAACACACACGCCTACCAACGAGACTGAGCGGAGCAGCTAAAAGAATGTAGATCGAGAGAGATGTTAAAAGTGAAGAGCAATGAAAAAAAAGAACCCTGTTTCACGACTTGTTCAGACGTATGACAAACTTACCTGCCAAGCAGAAAGAAGAAAACTAGACACAGGCTACTGGTAAGTCCTAAAGGCCCACAGATGCTGGTTCTGTAGCGCTTGCCCTGATGGTACCAACAAGACGGCCCTAGGTTGAATAGGTCCTTAATTAGAGGTACGTTTTTGCTAAAGGGGTGAGGCCAGGGTCCGGTCTAACTCTCCTACAGACCATGCGCACTACACATTTCCTCTACTCCAGGTTCAAATATAGATTTTTCTCTCCATTCACACAATACAATACACGGCAGGCAAGGCGAGTTGAAATAGTTGGCTCTAGAAAACCTGTCCTGCCGGTTTTCTGCTCCACCTACGGCTTTTGCATACCTGCCGCTCTAACTCATCGAGACGTTACACACGGGCGATGGCTAGGGGTCCGGACACACAAAAACCTAGCGATTATTATCTTTTCTGAACAGCCTCAGTGATTCTGAACTGGGGATACGCTGCAATAACGTAGATAATAGCCAGTAACATAGCAATAGGCTGAGGCATCTGAACGATAGGTTTGTTTGAAACTCGGGGGCTTTGGCTATAGGTCCAGACAAAAGTACAACATGAAATATTAATTTTATAAAGTAGGAATGATTATTTTGTTTTATCAGTTTTTTAAATTTTTTTTTTACCCCGGAAACGTTTGACAATTAATTATTGTTATATATAGATATTTATAGTGATTTTTGTTCTATACATAGAAACGCACTGAAAAAATTATAAATAAAACGGGTACGCCCCGGGCAGAAGCAGACTAATTCAAAGGACAGGACCCAATAAATGAAATTACCTGTGTTTTAAAGAAAAGGACAAATTAAGAAAAATCAGTTTTTAAAAGGCATACTAGGTATAGGCTATACTGAGAGTTCATAAGAATTCATTTTGCAAACTTGGAGGTAGACATAGATGAAAAATAGACAACAAAACATACACACGCGAGCTGTCACAAGATCGGAGCGAGTCCCCCGTTTATTCAAAGAATAGACTTTCTACTGATTCTATATTTCCCTTTTGATGCTTATTATTATCCTTCAATCAACAGCACTGAAGTTTAAAGCCTATACTTTTTCTTTAATTTTCTTTTTTTCTTTCTTACTTTTTTTTTTTTTTAGACGTCGGCTAAAAGGTCAATCTAGAATGTCATCCCCAGCTGCCACGTACAAAAATTACTGAAAATCTCCTCTGCCGAAGGCGCTTATAATTTCAGGTAGCCTACTTCACTAGGCCTATAATTATGTGACGCCAACAGGTGAGGGGAGGATCGAACAATTACCGCATCGAAATTATGCAATTTGAAGTGTTCAGTACGCAGTCATTTGGCGTTTCTATAAGTGGTATGATAAACTGAATGATTTAACTAGGTGCAGCATTTTCATTCAAACACTACACGAGACGTCAATGCTAAATGTTACAAGACATTCGGACTACAAGCCGTCCGTTTCAACAAGGAAAGCCCTGGCACGGTTCGGTGAATTATCGGGTGGCGCAACTATTTATATCACATTTCATAAAGGCCAATGAGATTTGAGGAAATAATGCACTTTTTTTTTACGGAAGTGCACGTTGCCCTTCGACAATATTGGCGGGAAACCCAGAGTGACGTCCCTTCGGAAGTTGCCGAGTAAACCATAGAGATCCTTGTGTGTTTAGGTATGCACAGTGCACACGTTAAAATATTTCCCTCGGTAGGCTGTATGTAGAGTGTTATATTTTTCTCGCATTGGTCTTACTCTCAGTGTCAACGATATTTCAAGTATTTGAAAGGGACAAGTTCGTGAATTTTTGGAAAAGATGACAATTCGTCAGGCACCGCTCTCAACTGCCATTGCCTCTCTAATTTCTAAACTCCCTTCATTTTCATTGCGAGCTTCAGTGAACAGATCGATAATGTAACTGAATATTCTTGGCCCGTATAAGGCGTATTTAGTCTAGATGTACGTCTACATCGAAATCAGGTAAACATAGACTTAAATTTTGTCAGTAAAAGGAGGGTAGGTAATTGTTGTCGCGATTGTGTTTGTATCCTAGACCATGCACTGTGATTTATTGTTGGATCAAAGGGAATAGAGTCTAGACAGTAGATCTAGATCTAGATCTAGATTTTTAGATCTAACTCTAGATCTAGATTCTAGTTCTCGTCACAGCTGACAGTGACACATTTAGTAAATTTCTACTATGATTATGAAGTAATTCCTGCTTATGAGTCTATGACAGTCGAGTTACAGTTTGGTCTATGCTATTCCAGTATCGAAGTGTTTATCCGTCGATACTGACGGATAAAATTTCCCCTAGGATTTTTTTTTATCCGTCAACATAAATTCTGTATTTGCGAGTCATCTCCCCTGATTCGAACCTTTCTCCGTCTTCCTCCCTTGTTCATCCCGATGCGATCAACGTTCGTATTGGGCGAGAGTTGAAAACTAATGAAATTGGAGAGGTTTGGAAATTTATTGATTTAAAAATGGATGCATACGAAGGTTCAGGTCTAATCCGTTGAACTTGATATGGGTTTCTTGGTTTAACATGCTTATTTAGTAAGACTTTTCTCACAATTAGTCAGGTTCCTCAGTAGCTTAATGGTTAGCATCTCTGCCTGTAAATCAGGAGGTCGTGGTTCGATTCACAGCACGGCAGTTTTTGTTTTTTTTCATAAGTCTTTTTATTAGGCATCAATCTTTTTTTTTTTTAACCTAAGAACAATAACGGAAGAAATCCAGTTGTTTTTTTTTAGTATTTTTTTTTACACCTGTCAGTCGGGGGACAGAGGTTCGATTCTCAGCAGGGTAGTTTTTTTTTTTTCCCTTCTTTTCTTATAAAAGTCTTTTTATCTGTAATCAATCTGTTTGGTAATTTTTACAAAATCCAGTTTCCTTGTTTGTTTGTTGTTGTTTTTTGTCATTATTCAACCCGAGCTTTACCCGCCGCTACTGTTGGCGGCCCAAGATCTGCCGATAGTGTTGCCAGATAAACCCAAGTATCCGTCGATAATATTGACGGATAAAGCTGGACAGTATCTGTCGATAATGTTGACGGATAAGGGCAGCCTTCCAGTATCAAGACAAAAGTAATTTGCAATAGGCCTACTTCAGAAAGTATATCGGGACTGGCTTACAGTTATAATACTTGCAAGTAAATAAATTGAAAAGCAAGACATGGAATGATGGAATTTTGAGGAATCCATCATACCTACAAGGAAGCAGATGCATATTGATTAACTGTTGTTTGGACTTCAAATGCCAGAATGTTGTGTCCTGGGAAAAGTCCTTTATTACTCATAAATGTGATTAGCTTGTCCCAAAATTGTCACAACATTTGCAGACTAAGCTTAATAACTTTGGTCATACACGTTATAGAGGGCATCTCTGTCACAAAGTTAATCTGTTTGACATTATTATAACAAGTGAAACTGTGAAATGTGCTTAATTGTTAAAATGTTATTCCACTGATTGAACCAGTTTTCATGAAGTTTGTATGGCAAAATATAAATATCTATATAAGTCAGCAATGATAGACAATTGATTATTCATATTCAAATTAGGGACGTTAAGGCATTTGACATTATGTAGAAACATATTAATCTCATCTTTACATCTTCCTTGAACAGCAGTGAGACAGCTGGACTGAAAAGAGTTACAAGTGATAAGAAGGAAGAAGAAGTGAAGCCTGTTAACTGAAATAGAAGGGGACGGACAGGCATGGCTACCCAGGAAGCTGCAGTACAAAGTCTAGTCTCAGATGATGAACAGGAAAATGTTTGTTGTGGAATTGTTTGTCGGCAGCAACAGATTAAAACATTACAGTCAATATTTGGTCAGGTAAGTTTCCATATGATATCACTTATTGTGCAATAATGTCACTCTCACTACACATTTGTCCAAATCATGTTTTGACATTTTTGAGAAATGTGGAAATAAACAAAGTTCAAACAAATACAACTTTTGATTTTTACTATCATCACGAGCTTCATGAAATTTAACACAGATAATTAGGTTCCCATGTTTTCAGCAATGTCTCCCATAATAAATTAGCTATTTTTCTGAGAATACAAAGTAGGCTATATATGTGGAGATTCCAAGATGTGTAGGGAACAAATCTTTTTTCTTCTGTATTTGATTTGAAGTGTAAAATTTGTAAACATTACCATTGGCCATTCAGTGTTTGTCAGACAAGCTGATCTGGAAAGTTAAAATACATGCAGATCATGTGGACATTTGAATCAAACATTTCAGGGAATGTATGTTTGAAAAGGGCTATGGAAATGGTAATTACTGTGAATTAGATGTTTTAACTCCACAGCCATTATAAAGTTTGTGATCCAAATACATTTTAAAATTTTGTTTCTTAGAGACATCACATGACTTCTGGTGCACTCTTTGTGTATGGTCACACAGGAACCGGAAAAACACTTGTTATCCAGTCAGTACTGCAAAATGCAAAGGTAATCAAATGATTATTGAGAATGACGTCAAGTATTAATTATAATTTACTATCTTAATGTATTATTTGTATGTCTGTAACTCTTTTGACTGATTGAAGCTAGATTCTTTTTTTAAAATTATTATTACAAATACTATTTTAAATTACTTTTTTATTACCTCATTCTGGAAACTTTAGTTTTTGTGTGGAATTTTCAGACCACTGCCACTGTGATATAGAGGGACAAGAAACCTCAAAACAGAAATGTTGATAGAGCTCAGAGCTATTGTAACTGATCATACAGATGCATTTAATAGTGAATAATAGTTTTAAGTCTCACGCTGCAAGAGGCGTTGAAATATGGCATTGACTTTTCAGGCGTTCACTCTGCATGGGCGCATCAATACGCCAAGGTCAAACTGACCACGTTGCGCTCAAACTGTATTTTTATGCATCAGGTCACTGTCCTCTTTGAGACGTATCATCATCATCATCATTGCCTTTCTCACCCTGGATCAGGGTATAGGCCACCAACAAACACCTTCCATCCCTCTCTATCATGGGCCAGCCTCTTTACATTATTCCAAGTCTTTCCGCTTCGTTGCACATCATTTTCTCTGGCTCTTCTCCACGTTCCGCGCGGCTTTCCTCTTGATCTCTTGCCCTGGGGATTCCAGTCCAATACCTTCTTCGTGATGCTGTTTCCTGGCCTCCTGAGAGTGTGGCCGATCCATCTCCATCGCCTCCTACCAATTTCCTCTCTGACTGGGTTCTGTCTTGTTCTTTTCCATACAATTTCATTGCTGACCTTGTCTGTCCATCTGATCTTAAGTAGCTTCCTCAAACATCTGTTGATGAAAACTTGGATTCTCTTTATGCAGGCCTGGGACGCATTCCAAGTCTCACATCCATACAACAGGACTGACTTCACGTTTGAGTTGAATATCCTCAGCTTTGTTTTTAGAGATATATCCTTGGTTCTCCAAATCTTGCTTAAGGATGTGAAAGCTGCCTGTGCCTTTCCAATTCGTGCTTTGACTTCTGCCTCTGTTCCTCCCTTATTGTCAATGATACTACCAAGATAGCAGAAGGACTCTACATCTTCCAGTGGTTGATCTCCTACTGTGACTTGTTCGCTTAGGGGTGCAACAATTTTTAGGACCTTCGACTTCGCGGGGTGTATCCTCAATCCAATAGATTCTGAAATTTTGTTTAGAGCTGTAGTCTTTGCTTGCATCTGGTCGTGTGTGTGCGACAATAGTGCCAAGTCATCTGCAAAATCTAGATCGTCCAGCTGTGTCCATGGGGTCCATTGTATGCCATTTCTTCCTCCACTGGTGGTTTCTTTCATAAGCCAATCAATCACCAGGATAAACAGAAATGGGGACAGCAAACAACCCTGCCTAACACCAGTCTTGATATCAAAGCTGTCAGTAAGCTCACCATCATGTACGACTCTGCAACTTGTCCCCTCGTACATGCTCTTGATAAGATTCACCATCTTCTCTGGGATTCCATAATGTCTCAATATTCTCCACAGTGTTTCTCTATCGATGCTATCAAAGGCCTTCTCGTAGTCAAGGAAGTTCACTATCAGTTGGGAGTTCCACTCTAGCGACTGCTCTACTATGATTCTCAGCGTGGCGATCTGGTCGGTGGTTGATCGATTACTCCTGAAACCAGCTTGCTCCTCGCGAAGTTTTTGGTCTGTTGCATTCTGTATTCGCTTGAGAATAATCCGATTGAAAACCTTTCCTGGGATGGAGAGAAGTGTGATTCCTCTGTAGTTACTACAATTGCTGAGGTCCCCTTTTTTTGGGAGCTTCACGAGGTGTCCTTCCTTCCAGTCCTTTGGAAACTTGCCTCCGATCCAAATCCTCGAGAATAGTGAGTGCAGACCCTCTGCAGCCCCAGCAGCATCTGCCTTCAGCGCCTCTGGTGGGATCTGGTCTGGTCCAGCTGCCTTGCCTCGATTTAACTGCTTTATGGCATCATTAATCTCTGCTTTAGTCGGAGGGTCGCAACTGATCGGTAAATCATTTCTTGCAGGTAGAATGTCGGGTGGGTTGCTTGGTGGAGGTCTGTTCAAGAGGCTGTTAAAATGTTCTATCCATCTTTTTGCCTGAGCTTCCTTTCCAAAAATAGCCTTCCTGTTGTAATCCTTGACAGGAACTTCAGGTTTTCCATATTTTCCAGCAAGAGTCTTTGTAGTCTGGTAGAGGATCCTCATGTGTCCTCCTGTTGCTGCCTTCTCTGCTTTCTCTGCTAACATTCCTATGAACTCCTCTTTGTCTTTTTTAATTGATTTTTTGACCTCTTTAGCTGATGCTCGGTACTCTTCCTGGTTACCAACTCTTGAGCTTCTGGTACGACTTGCATTTACCCGTTCTTTTAGGTCTCTTCTTATCCTTATCAAGTCCAGTGATTTTTGACTGATCCATTCCTTGTGTTCCACTTTCTTTTCCCCAATAACATCCTGACATGTCGATGTAAATACTCCTTTTACCTTAGCCCAGTGAGTCTCCAAATCTACTGTTTCTTCGAGGTCAACAAGGGGTTTGAATCTATTCCTCAGTGTCAGCTGGAACTCTTCCTTCTTGTCTCCATCCAGAAGGCTCACTTGAAACTTTCTCCTCTTTGTTCCTGCTCTGGTACCTTGTTTCTTGAGGCGGAGTTTGAGTCTTGCCAGCAACATGTGATGGTCAGATCCAACATCTGCTCCTCTCTGTACTATGACATCCTCTAGTGAGCGTCTGAATCGTCGGGTGATGCAAAAGTGGTCAATCTGATTTTCAGTTACTCCATCCGGTGAAATCCAAGTGGCCTTATGGATCCTCTTGTGTGGGAATACTGAACCTCCAATCACATAGCTGTTAAATGCGCAGAAACTTGCAAACCGCTCTCCATTCTCATTCATTTGTCCTAAACCATTGCACCCCATAATGTCCTCATACCCTGTATTGTCCTGTCCTATCTTGGCATTGGCGTCTCCCATTATAATGTTCACATCTTTTCTTGGCAATGTGTCAACTATTTCCTGAAGCTGGTTGTAGAAGTCGTCCTTGTCCTCATCGGTTGCTTCATTTGTTGGGGCGTATATCTGCACAATGTTCATGTTGATGTTCTTGTTCTTAGTAGTAAATGATGCCAATATAATTCTCCTTCCGTAGGGTTCCCATCCCCTCAGTGACCTCTGGGCGAGCTTGCTCAAGATGATCGCTACTCCTTCTGTATGCTTTTTGTCCTCCCTTCCAGAATACAAAATCTTTTCCCCAGTATTAAGTTGTTTCAGTCCGGACTGTATCCAGCGGGTCTCGCTAACTCCAAGTATGTGCAGTCTGTATCGCCTCATCTCCATTGTAACCTGGGCACTCTTTCCTGCTTCATACATGGAGCGGACATTCCACGACGCAATCCGGAGTGACTTGCTTGATGAAGGAGCAGTCGGGCCAGTGGCGTCCTTTCGGCTTTGTCCATTGTCCTTCATTGAATCTACAGGTGCAGATGCTCCCCCTTCTCCCAAGATAAAAGACTGATTTGAAGTATTTGCTTGTGTTTCTGTAACTGGTTTATTTTTACAGGGTGGGTAGTTGGCCCACCGCCAACTGGCTCTTCTCGGGAGACCAGGACCTTTGCACCTTTAGTCGCCTCTTACGACACGCAGTATCACGTCAGATGTATTCTCTGCTGTCCCTCTTCTACAAGAGAGCCCCGCATCTGCACGGGCTTTGAGACGTAACTACCGTCTTATTGCTTACTGTATCTCTTTAAATCAAAGACATTGTGACAAGGACATGTTAACCAGTGGGCCACTGGTCGGATTCACAAAGACTAAGATTTCAAGGCTCTCCCCATACTATCAAAAGGTGTAACATCAACATGCGAACTGTTGCTCAACAAATTTGCAATATTATCTCATTTTCTCACAAGCTGATTATCATCTAGAGTTGTCTGTATCTAAGAACCAATCAGAAGCAAGCTCTGAAATGACCTTTTTCCCAAATGTCCACATTGGTTCATTAGTATGTGTCAATCTGGATGAAACCTTTTGTTTAGGGCTGGGGGGGGGGGGGGGGTGTGGCTAGTTATCATGCTTCGTTCTCATGAAAATTACAGCTGTCAGTTTGGTATCATAAGTCAGGTCATTGGTTAGAGACTTAGACAAAGGTTTTGCTGGTTAATTCATTATCAAGCGTGATAAGGCATAGCAGCGAATGTTTTCATACTGATCAAATACAGGCTGAACCATGAACATGGGTGAGAGTTCGCCGGAAAAATTGGGGCCGTTGGCCTCATGCCGGAAATCGTCCAGGAAAGCTTCTTGTTATTTCTTGAGTTTGTGGCATTGATCCATGGGATTTTGTGTGGCAGAAAAAATGTTACAGGAAATTTGAGTTGGACTTGGCTAACTTTCACCCATGACCATGAGGACAGTGGTAGTGTGGTCATCGCACTTCGGCAAGGGTCAGTCCACCATCAGTGCGACCCAGATAAGATTCCCCGTGAGTAAGGTCACTGACCGCACAACGGGCTTTACAGGTAGCGCACGGGGTATGGTTTAAGATTTGCTGTGGTAAAAAAAGTGATCTGGATATTCTGAATGTAATAAAATATATGTTAAAATTGTTTCAGGTACTGGTCACCCACACTGTCATTTCGCCAATCCTTCAGCCATCTGCAGAATAATTCGTAGTCTCACACAATCCTTACAATATAGTTTTATTAGAAAAATGTACACCAACGGGCAGAGTTTATAAGAACACTAGAAATACAGAAGTTACAACTCAAACCAACTTTTACACTGTTTCATGCGTCATTTGTTTTCAGCTTCCTCATGTTCAGATCAACTGTGTGGAGTGCTCCAGTCCTCGGTTTCTGTTTGAACACATTCTTAACAATCTCCCATCCTCTGTGAATAGTGGTGATACAACTGACCCACACCCACATGGAAATAATGGAGATAGTAATCACACAGCTGACAATACAATGGACGATGGGTATGTGCAGTGTGACGACATGACAGATTTCATACGACTGCTGGTCAACAAGGTCAATGGCACTGCATTAAAAGAACAAACACTGTATATCGTAAGTATCTTCATGTTCTCATAGGCACTTTGAATACTGTACAATTGCCCAAAATCAAATTGCCTATTATCACATCATATATATAATCTTTAGTACCAAATATTTATGGAGGAAACCACATATATGCACATGGCAAAGGTGGTGTTTGAACAAGGTGATTTGTTAAGGAGGTCCAACAAGTCACAAAAATTGTCAGAGGGCCTTTACATTTTTATTGATTTAATTCCAGTATACGTGGATGGACAACATGAATAAAAGGAAAGGTATGTTGGTCATGCATATTGAGTTCTTCATTATTCTGAAGTTCAGAATTTACATTATTTTGGTTTGATATTTGAATAACAGTTGAGAATCTGTGGAGTATGAGAATATCAAACTTTCCGAGACATATTATGGGTGATACCATAAAATGATAAATTATTCCTGGGTGTATATTTATTACCCTGGTATTTTTTCTTAGGTGCTTGATAAAGCTGAAAGACTGAGAGATACAAATGTACATCTTTTGCCTGCACTGCTTCAGTTACAAGAATTGGTAAGTTAATCAGACTTGTGGAGCTTTCCCTTTTACAGAAATGTAAAGCCAAAAAGCATTATTTTTCTTGTTCATAATTTCCCAGATTTACTCTTTCCTAGTTGTTCTTGGAAGTCTTGATTCCAGTTCTTCACTCTGATGTGATCATTTGTTTCTCTATAAAAGATTTGTATTTGTTGCACACAATGCCACCATGAAGCTTAACTAGAGGAGTTGTGACAGGTATTTCATTTTTTTTGTAATTCATATAGATTTCTTGTTTTCTGTTGCTGTAGTTAAGATCTGGATGTGGCTCATATAAATTTGTACAATTGTTGCAGCTAAGTTTGTTCCTTTCATGTGAATGTATAGTTCATGAAATGTGGTCATTTATTTATTTTTTTTAAGCATGGTTCCTCCAAATTTCTATCCATCCAAATAGATCAGTTTTCACATTTCGTTTTAGTTTTTGTTTGGTTTATATAAGATGTGCATTTTCCAAAGGATAGCAAAAATGATGTTTTGTGTGTTTCTTTTTATTTTCAGTCAAATCTGAATGTCTGCACAATCTTGGTATCTGAAATAGTGTGGGAAAAATTTCGTTACGGAACTGGGTTTTGCGAGCCATACTGCATACACTTTCCAGACTACAGTCGTCGTAAGTACACATTTTCATTAACTGTGTGAACTGGATATTAGTTGAAGAATGTTGTAGTTGTACTTCTTGCAAGAGGTCAGTTTTGGGGGGGTTTTTGGCAGCACAAGATACATTCCAAGTATTTAAATTAGGTGCCCTGCTGATTGACATACTTTCTTAAGTCTTTTGTGAATTCGAGAACATTAGCAAGTCAGAGCTATTGGGCACTTCAGACTTAAATGAATGGGATGTAAAAAGAAAAGGGGGAACATGTTTCTTAATGTACTTAAGATGAAGATGTAGGGCTTGTCAGAACGAGCTGTTTCTTTTAGTTGCCATCATCTTGCACATGTTTGCAGATATCCTGATTTCTGCCCTTTCCAGTCATAGGAGTGGACCCAGACAAATGTTTTAGGTCATATTCAAAGTCAAAACATACATAATTCTAAATACATCATTCCTGTTGTACCTTTTGTTCCTGTCTTAGTTATATGTTTATTTCATATGATCAGTAGGATTTCACATGCAGCAGTAACAAGTATCCAGTGAGGCATTAGTGCTGGTTTGTTTAACTTTTTATGCAGGTGCAAAGAGATTTAAAAAATTGTCATGTTTCATTTTTGTATGTTGCAAGAAAATTTCAATATTCACATTCAGTTATTTTTTAGATTTTTTTTTCTGCCACTGACACCCAGTGGTGATTGTAAATTCATTGAACCAGTTAAGCCTTCACTTCTCAAGATATGAGATTTTGTTGAAAACAATTATTTCGAAACTGCACTTATTATTTTTTTTAATCAGAATTTAATTCAAGAATTTCTTTAGAGGAAGAAAACAATTAAATTAAACTTTTGTAACTCAACGATCACGTTTTTCATGCCAGTTTTGATCAGCATGAGCGATTATAGAATGCTGGCCTTTTTGCTTGTAACAGATACTTACATTAATTTCTGCTTGTTTTATTTTGTTGACTGACAGGATTTGCTTACAGTTAGACTGAAAAATATTTTTGGGTGTATTATCACAGTCATTGAGATACATTTGATGATTATGGTACTGAATTATATAGAAATTTAGATCATCATGTATTTATGCTTTTTTATCCCCAGAGGAACTCATGAAGATTATGTGCCTAGATACACCAGTCTCATGTGAGAAAGACATCTATGCCTTGTATGTCAACATAGTTCTCTCTGTATTTCACATGGTGTGTCGTGACCTGAGAGAACTGAGACACATTGTAAATATTCAAGCCTCAGTCAAATATCTTGACTTCACAGTTACATTATAATGTTTTTGTTGTGAATTTTTTCCTGTTCATCATCATCATTTAAACTGGCAAAACAAACTCTTTCATATTTAAAAATTAGCAGAATAACAAAAAACATTAAAAGCTGTTAGCTCAGTGAGGAACACAGTTCTGCCCTCTCTTCCTGTCCTTCTCTTTCTCCATCCCTCTGCCTCTGTCCTTACTCTCTCTCTTAAGTATAGTCTCCCATGCACATTGGTGCTCTACACATGCTGTTCAGTGTTCTTGAAAAGTGCACTGAATTGAACTCTCAGAAATGGCAGTCATAAGTGTACAGCAAAATGTGACCTGCCTAGCATTATTCTAGTTCTGGCTGTTTCCATTATATCACAAAAAATCTAACGTTTTTTCTTTAAATGGGTTCATTATCCAGCCTGTTGTTTCATTACTGTAAATATTTTTGTAAACTTCATTTGTCCTCTACTGATCGATGCACTCATCCACCAGGTATGAAACTTACCTAATGGACTTGCATGCAAATTTCTCACTTCAAATAGACTTACACTTAGTCTTTATGTGTTATTACAAGCACACATGGTCCATTATTCTATATCAGTCTGAGTTGTTGAAAACCTTAATTCAAAGCAACCAGTAAATGATAAGAAATTAAGAACTAATCATGTACTTCAGCACTGTCTATTTCTATATGATCAGTGTTACTTTTCGGAAACGAAGTTGTAAGGAAACTTTAATATGCTTGAAACTGAAAATTTATTAAGTCTTAAAGAAGTGCTGTCTTGTGCAAACATTGCGAAGTCGGATTGATGTCTATCAGAGATTTCATGAATGAAATGATGCTGGAAAAGATTTTAATTTCGTTTTGAACAAAATCTGAGATTGTGCTTCAGTCAGCTCTTTCTGTTAACTGTTCATTCATCACTATTCATCACATCTTAATGTTACGAGATTGAAGTGAGTTTTTTTTTTGTTTTTTTTTTATAATGTTTTTTCAATTTTCTGACCAAAAAAAAAAAAAACCAAAAAACCGTAACTATTTCTTTGAAATTATTTATATTTCAGGCCAGGCTGAATTATCCTTACTTCATTGAACCTATTGAAAGTGAAGAAGGTAATATTGATTTCATTTCATCCTAACTTTTCTTTTCTCCTGCTTATCGTGCTTTTAAAGTCAACATGCCAGTAGACTCAATGATCGTGCTGGTAACACTTATATTCGTATTCCACTAGTTGCTTAAGGAAGGACGGTCCCTGTTGGTTTTATATACATAATACCAAGGCTTCATTTTTCGATAGTGATTTCAAATGAAATAAGTTTGCAAATAATTTTACTTTTATATAGTACGTCAGAGGATGTTTATCCCTGTGGCTTTCGTTGCAGTTAAACCATCCGACACCAGAAAGTTGTGGAGAAATATTGAACCTCACTTGAAGAAAGCACTTAAAGCTGTGTATCTCAGAGAAGTTTCAAGGTTGGTCTGAAAGTTAGATTTAGATTTGTTCAATGATGAGACGTAAAATTTGGTACTAAAGATTTAAATAATTCCTACCTTACATCTGCCATACGAGGTTTTCTGTTAGCAGCTTTCATTAAATACTGATACTTTGATTTGGTTGCAACTGAAATCTCCAGATATTTTTATAATCAACTGGTTTAAGTCGGTTCTTCACAAAACGCTTTAGGTAAACTCATAACATTATGATACTAAGGAGATCCGGTATAAGTGCTGTATAGTGGAGATACTCCAGCTTTCCATTCGCCAAGTCGATTGAAGAGTTGTTAGTAACAGTTTTTTCATGTTCTTTGTAAACTATCCCTATTTTATATAAACAGTTCTCTAAAGCGCAGAAAGTATTGATTACTGGAGAAGTTTGTCAGATTTTCATACCAATATAGTTGCATGTCAAGTGACCATTGGAGGGGTCTGAGTAACTCTGTGACAGTCAGCAGTGGCTTGTCAATTTGAAGAGAGACAACAATGTTATTGGGGGAAAAGTCATTAATATTACCATTTTGTCTGCCTTTGAATTCCCCTCGGCCTTGCCGAAAGGGGGGGAATTTTGGAAATGACAAGAGATTGTTTGATATTCATAAACAAGCACAAATGCAGCTACATATCTTCCCTTCTCTTGATTTACCTTGGAAAAGATTTGTGAATACAGTGTCACGAGTGGAGTGAGTGCAATTAAGGGGATTGCTACAGAGCGGGTGTAGAGTAAGAATGGCTCACGGTAGACAAGTAAGATAAGCGTGCTGTCGTGAGTAGTGGGGGGGGTCTGAATGAGGCGAAAGCGCTGTATTACTATCACTGCAAGTTAGAAGGTCCTACGGAACGGACCTGTGAATAAGAGCCCATCGGGCGGACATAAGGGGAGCAGTCGAGAAGACTAGTGAGAGAGTCTTTCCAGTGATGACTGGTACGTAGAACGTTGATTGATTATTATGATTGATGTATTATATTATATTCGTCTATTACCATGATGTAAATAAGTATATGTGAGGAATGTGGAAGTCCTTGATATTGGAGATAGCAATGTGCGCCATGAGCGATAGATGAAAGTGAGTTCATGGATTTGTAGCGCGAGTGAGTAGTGTGTACTCCGATAGAGGTGTGTTACCGTAAGATGTGTGGTGAGTGAAAGGTGAACTAGTGGGTGTACGCTTCATGGGTTGTAAGGAGAGGTGGAGTGAATAGAAATGGTAGGGCATTATACCAATGTAATGTTATTCTTGTAGGTGTCGAGGACGGGCCGCAGAGCCACCTCGATGAGCACAGGGGATAGGGCCGGAGGCCACACATAGGCCAGAAGTGAGGCTGTCAGTGCAGGACAGTAGAGGCACATAAAGTCGTGGCAGTCAGGCCACGGACAGGGACGTAGATATGAGCGTGAATGTGATAATGCCCTATTGCCATGTTGAGGGGAGAATGTACTATTGAAATGATAATGTCTATTGAAATGATAATGTCTTATTGCCCTGCTGAGGTGCTAGGGGAATGCTAAGGTGTATGACAATAGGAAGGTGATATTGAGAGACTGCGGTGCCAGTAAATTATTAATGGGCTATTAAGACCCTGAGGGGAGAGGCTGAGGCCGAAGTGCCTTTAGGAGTAACTACCGGATTGTGGATCCGAGGGAGAGTGTGTGTGAGAATACGGCCGTTGTACGGCAGTTGATTTCAATAATATAATGTATGTAATTGCGCTATTATCTGTATAATTATGTTTAATAAATGTGTGAGTCTGATGGATTGTTCTGTTAAGTGTTAACTTGTTTGTTCGTGATTGTTGTCCTGTCATAACTTATTACATCTCCCAGTCTGGGATTTGTGACACTGGGGGCTCGTCCTGTTTACCTGTGGTCATTTTGACATTCTGTATTCGTTATATCTAGTTGTTTTTCTGTTGTGCTAGGAATTCGTGCTGTTGTCCCTGTTCGTGGGATGAATGGAAATTTCATCATGATATGATTTATGTATGTTTATGAATAATAATATGTATTGATGCATGTATTTTGATGAATATGTATTAATGTGTACTTAAATTTCTGCAGAGTGTGTGTGCCAGCCTGAGGAGTCAAGCGGCCAGAGCTCCGATTAAGGGGAGGAGTTAAACTCAAAAATTGAAAGTTAAGTGAAAATTTTGTACCCTGGATTGAGGGCTGTCTTTTCATCTGTCTGTTTCCCTGTTTTTGCTGTTTTTGTCGTAATCGATTATACGGGCGGTGGCGCGGGTTTGCTGTGGTGAGCGTAGTTTGTCCTCTTCGGGAGGTGGGCTAATCTAGGAACCGCGTTCATCACAGTGAACAGTTCTGTAGGGACCTGTATTTTTGTTTAGATTGTGCCGTTCCATCTTCCTCGTTGTTTTAGGAAGACGTCTCTCTTGTCCCTCTCTTACCTTTCTGTAGATACGTTCTTTTTTTTCAGACTCTGTTCTTGTTCGTAGCTTGTAGTGTAATCGGCGCAGTAGGTTGCATTTTTTTTTCCATTATAGTTTTTTTTTGTAGAAGCTTTGTCCTAGTCGGGTTCGTTGTCCTTGACGTACTTGTGGTCCTTCTACTGTATTTCTTCATTCTTGTCGTTTCTATTTTCTTTTATAATTAATAGTGCTATGCATTTTATAGATATAGAATTAGTTGTGCTGTAAAGGTAAATTTCTGAATTGTATTTGAGACAACCGGGTATTGTTATATCTGGTGTGATCTCAGGTCTCTGGTCGTATCGTTAGTGATCATACCGACAGGTTGGTCGTCTTATAATAGATACCATAACCATAAATCTGTGAAATGGCGGAACTCCAACAACTAATGAAGTTGGGTAAGGAACTTGGCCTGGAGGGAGAAGAGCTACGCGGCTGGATTAAAGAACAGCAGGCAGAAATGCGCGATGAGCGTGCTAAGGATAGAGAACAGGAAAAAAAGGATAAGGAAGAGGAAAGGGAGGCTAAGGCTCAGGAGCAGGAGAGGGAGTTAAGGTTAAGGGAGATAGAAGCTAGGGATAACCAACAGGAGAGAGAGACGCGAATGAGAATCGCGGAGTTGGAAAGCCAAAAGAATGCGCCAACAGAAGCAGTTGAGCGGCAGGTACACAATAAAGGTGGCGTTAGGATTAAGCTCCCTACGTTCGACGACCGGAAGGACGACATAGACGCCTTCCTTTACAGGTTCGAACTGAACGCACAATTGCAATGGGGGGAAAATAAGGAATTATGGGCCACGTACCTGGCATCGCTATTGCAGGGGCGAGCGTTAACCTACTTTAAAGAGCTACAGCGCGAAGACGTGCAAGATTACGATAAGCTGAAGGCTTTGCTGCTTCGCCGATTTGCGCGTACCGAGGAATATTTCCGGGAGCAGTTTAGGCGAGCACGTGCAGATGCCAGGGAGGACTTTGCTGCCTTCGTCGCGAGACTAACGGAGTATTTCGCGAACTGGGTAGACTTGGCGCATGTGGGCGCGGATTTTGCTAAACTGAAAGACTTAATGATCCGTGACCAGCTGTACGCGTCGTGCCACAAAGATCTGGTGGCTTTCCTGAAAGAGAACGAACCCGCGACGGTGCAGGAGGCGTCTAAGTTGGCGGAAGCATACCGTACGGCACATCCGTCCAAACCAGTCGCCAGGGCGTACGTCCAAGATGCTGGGTACGTCGCCGTTGTCGAAGGGTCCCCGGCAGGACTTGGGGACAGGTCGCGTCAGCGTGGTGCCTATAGTGGGCAAGCCCAGGGGCAGCGTAGGGGCTATCACCAATCACCGGCATATGGATCCGGTAAGTTTGACCGAGCAGGAGGGCTGGGTCGCGGTAATGGCCGGGGGCGAGTTGTGACCTTTGCCGATGACCGACGGCATAGGGACTTTAGTTCCGGTCGCGAGGGGTCACGGGGACCCAGGCCTAGGGCAGCACAGGGAGCGGAGTGTTGGACTTGCGGACGCGTGGGTCACTTTTCACGCGAGTGTAGGGCCGCGAAGTGTTGGAACTGCGGTAGAGCAGATCACATCAGCGTGAATTGCCCTGCAGGTAGGATAGCGGCGAACGTGGACAGTGGCTCCAGTCCATGTTCCCCAAATAAATTTCATCATGCGGCTGCGTGTCTTACATCGGACAACGGAGGCGGACAGTATTCTAAGTGTCCCAGTTGTGAGAAGTTATTATCTTCCGGTGTTTTACCTTGTGGGAGAAAGATCCCCGTTATAAATTCATGTCATACAGGAGGTGGTCTTAGGGTTTATCCGGGGTTTGTTGGGGACGAACCGGTCTCGGTTTTACGAGATACAGGATCTACCGTCGTGGGAGTGCATAGGGACTGCATTCGGGATTCACAGCTTACTGGTGAGACTGTCCCGTGCATCCAATTTTCGGGGGCCATTGAGAAATTACCCATGGCAAGAATAGTGATAAATACACCTTTCCTTAGCGGGGAAGTCGAAGCAGTCGTTGGTTGTTTTCCAGGCGCCCAGCTCATCATTGGGAATGTATCACGGGTAGTTTCCCCTTCCGATGAGAACGTGCAAGCATGGTCGCAATCAAAAGGTATTGACTTTTGCGCCGCGGTCGAAACACGTCGACGGGTAGCTGATAAAGATAAGATTAGACCTTTGGCGACGCCAGCGGTCAACCTAGATATCACGCCGGAGCGCTTGGCGAGATTACAAAGGGAGGACCCATCATTAAACCCATGTTTTGGGGAAGCGCGAACCGAGAAAACGAGGAGATATAAGAACGGGTCATCTTCTTTTTTTGTCCAGGGGGGCATTCTGTTCCGTATGTACGTCACAGTGGCTTCCGTTCAAAAGCAGGTCGTCGTGCCACGGTCGTTAATTGCTACAGTATTGCGTCTGGCCCATGATGTTCCATTAGCGGGTCATATGGGAAGTGCTAGAACCAAGGAGAGAGTTCTGAAAGATTTTTATTGGCCATCGATACATAGAGATGTACGGCTGTATTGTAAGACGTGCAGTGCGTGCCAAAAGACGACGCATAAGGGTCGTACACCCCAGACTCCTCTTCAAAAGATCCCCACGGTTTCGGAACCGTTTAAAAAGGTTTCGATAGACCTTGTTGATTTAAGAGAAAGATTATCTTCAGCGCGCACTATAGCAGAAGAAGCTTCTAGGATCGCTTCAAAGAGAGCAAAAGCCTATAAAGATAGAGGATCCAAACTGAGAATTTTTAAGCCAGGAGACAAGGTTCTGTTGTTGCTACCTACGGACCATAATAAGTATTGATGACATGGGAAGGTCCTTATGTTATTGAGCGAATTGTTTCGAGGGTAGATTACGCTATCCACATTGAGGGAACGAGTTAAGGTTTTCCATGTTGATAGGCTGCAGAGGTTTCATGAGAGACCAGAGTATCTGTATTCTCATACTGGTATTAAAGGACATACCTAATGTCGTGTCATTCTTTGACGATATAGCATGTCATACGTCGACATGGTCTGATCATATTCAGACACTAACAGTAATTTTTCAACGATTACGTCATTTTGGGTTAACTGCTAAACCCGCAAAGATGGATTTGGCATGTCCAGAGATAATATTCTTAGGACATATTGTGGGTAGAGGTGTTCAGAGACCTGAAGAAACAAAAATTGACAAGTTAGTAGGGTTGCAAATCCCTAAAACAAAGAAACAAGTCAGAAGCTTAGTGGGAATTTTAAATTATTACAGAAAGTTCATTCCAAATTTTTCCTCCTTGTCATCTTCTCTTACTGACCTTACTAAGAAGGGACAACCCGATAAGGTCCAGTGGACGTCTGAATGTCAGACATCATTTGATAATTTGGTGACAGCATTATCATCGTCACCCATTCTGATATTACCCGATTTTCGATCTAAATTTATCCTCAGAACGGATGCGTCGGACTCTGGTGTCGGCGCTTGTCTTCTACAGGAGAAGAACGAATGTCTCCATCCTGTATGTTATGTCAGTAGGAAGTTATTGCAGAGAGAAAGAAAGTATTCTGTGATAGAGCGTGAGTGTCTTGCCATTGTGTGGTCCGTCCAGAAATTGGGACGTTATCTCATGGGACGAGAATTTTGTATCCAGACAGACCACAAGCCACTGACATTTTTGTCGAAGAATCGTTCGTCCAGCCCACGCTTGTCTAGATGGGCATTGGCTTTGCAGCCGTATACCTTCGTTATTCAACCAATTCCAGGAACCAGCAATCATATCGCCGACTACCTTAGTCGAGCCTAGGGGAAGATTTCAGGAGCTTATACATCGGAGGACAGGAACATTGACAGGATTTGTGTGAATGAGTCGACTTTAAAATGTTGACATTATAAATATGATATGAAGAATGGTTGATAGGTTGAGTGGTTTTTGATTCTGTATTAAGTATTGTGTTTAGTTAGCTATTCATGATGTGACACATATATGCATATTGCAGGCCATATTGATCCCCATATTTTCCCCTGATTTCGGTATTTTATATACTAGGGGAACTGCTAGGTCGGTTTTTTTAGTGTAGGTATTGCTCACGCTCACTCGTTGACAGTCATCTTGATGCGATTTGAAATTAATTGCATTAATTTTTTTGGGGTGGGGGATGATGTCACGAGTGGAGTGAGTGCAATTAAGGGGATTGCTACAGAGCGGGTGTAGAGTAAGAATGGCTCACGGTAGACAAGTAAGATAAGCGTGCTGTCGTGAGTAGTGGGGGGGGTCTGAATGAGGCGAAAGCGCTGTATTACTATCACTGCAAGTTAGAAGGTCCTACGGAACGGACCTGTGAATAAGAGCCCATCGGGCGGACATAAGGGGAGCAGTCGAGAAGACTAGTGAGAGAGTCTTTCCAGTGATGACTGGTACGTAGAACGTTGATTGATTATTATGATTGATGTATTATATTATATTCGTCTATTACCATGATGTAAATAAGTATATGTGAGGAATGTGGAAGTCCTTGATATTGGATATAGCAATGTGCGCCATGAGCGATAGATGAAAGTGAGTTCATGGATTTGTAGCGCGAGTGAGTAGTGTGTACTCCGATAGAGGTGTGTTACCGTAAGATGTGTGGTGAGTGAAAGGTGAACTAGTGGGTGTACGCTTCATGGGTTGTAAGGAGAGGTGGAGTGAATAGAAATGGTAGGGCATTATACCAATGTAATGTTATTCTTGTAGGTGTCGAGGACGGGCCGCAGAGCCACCTCGATGAGCACAGGGGATAGGGCCGGAGGCCACACATAGGCCAGAAGTGAGGCTGTCAGTGCAGGACAGTAGAGGCACATAAAGTCGTGGCAGTCAGGCCACGGACAGGGACGTAGATATGAGCGTGAATGTGATAATGCCCTATTGCCATGTTGAGGGGAGAATGTACTATTGAAATGATAATGTCTATTGAAATGATAATGTCTTATTGCCCTGCTGAGGTGCTAGGGGAATGCTAAGGTGTATGACAATAGGAAGGTGATATTGAGAGACTGCGGTGCCAGTAAATTATTAATGGGCTATTAAGACCCTGAGGGGAGAGGCTGAGGCCGAAGTGCCTTTAGGAGTAACTACCGGATTGTGGATCCGAGGGAGAGTGTGTGTGAGAATACGGCCGTTGTACGGCAGTTGATTTCAATAATATAATGTATGTAATTGCGCTATTATCTGTATAATTATGTTTAATAAATGTGTGAGTCTGATGGATTGTTCTGTTAAGTGTTAACTTGTTTGTTCGTGATTGTTGTCCTGTCATAACTTATTACATCTCCCAGTCTGGGATTTGTGACATACAGTAGATTTTGAGCTCGTTGGCATCAAAGGGGATTTAGTATTTAGAAATTAGACCATCTTGTCATCAACAGAACCATCACTTTAAAACCTTGCTTTGTGTTTCATTTTCTTTCAGTCGTCAGTGGGAACTCATGCAGCAAGCCGAATTGGAAGATCCAGACTCAGATCTGGCCAAAGGTAGATATTGTGTGGAAACTAAGTCAGTATTGATTTGTTCATAGTTTGTTCATGGTCTCTTGGTCATCAAAACATACAAATATCAGACCAGCCAAACGTCCCCTATTTTACATGGTTATCCGGTATTTATGGTGTTAAAGAGGTTTGTGATATGCATTTTTAAAAAAAAAATTTTTTTAAAGAAGCAGAAGAAGAAATTCCGTCTTGGTTTGACGATTAAAAGCTTGTCCAGTAAAGTGCATTATGCTAATATACATAGGATACATCATATGATCTGTAAAGTGGTTTAGTTTTTTGTATTTGTGTTCTCCTTTTTATGGGAAACATAACTTCTTGTTAATATCAGTTGTTCTTCATGGGGCATGGGTATATGTGCTGCTTGAGCCCTTATTGAAGTGATCACTTTTGATAGGAGGTCTGAAATAGGAATAGCTCGTGTACATGTTTTTGCAGTGGAAGGAATAGCTCAGTGGTTAATATATTTATTTATTTATTCACAAACAGATTTGGTGAACAGTTTTAGATCTGAATTGATGTATTCAAATCCCTTCCTGATGTTTCACATCAAGTGCTGATTTTATAGTGTCATATTTTGGTGAATAGCTAAACTTTTTCACTGTCTGCATTTCATAAATTTTGAAGATTTGTCCATTGCTATTGACTACAATTTTATCTATACATATTTCCTCAGCAACCCCATCAAGATCCCATGCAGAACTGCCATATTACTCCAAGTTTCTTCTTATTGCTGCATATCTGGCTTCATACAACCCAATGAAATACGACAGAAGATTTTTTGCAAAGGTTAGTTGTGAAGTTATTTTGTAATTACCAGAATGGATGTTGGCTGTTCATTTGCATAGCAGCCAAATACATTTTTTTGCTGAGAAAAAAAATTCTTTAGTTTTTTTGTTGTTTTTTTTAAAATCGTCTTTCGGTTGTTTTTTCGTTTTGTTTTTGTTTCTTTTCTCAGGCTTATTTTTTTGTTGGTGAGACTTTATCTGAACTGGAAGCATGTTTGCCACAAAATTTTGTTTCATTTCCTTACCTCATTGTCAATAAAGAATTACTATTTCAACATTCTGTGAAGCGTGATAACCAAGGCGTGGAATTGTTTCTTATCATTTTGATCCCATATTTTTAACTCCATCCGTATATTGTCCTTTTTTTTTTTTTTTCTAGTATTCTGGAAAAACATCAAAGCGCTCAAAGCTCATGAAGAAAAATGAAAGGGTGAGTGTGAAGTGAAAATCTTTTTTGGTGTATGATTTGAAAGCACAGCGGGTAAAGAGTAAAGTTGATAATTTTGAGATACCAGTATAATCCTGTATCATGTTTTCGGTACAGTACTGCCATTTGACCCCTTCTCTACCGCAGCTCATGGATTCCAGTCACGGGCCAAGATGCGTACTTAACAGGCCATGTGCCAGTGGAATCCACTGTATTTCACGACTGAAAGAAGATGGATCACACAGTAAATACCCTCCAATTATATTTGAGTAACATCCCTTGATCTTCACATAACATTTAGCGGTAGCTCGAGTCCATTATTGTTTACGGCGAATTTTGTTTTGAAATGGTATGATTTCAACTCAGAATTTTCGCCAGGGTTAAAACACGACCAATCTATCGACCCAGGATGTCTAGTCGAGGCACTTGAAAAGATAATCATTGATTCTGACATCTAGATCTAGTTTGTGAAAGGCAGAAAGTTGGTGGTGGAGTCAGGGGTAGACCCAAGGCAAGAGGATGGAGTGGGGTTTGCCGAGGAACTAGATCTAGAAGTACTTTTGTATTTTAAAGAAAATTTTCCTTCCAGTAAAATGAATTTGTGATGCAAGGGTGAAAGGACAATATATCTACTGTGTCATCGTACAAAATTTTATGACAATATTCCTGTAAATAAATGAGTTATGGATGATTACATGACCTTGGCAGTGACCATACTGATACTCCATGGCACAGCTGTGTAAATAACTGTAATGCACCTGTGGCACAGAAGGGGTTAATATGCTTACAAGAGAGAAACTGTTTAATATTGAAGGACTGATTCTTTCAGTTGCTGCTTTCATACAATGTTATAAATTTTTTGTAAGTATAACAATAACATATTTTTTAAAGATGTTTTTGCTGCATTGTCAGTCTTTGAGATTACAAACACAAACGGTAGAAGTTCTAAAATGAGTAAGATTAATTCACAAAGAATTTAGATTTTTCACCATTATAGAACCAACACTTTTTCCTGTGATTTTATATCTCCATGTAAGTGGTGCAGCAGCAGTATTCGTAAGTTCTTGCATTGTATTTGTCATCTTTCACTTTTTTTCAGGCCAGCAATCATCTTCTAGGGCCCAAAGTTTTCCCCATTGATCGTCTTATGGCCATATTCTATTCTATAGTTGAAGGAAAAGTCATCCCATCAGCCCATATTTATGTACAGGTAGTAATTTCGTCCTTTAGAAAGAGAATTCTTGAACTGCTGTCAGATATGTCGAGGGCTGATTACCAGACTGTTTTATGTCCAAATATCATCAGATTGAGAAAACTAAGTTTGAAATTAGTAACCTTAATGAAAATTCAAATAATTGCAATAATTTCAACATGGTCGCATGAATGGTTTTATTGGGTAATAATATAAAGTAACACATATTTAAAAGTGATGAATGAAATTAGACATGACATACTCGATATGATGCTCATGAGTCATAGTTGTGGAATATTTTCTATGGTGTAAATAGCAAGCCAATTTTTAACAAAAAATTTTGTGACACAGTGAACATTTTGAAAAGTTCTGGGATTAGGATTATGTCTTGCTTGTTGATGATGGTAATCTTTGTTTTTGGCAGTATGGCAATGGCATTGTCAGAAATGGTCCACAAATTAGGTATGAATAGTGATTTTTCTGCTAAAATGGCCCGCACAGCTACTAATTATTACATGTATGTATCAGCATGAGGTAAATGGTTGCACCAATATGAGATAATCCCAGACTTTAATCAGTGGCACTGACTGAAGTTGTAAGTATCTTGGTTGCATCGAGATGGCAAAAATTTGCTCTTTTATGACTGGATTTCAAAACACACCAGCACCAGTTTGAACCGAAAGACCGTTAGAATATTTGGTTCTAGTGAGAAGATGTATGAAACTGAACATTAATTTTAAATTTGCAGTGAACAGTATGCAGATCCTTCAGACATGAAAATATAAGCGTAAAGTCTATAAAAATTTATGGACGTGGGATGTAGTGTGGAAAAAACTCGACCATTTTATCTTCCAAAATTATGTTGATAACACTGCACTTTCTGAAATGGTGTTATCTTATTATAAAAAAGAGTGATTCATTGTGGTGGTAATATTGCCATTTTTTTTTTTTTTGCTCAGCTCTACAGCCTAAATGACAGTTTCAAAAATTATAAAGTTAATCTCCTAAAGTGTCAAATCCACAATCACTTTATATTGACCTATTGTTCAAGCTTTGAGGGAATTTGTTTTAAAAGTTCTAAAAATGTAAAATGCAATGATCTGTTTTTGTGCTCCCCTTGATAAGCGTACCACATAGGGAGACTGTATTTGTCAAGTGTTCAATTGGTGCATAGTGTCCTGCCCCATGTGAGTTCTGAAACGGGGCTGTGGGAAATTGTCTAGATCAGAGAAAGGAAGAGAGAAGGATTGGAACACTAGTTTATCCTGGATAATGTCAGATACCTTATATAGTTGTGAAAAAAGTAATAACACAGCTTTTTTTTTCCCTCTAAATTTGTGGAAAAAAAATTATTTATTTATTTTTTTAATATAGTCACTAATGTCTGTTATCATGTCATCTGTTCAGATTAGCTCACTGGTGAGTCTTCACCTGTTATGTCAAGTTGGAGGAGAGGACAAAATTGCTGTGCCAAAATACAAATGTTTGGTGACGTTAGACTTTATCAGATCCATAGCCAGGTAAGTGTTACAGTGGGCTTCAAATATAATGGCTGGAATTGAGTGAGTCTTCGGATACAGTGGGGTGATTTATAATAACCATTTCATATATACTCTTCCCATAAATTAGAACTACATGTACTTGTTTGCAACAGTGGCAAATGAAGCATACTTCTTGTACAATGGCATTTTTTATTCCAACATCACTCAATACACTAAAATGATGCATGGCTGAAAGTTAGAGAGGTGGCCAGAAAAGGGGGAATACAGGAGGGGGTCGGTAATGATGACCAGTCACCAGTCCTTTATGTGTTTGCATAGTCAGTGTGAAATGAGGGGCTGGGGTAGTGTAGTGGGGTGACCACACTCTGCTTGGATGAACCATGATCCATGTAATGACACAAGACTAGACACGTGTATTCTCAGACCTTTGTGTGAAAGTATAGAGAGTGGCTTGCAAGTAAACAGCCTTTGGGGTTTCCAAAAAAGGGAGTGGTCATTCTGAGTGCATTTTGTGTGTGGAGTGGGTTTCTTTTGACGTCGCTAAAATGGGACTTTGCTTAGAACAGGTGATCCCTTTTATTGCTCAGGTTGCTAGCGATGCATGTCAATGATTAAAAGTTAGCCTGTGTGCATTGCCCTGTCTTCAAAGAAAATCAGCACAGAGTAACGCCTAAAACTAGTAGAAAATATGGCGCCGATGATCGGCCCAATTATTTTACAGTGAAAGAGACAGTGGGGCCAATCATTGGCTCTACCGTATTATAGGGAAAAAGATAAATGGCTGATAATGGACCCATTTAGAAAGCAGTTCTGATAAGTCGTGTCACAGTCTTGTAGCCAACCAGAATGTTTGTTTCATAAAATCTACGGATCTGCACACATCAGTGACAGGCCTTCCTGCTGTTGTAAACACATTATTGTTTTTTGTCCTGTGAACCCCCGTCTTTCTAGATGGGTAACATCCAAAATACCCCCGTCCCCAGAGGGTTAACAGTCAGTTGTATCCTTATTAGATAGTCAGTTTTCTCCCATTATTCCCCTGCCCTCATAAATGCAGTCTGTACCTCTTCAGTATCTGTTATGTACCTGCTTGTCTCACCTGAATGTAAAGACACTACCGTGGTCTCCACCTAACACACCATCTGCTACTGGCGTGACACTCTGGTTACCAAGTAAAAATTTATTTGGGCCTGGCCTTTTAATCTTTTCAATCTTCTTTTCTTTTCTTTTCCTCAGAACTGTCCAGTTTGATGTGATGCAATATCTGTACGACTTCCTTTGATGTTGGAATTTGCAATAAATACATATTTATCATATCCATGGTGTTCAAAGATAAATGATCTCGTGAAACTTTTTAGAACCAGAATACAAGAAGAAGAAAAATTAAAGAGAAAGAAAATCTCAAGAAAGTTTCATTTTCTTTGGTTTTTCAATTTTCTTTACCCTTATTCCAATGTATTTTGATATGGTTCGCTACAGCGATGCTACACAATTATGCTTTCTGATAGCTTCCTTTCGGGATTTTCCAACTTTTTAGTGAATGGCCACTTGCATCTCTGCATCTAGACATTAGCAAATGTTTGCTTATTGCTATTGCAGTTTGTTGAGAGT
Source organism: Onchidella celtica (assembly GCA_963931925.1). Classification (NCBI taxonomy): domain Eukaryota; kingdom Metazoa; phylum Mollusca; class Gastropoda; order Systellommatophora; family Onchidiidae; genus Onchidella; species Onchidella celtica. Next base: position 21,234,353 of record OZ007572.1, on the reverse strand, counting down.
ATGGTTTCTTAGAGCTAAGAAATCATACTGTTAGAACTACACTGATTTTAGATAAAGTAAAATATACTTTTGATAGATCAGCTTGATGAAACAGAATCTCAGTTATTTAGAAGTTAGAACTGAATTGTGATCTGCAATAGAAAGCTAATAAACACTGCTGGGAAAAAAAAAATTACTTAACTGTTTGTCATAATATTATGTTTGTTGTCTTATTTGACAAACAGTATTAAAAACAAATTTTTGAAAGACATGTTTGTTACTATGTAATGATAATACATGTATAATATTCAAAACGGGGCTGGTTTTATGCCAATAGGACCGATTTCTTCCAACTGGGCTCCATGCCTAAGGGCTGCCCCACGTTAGGGTAATCTAGTCTTGTCAAGTACAGTGCACTCTCCCGATAACGACATGGCTCGGGACCAGAGGTGCATGTCGTTATCGGGAACATGTCGTTATTCGGAGATTTTCAAGATGGCGGAAAAAGGGGTGTGGTTAGACCCTTAGAATGTAACGTACCAACCATAGTGGGTGATCAGTGATCGGACTTTCCAAACATGTAAAATACACGAAGTGTGTGTGTGTGTTGTGTGTGTTGTTTTGTTTTGTTTGTTTGTTTGTTTTTTTTGTTGTTGTTGTTTTTTGTGTGTCATTTTCCCTCTGTTGTTTATCCGGGCTTGGGACCGGCATGAGTGCAGCTGTATTTAATAATACAATCTCATTGGCCGATAACAAAGCGATCTCATTGGCTATGAGGTGCCTCTGGTAGGACATTTCATTGGTCGGAAAAGAAGTGTTTTTATTGGCTCAGAGAATGAAATGAAACTGACCGGAAACAATATTTTAGCTATTTTTATTTTTGTATCTAGCAAAGTCACAGCCGATTATTGCTAACTCAATGTCGTTATCCGGAGAGTGGTCTAAAAAGTATGTCGCTATTTAGAGAGTTTTATTACTAATAACATATAGTAAAAAAATCGGGACCGGGGGTCAATGTCGTTATCGGGAGAATGTCGTTATTCGGAGATGTCGTAATCGGGAGAGTGCACTGTATACACAATAGCATATTGGACAATACACCTAACACCATATTAGTCATTACAGATTTTACAGTGAACAAAAATGACTATAAATACAAAAAAGAGAAATACAGCGGACTTCACATGAGTTGAACTCGCATGAGTCGAACTTCTCTTGAGTTGATCTTTTTTGGTGGAACCGGCACCGTTGCATCATAGTTTATATTAAAATAAAATGGTTGTGTTGACTTCAACTCAAGCGTCGCGACGCCTGTGTTGACTTTAATTTCCTGTCCCATCTCTTATTCCAATCGTTGAACCCCAAACGGATGAGTTGATCTCGATTATCCGACCAATGAAATTGAGTCAACACCTCAACTATCCGTCACCGACATTCCTCTGTTAGTGACGCAATGTGTACACTACAGCACGCTGATAGGCTGTAAGGTCTCTCTTTGTTTTCACGCACAGACACGCAGGTAGTGAGTCCACGTGGGTGCATACGACTACACACGGTGTCATGGACAATGCCCCTCCCTCTCAGCCCTTCTCCCACGCATACTTCAAAAATAGCACCACCCAACATCAAAAGCAAGGGAACACTGATTGGCTAGTCCCAAGGCCAGAGCAGGCCTAGAGGCCTGTGGTCAAGCCAGCGGCGTGAGGGTGTTTTGACTGGCAGCCCACGCCAGTGAACCACTGGTGGGAATCACAAAGACTAAGCTTTCAGTTTCGAGGGTTCTCCCCACACTATCAAAAGGCGTAGCACCGGCATGCGAATTGTTGTTCAACACATTTGCATTATTATATCATTTTCTCCTAAGCTGACTATCATCAGAGAGTATAGATATATATCTATCCTCTCTGCTATCATCTAGAGTTGTCTGTGTCTAAGAACCAATCAGAAAACAAGCTCTGAAATGACCTTTGCCCCAAATGCCCCCGTTGGCTCATTAATAGTGCTACTCTGGATAAACCATTGTTTAGCGCTCGGGGGTTTCATGCTTCGTTCTGAAGAAAATTGCGGCTGTCAGTGTCACTGTCAGTACCACAAGTCAGATCATTGGTTAGAGACTTACAGACAAATGTTTCATTGGTTAATTCATTATTAACTGTAATAAGGCACAGCAGCGAATGTTTTACCGACCACATATAAACTACGTGCACAGTGGTAGTGACTAGTGTGTTACTCGGCAAGGGTCAGTGCAACACAGATAAGATCCCCCCTGTGAGTGAGGTCACTGGTTAGGCCAGCGGGCTCGACCAGTAGCGTCGGCTGGAGGTTTTAATAAGCACAGACGTTAGAGGGCATCCCAAATTCATGTATTGCACCTTGCCATCTAGTTTATGATTTTATGAGTGGCAGCCAAGATTAGAAACTAGTGCATTGACCGACTACTGCATTCAGTTTGAATGCGTTTCACTGACCCCCCCCCCCCGCCCTTTTTTAATGTAAAGTTAATATTGGTTACATCCCTTGACATCGGGTCAGCGTCGGATGAGTTGAACAACGGATGTGTTGATCTTTTTTTTTAATCCCCCGAGGACATTAACTCAAGCGTAGTTGACTGTACCAGTCTAAAGTGTATCAGTATGCAATTTTAGCTCCAAATTTCTTTTTGTGTGAAGTACTATTACTTGATCTTGTACAGCACAAAATTTTGTGAACGTTGTCATTTTAAGCGTAGAATGTATCTCAAAAAGGCCAATGGATATCATCCTCGGGGGGAGAGGGATGTTTAAAAATCTCAGCAGAGTCTGAATACATGTACAGGCATTTTGAGACACAATGTGTCAATCTGTCATATCATCCAATGCATAATATATCGAGCCTTGGCAACCAGAATTATGTCCTAAATGGTCAAATTGAGAAAAACAAGTTTGAAATTTGTAACCTTAATGAAAATTCAAATATAATTTCAACACAACCACTTGAATACATGTAGTTTTATCGGGTTCTGAAATAAAGACATACACCTTAGGTCATGAATATCTACAGGCATTTAAGAGCAGTGAATAAAACTGGACATAGTGCAATGTACATTCTTATTAATTGATAACACTCAGTATACAAGACATGTAAATTTTATCAGTTATGGGAGTGATGACAAGAACTGAAGACTTTGGATTTACTTTTAGGATATAATTTAAGTGGAGACCTATTGGTATGTAAATACATGCATTATGGCCATATGTAAACGAGGTTTCTCTGGAGAACTTATACATTTGTCTTGTGTACATGTGACATATACATGATGGATGTAGGTGAGAGAACAAGGAAGTTGTTTTGATAAATCAAGGCCAGCGAATTTTGATATGATACACTGCAACATAATCCCTGCAGTTTCTCCTGACCGTCTTCTTATCTTTCATCTAATCACTCAGTAAACATGTTGGCATTACATCCTGTTTCCAGTCTTCGCCTTATCTGTCCTTCATGACAAAACAAGTCGCTTATCTGCAGTGCCAGGCAAGAGGGGTAGCGGATTTGGTAGAGGGAAAATAATATGAAATGTAAATGTATATATAATATATCGCTAAAAAAAAAAAAAAAGACAACCTGGTGCATCACTACCGTAAGATATATTAAGAAACACCATGCGTTCTCCGAATCGAGCCATGTTACTGAGTGAAGAGCCTGATTATTCAACGAAACGAGAAGCTCTTCCTAAATAAAATCACAAACCCTAAATTCCATCTGCGAATAAGCTTGGCCTATATACATGTATTAAACACTTGATCTAAAGTTCCTGAGCTTAGAAATTCCATCCAGTTAGCACTGTCTTGCATCCAAACCTATGTTTTTGTGAAAAATAAATGCATAATTTAAATGTAACACAAGAGCACCAGCGGTGTGTTTGCACCAATCATTCAGGAATGCAGTAAATAGTAAATACATTTATACATGGACAGGTCTTTATAATGAATTACAATAAAATTTCTCAGGCAGAAAAAAAAGTGAATACGACATATTATGTAAGGACAGTGGCTCTGATGCATAATAATTAGGTGGTGAGCCACCAGTGTGGGGCCTACGCCAGCCTTGGTCTGGCTTACCCCTTATGTGCCCGGGTCGACCATCTTTCTCTTAAGACTAGTCCTTCGCTGGTTGAGGAAAAATGGGGAGGGGGCGTACATGCGCGTGAGAGAGGATATCAGCTGATTAATTGTTTTCTGGTGTGATAGTGACCAGCAGTATCTGAGCAAGCGGAGTTATCTGATCTTTGCTATCTGAGATTGTGCATATTTTTTATTCTCTTCTTGCCTGTTTCTTTTTTTCCCCCCAGATTTCGCTCGAGTTTGCTTCACATAAATTATGAATACTGTCATCCGACTTCCTGATACTGTTTTAAGTTCCTGGTCTACGTTCTCACACTAGATCCGAATGTTTTTGACGGGAAGGTCAATGTGAACAGTAATTCATCTTTCGCTTCTTTTTTTTGTATGTGTGTTTCTTGTTGTTTTTTGGGGGGGGGGGGGGGGTTGTTTTTTTCATCCATTGCTGCCCTCTGTGTATTACATGTGTATACATGTTGATGTCGTACGATGCCATTTATAAAGACACCGAACAGCTGGAAAAATAAACTCACTCAGGACAAAATGCGGAAAAACGAATAAGTTGTATGCTGCAAAGACTCCCGTAAGAAATAATACAGAAACTAGACAATAAAACGCAAAGGAAAAGGGAAGACAAAATAGGTTTGGGGACAATCAAAAAGGCCTTCACCAGGGCAACAAGTTGAAACAGTATGAAAAGAATATGAAACAAATACACGCACATGTAACATAACTAAAATTTACATAAATGCGGACACTTATTTATCTTATGAGAGTTCAGGAGTAGGAACCACCAATCTTGATGGGCATGCTATTTCCATTTTCATTTTGCCACATTTTTGTTTGCTTCAAGCCTTGCTGCGACCCCACCATTTTTTTTTTTTAAACAATATTTTGTCAAACACAGCAAGGTATACATGTGTATATTTTACATGGGGCTCTGCCAAGCCATCGTATTTTTAGCTCAGTTATGAACTATTACTCTCTGTTTTGTTTCCTTCCCTTTGTTCACGTTCAAATTCTGTTTTTTCATTTTTTGTCTCTGTGTCCTTCCATCTCCGCATAATCGATATTCAGGAAACTCTTCCTACGCCCCCCCCCCCCCTTTCCACCCCACTCCTCTGAAAAGTGAGTACACGCGCACTCATGTTTGTGTCATGGCAGTGTACTATACCGGTACCTGGTTTCTCAGAAACACAAAGTCCTAAAATACGTAGCAAAAAACATTTCATAAATATAACAACTAACATTCAGCCCACACAAAGGCCGTTTTATAATCTACAAGTGAACAATAAATTTGAAGACAAAGCAAAGACTCAGCCCTCTAAAATTAACATCTCTAATCTCCCTATGCCTCGTCCCGTGTCCTCTTTCCCTCCCAGTTTTTATGACAGTATCACTACCTACCCTCATCAACGAGCTCCTAGCGCTGAAAAGATAGCATCTCTGTGGGTTTTATCGCCCCTCCATCTTCTCGCGCGCATTTATTTTGTAAACAGATAGCTTATGTTTCTTCACTTAATCGTCTTCACGCTAAGTTGCGTAGGGTGTGCAAACAATGTTGCAAGGGAATCGACAGTTTGCATGGTGGTGCTTGCCTTCTGATCTTTAACTCCTGCTTCCTTGCGTCCTGGAATTAGATCTTAGCAAGAGTCAACATGTAAACAACTGAATGAATGTCGAAGAGCATGCTTTTTGCATTTTATTTCTGATGCGTGAGAATTTTTAACTTAGTGGAACTAAGGAAAGCGTCTACTCTCCATTTCATACGGCAGTGTAAAAGATTTCCTCTTGATCAAACCGAATAGAAATTTACAGTACATTTTAATATGGTTCAAATTTTAGAGCATAACTCGATGGTCGCGGTACCATGTCATGTATTTGCACACCAAATTCCACACTTCCATTTGTTTGCCCCAAAATTTCATGTAGTAGGCGCATACGGGTAACTTTTTAATTGCCCACTTTGAGAAACTATTTACAGTAGGCCTACTTACCGGAATAGAACAAACGGTCCTTCTGTTCGAAGCGCACAAGGGCGATTTTTTAATCTGCAGCGTGAAAAGTAACTAAACTCCGGTAAGGAAATACATGTAGTTTCTCGGACTGAGCAACTAAAAATTCACTCATGTGCACCTGGTCTAAAGACGAACGTGCAAATGCACTCTTTATAGCAGCAGAACTACATGCACTGATAATAACTTTCATGACTTTTTTCTTCTCAGGTGACACTCTCCAAATGTCCAATATTTGTACACTGTATCTATAGTTCTGTTTAGTTCCTTAACGGCATGAGTGGGTCTGGAGAATCGGGCTTAAGGTGGAATTTTTATACCTGTTTAAAAAATCAAAATAAAATACGGTACACACATAATTACTTCTAAGACGACTTCAAGCAAGGTGCTTTTAACTGAATGCAGAAGAATGGCTAATCTTTCATTTTGCAAACAAATCTCAATTTCCATAGAAAATGGTTCCCCTTTTGGAGAGCTTTTATCAGAAATTTTGGTCTTTCATCTTAAGACCCGATTTGGTTAGACCAGAGGTCTCAAACTCAATTTGCCCAATTCTCCCAAAAAAAATTGCTCAAGCTTGTCTGATTTTCCACTCTCGTCCCTGAACTTGGCTTTTTTTTTTTTTTTCAGAGTTGCATTGCAGGCTAATGAGCTCCATTTTGAAACACAAGAGGGGAATCTTGCACGTCAAAGGTGAAGGGGTTTGCAAAAATTTGAAAAGTGGCTCTGTGCGTCTTGAGGTCTGCAAATCTGTGATCAAATTCCTTCTGTAGCTTCAAAATAGCATCAACATATCTTTCACCACTGAATGGTATGCCTACATCCATAAGTGCCCTGCATGATGGGAAATGGCACAGGTTTGTCAGAGAGAGCTGGGCTTTTCATAACACAAGTTTTGTTGAGAATGCTCTCACGTTGTCATAAGCAGCACTGACAAGCTGTCCCTGATCTTGTAACTTCTTGTTAAGTAAATTTAGCTCATGCGTGATGTCGAGGTCCATTCCCCTCGCGGGCCGCACTAATATTATACATGTACTTTCATATCAAGCTGGGGGCCACAAGATATCGTCCCGCGGGCCGCGAGTTTGAGACCTCTGGGCTAGACCCACTCGCATATTCTGAGAATGCATTGTTGCACAAAACTGGATGGTATCTGATCATACTTTCAATCAAGTTCTAATCGCTTTCCATGTTTTTCATTCTGTTGAATAAGCTGCAATATAGGTAAAATTGTGAGCATGTTTCTATTGACAATAACACTTGAAACAGAGGCATATTTTGAATTAGAGTGTGAACAATTCCCAGTAAGCATGCCGTCGTCAATCCGTCGTAGTTTTCCGCTGGATTGGTAAGATTGCCATTGGGGCGGGTTTCCTAATTCAAACCAGCATCGATGCGATGTCGCAACCAGTGGATCTACGTAGAAACCATGTCTCATTCCTATATGCAAACTTGATATCAAACGTTACGCTTTGGATCTCCAAAGGGTTGCTGATTGGGTTGTTCTTCAATGCGCACGTTTCCTGAGATGTAGGCTATGCTCTCTTTCAAGAATTTTGCCCAAATTCTTGACTCCAGAAGACTTTTTTTTTTTTTTTTACAATTTATACATTTTTAATGAGTATGTCTAATACATGTAACAGTAACAGCCTCGGCTTACTAGTCCTCTGACCTGGAATCCCAACAGTAAACCATTTAACTTTTTTAGCCCCATAGATGGCCCACTGGAATTCCCGTTACAAGGAAGAACAAAAAGAAAGACAACAAACACAAAAAACTCAAATACAATCTGAAAAACAGCTGTGGACATCAAAGTTTATGTGCACCTTGCACTGCGCAAGAAGTTTGTCACTGAACATATTGTGATCATTTTCACCATGGTTGAGAAGCAAAAACAATGATGAAAAGCATAGAATGCGGTTATGTAAAGGTTTCCCTTTTTTTTCTGATCTTCTCTCCTCTTTATTTCCCAATTTGATGTCGCTCGGTGTGACTTCTGTCTTCATCCTGTATATTATATAACATGTACGTATCTGCGACTCTCCCTATCTCTCTTTATTTGTCTTTCCTCTATCTTTCTGTCCATCTCTCTTACTTCTCCCTCTCTCTCTGTCCCTCGCTCTTCCCCACCCCCCCCCTCTCTCTCTCCCTCGCTGTCTCTCTCTGTCTCCTTTCTCTCGCTGTCTCCCTCTCTCTGTCTGAATGTCTTTCTGCTTCAAAATTATTACCAAACATGCATATGTGTAGCCTATATATTCACGCATAAGATTGTACCACAACTTATTTTTCGATTAAATAATACAGTATTTAATTCTTTACTGCTTCTCACTTTTAATTCTCACCCCTCCCCCAAACCAGTTTATTTACCTCCCCCCTCACCCCCCCCCCCATGCCATTTCCACCATTCTTTGTCAAAGCCCATCATTTAAGACAACGATTTCGCATGTTCCAGGTGAAATATACATGTATCTATGTACATTGGTTTATGGGGCAGTTTATCAAAGAATGATGCATCTGCACTATCAAAATCGTCACGGCAAGGGAAAGGTGGAAGAACGAGATATCCAAATCTAACATAGGAGATACTCCTCTATTTTAACATTATAATTATTTCATCCTGGCACACAAAAAACAATATACATGTTCGAACAGTATAAAAATTATATACATTTTATGTACATGCATAATGATACTGGGAAAATTGGATTAAAAAAAAAAAAATTAAAAATCTGGAAACCAGTATCCCTACAAAATTTGTGGGTGGATCTGGCAAAAACCGGGCTAAAGGTGCAATTTTTTATACTTCTTTAAAAAGTCAAAATGAAATATTTCAAAGAGAATTTCAAGCAAAATAATTAAACTGAATACAGATTAATGGCTAGGCCTCCATATTCTAAGCAAATCTCAATTTCGGTTGACAATTTTCCTCGCTTGGAGAGGTTCTCTCGGGAATTAATTTGGTCTTTCACTGCCAGGCCCTTTTTGCCAGATCTACCCACAGTTACCAATTATACGCCTTGAAAGCAAACAGAATCAAGAGAGTCAAGACCCTCTTTACCTGACTATTTTGGAAATAGTAAAGCCCAAATGTTGATTTAAAAATGTGCTTTAGAGCTGTGTCCTTTGGGCTTCAAACAACTATAGATCCATTGGAATAAGCGGGTGGCGAGACGCACTGAAGTCCGAACTATAATTTTCAGAATGAAGGTGTTTAAACTTTCTGATGGAAGCATATTGACAAAACATGATAAAAAATCACAGAAAATCTGTGGGATCGCAGCAAAGTTTGAAGCAAAGTCTTTCCGTTTCTTTGCTTTTCATTGTGTCGTTTATGTCCTATTTCTTGCGCGAAACATTGCTACGTACTACTTTTTCATCTGGCCACATATTGACATTACTTTAGCGTGGCAGCACTAGAGTGGCCACCTTCACGAAGGCTCTCGCCACGAGTTGAAAGATTATCAAACTGACAATCTGATGAAGACTACCAGGCTAAGAAAAGACGTATAAGAAGGTAAAAGGAGGCCGAGGGTAGACATATTCCATGAACAGAAAAAGTAGGTTTTGACGGAAAACTTCTTCAATCGAAGAGAAAAGTATCATCTGGTTGCCACTTTAAGGAAGATTTATGTCAGAAAATGTGTTTACAAGACAGCTTCGGGTCATTTTCTTTGGCGGTAATAGCTGAGTAGAGGGGGAAGGAGGTTTCGCTTATTTGGGTGAAAAATGGGAGAAAGTCCGGGGAGTGGGAAGAAGAAAAAAGCTTACGAAATCTCTAGATGACGTCTTCATTTTATCTGTAGCTTAGATCTGGTTGCTGAAAATAAGATTTATTTTGCAGCTCTGTCTGGAAATCTCAGAAATATCTGGCATGTGAAGTGATATTGTGATAATGGGTGTTTATGTGTGTGAGATGGAAATAAGGAAGACCATTACAAGTTAGGGCAAGGGGGCATAATATTGTGATAACCGGGAGACTAATGCGCGGTTTATCACCCTTCTCCTGTAGATTTCTTCCTGTAGAAAGATAATATTTATCTTTTTGCGTAGGTCTTTAATGCAAGCCGTCAAACAGATGAAAACGTAGGTGACGAAGAAAGCAATAAGATTAAAGAAGAAAAAAATAGAGGGCAAGGAAAAACAAACTGAGACAGTTTTGACGAAAAAAAGGAACAGCATCCGGCTCATTTCTGGGTTGTCTCTCTGTGATCTAGCAGTGAAAATTTGTCTGGAATACAGTTTTGTTAGTAACGATAGATTACCCAGTCCACAGAAATGTAGTGTTCTACATTTTTATAGTGGATGCTTCTGACTTTGACATAGATTATTTTAATAGGCCTACACAGCAGCAACATTTATTTTCTTCATAAGTTTATCTTAATCTGAATGTGAATTATCCAGGATGGTTTACCTGGGAGGTAAGACTTCTCTGTTTCATTATTTTTATTTTTTGTTCTCCTTTTCATAATATCTATTTTCATTCCGTTGTAATGGAATTAAAAAATGTTTCATAAAGTGCTTTTTGTGTTTCTTGTGTGTTCGATATCACTTTTCGCCGGTTTAAGTTTATGACAGGGTATCTCAAAAATATTTATATACACACTCTGAATTATTAATACAGTGTCAACTAAGAGACATTCAGGATTTCTAATCCAAATTGAGGAGGATAGAATGATGCGTAATTATGAGTTACGGTACCGCATGTATTCAGATTGATGACCATTCTGGTCCAAACGCTGATGACAGCACAGTTCAATGGAGTTGCAAGCAATACTAAGCCGTTCATTTATTTGTGTATAGGCCTACATTTCTTGAGATCCCGCATTTATATCTTGTATTTTCAGTTTCAGATCATTGACATGAATATTTATATATTTTAACTATTATGAAAGTATTTTATTCTATAAAAGCTTCTCGAACAAACTGCATGTTATAGTTTTTACTGTAGTGGAAGCCCATTTGTGTACACTGAGAAGTTTGCCAACACAACGTTTCTCGTAGAGAGGCAAGCATTCACGGTGGATTCCATAAAATTACATTAACTCCTTGAGTCTGAATAAGTTTGGAAAAAAACACGTCGACACAATGATTGTCACACTGTGCTGGGAAAAAGTAAGACGATGGACATAATTGAACAGATGAACAGGACAGGTGGAAACCCTTCCAAAGCGCTCCCTCCCCCCGCGACCACCTGCATTAATTCCTGGAAACCTGGGTGCATTTCTAATGCTGAAATATAAATGTACTTTTATCCTTCCCACACTGTATAATAATATCTTTTAATTTCTTGTACTTTCAAAGATGGCGATAGCATGTAGCAGTAAAGGTCCTTGTCTTAATAATTTGCCCTTCTCCCTCAAAGTCCTAATTTGTGATGCTTCTTTATACGCGTGTTTTTGGTTGTGTATTTGATGGTGACCTTTTATAAACTAACCATTCCAGGATTTTCGTTGCTGTTGTTAAAATCAACAAGTGAGGCTCATTTCTGAAACTTGTACACGTAATTCATTTGCCTCAATAACAACAACCTCTCTCTCTCTTCCCTCTCTCTCTCTCTATCTCTCTTTCTCTCTCTCTCTCTCTGTCTCTCTTTCTCTCTCTCTCTTCCCCCTCTCTCTCTCTATCTCTCTTTCTCTCTCTCTCGTTCTCTCTCTCTCTCTCTCTCTCTCTCTCTCTCTCTCTCTCTCTCTCTCTCTCTCTCTCTCTCTCTCTCTCTCTCTCTCTCTCTCTCTCTCTCTCTTTGCCTGTAGGTGTATGTTTTCCCAGAAAATGTGAAACCAAATTTTTTTCGTCTAATATCATTCCGATAGACAGACACAAAAGGAAAAAAACGGTCGGTTAGTAAGTGAGGAGAGATTAGGCAGAGCAGTTCGCGCAAGCAAGTGAATAAGTTGTTATGACTTTTCTAGATATCAGAATGCCGGTACCTACACTTTTTTTCCACAGACGGGTGGTATTTTATTCATTTTATTTTGGGATAGTGTGAACTCACTACTCCCTGTTCAGTTATATATGATTTCAATACGCACTATATGTTATGTTTTATTTTATTCGAACTTTTCTAAAAAAAAAAAAAAAAAAGCTTATACTAAACCTGCTGAATAAGCACATTTTTATAAGCAAGATTTTTCATGAATCTCATGTCATTTCCATAACACTTCGTCTTGAACAATGAAAGGGTTTGCTATATCAGTAACTCGTTGAAGAGTGACACAATATAGAGGGAACATCAGATTTGGAAGCTATTTTCAGCGTTTCTACTCTAGGTTGTTCATGTAGTCCAAGTCACTTTTGGATTCCATGTTGGCACTCACAGATCTGCGAGGCTCCCCCCTTTGGCCTCTAATCTGAGAGAAAATGTTTGGTTTTACCAAACCTGTTATCGCACGCATGTCATCATGCAAGATACAACGGGGCGTTTGTAGAAAAGGGTTGGATCAGTGAAAGTTCCTCCCTAGTTTCTGATCTAAAACTGGTGGAATTCACCAGACATGCTATCATGGACATGTCAACAGGGTGTTAGATATAACAGGGCGTTTGTAGAGAAATGTCAGATAGGCAATACGGGAATATGCTAGTTTAATTTATTTTATAATGGTGGGGCATGAGTGAAATGCAGGCTGTTTCTGTTCTGAAAAGCCAAGTTGATGTTTTCAAGTACCGGTATGCTAAAGAGGTGTTTAAAACTTGTGTTAAAGATACATTGTTCCTGCTTTCAGTTAAATTGAATCACTTCTTAACTGGTTTGCTGAGACCATCTTCTTGTCTTGCCCAGATCATTTGTCTGCAACTTCTGCCGTGTCCTGAGATTCATTCAATACTCACAGGCATATCGCGACGTCAGGTCTTGTTTGTTCCATCATCATTTTCTGAAAAGCTGGAGAGCTTTTAGTAGGGTACGTAGAAGAGGTATAACAAATGCACACTTTGACACTTGTTTAAAATACGTTGTGGCACTTATCAAGCTGTTTCACCAGTTTCAGTTTATTCTAACTCCGTTTCATAATACAGAGCCGCAAACGGTAAACGTCGGATTTCTTGGTTGTGCAAAAAGTGGAGTTGGAACAAATAAGGTCGGGACAGGTTTATTATTATTATTATTATTATTATTATTATTATTTTATATAGCGCATATCCATTTTTAAAATGCTCTATGCGCTTTACAGAGGAAACCTGTCCACCACAGAGCAGAATGGAGCGCCGGCGAAGCGCTCAACACACTGCACTGCTTCTTTCTCTCTCCCTGTCTCGCTCACTCTCTCTCTCTCTATCTCAGAGCAAATTGTGTTTAATGCGTTTGTACAGCTTGAATGCATCCATATGCATTTTATGATAGTGTAAGCCGTCCCATTTACACGCCAAGCATGTCTGTCTGAAGAGTACAATTACACATCTTACGTGCTATTTCCATTGCCATTTCTCAAGGCTTTTGAATGGTGAGTAGCTATATATTTTCTTTGTGTCAGCGCTGCCTGATAACATTACCAAAATAAAATTAGACGTCCTCCAGAGGGTGAAGAAGACCGGTAATGTGACCCAGTGGTCACAGCCGTTGGCCCGAGCGCTAGAGGTCCCCAGTTCGAATCCCGCTCCATCCTCATTTCTCACGCTGTTTCCAAGGGCACATATTCGTCGACAAATTGACGTGGCCTCAAGTCTTGTCCCTGATACTATACTGTTTCACTGTGCTGCAAAGGTAGGTCTAAACAAAGGTCCAACAATAAAAAATTATAAGAAAGTGACGAATCATCCCTTTCGCACTTTATATCAAAATGGTACATTTTGGTACTATGTAATCTTTCAGAAATGTTGCGTATCCATTCCATGCCACTTGTCGAACTGCTGCTATGTTGCTTCATCATTCCCTGGACTAGCGGAATGGTTCCACATCTTCCTCCATTCTTCTTCATGTGTAATTACCATGGGAACACACAAAACTATGGACTGAATGACGGAGAAGTGGTCTTGAGCGTCCAGATAGAGGGAAATCCACAGACTTATGTTCCAGGAAACTATTATCAAGGTAAGCGTTTGGGTTTTGAAGCATAGTTACAGCAAAGATACCAGAAAAGACAAGATGAGACGCCCCCTTCTTCGCAGGCTACCTCTAAAAAAAATCGTGCACACAGTTTGCGCGCTGATCGGGGGCGGGCCCATGGCCCATAGCATGAAAGGAATGCCTGATATAATGTTAAATTAATAATGCAGATTATTATTAGTGCTACTGGGACTCAAAAAAGCCAGTTTTCCCACAGCGATTGAAGTTATAATTACAAACTAACGCGACGCGACGTTCAGTCGCTCGCGATTGTTGTCGCTCCAAAATCAATCGAGTAAGATTTGTGAGAAGCCATTTCCTTATACGCGACGCGACGTTTAGTCTCGAGCGACCATCGCGTGAGATCAAGTCATGTCGCGATCGGCTAGGTGGTCGCGTCAGACTGTCTGGAGGTGTGTCTGATTTAAAGCATAGCCATTGGTCGAAATATCTTGCGTGTGCTGATTCATTGTGCGTACCATGTGTAGTAGCAGAGAGTATAGATATTTTTCCTTGCACTACATAGATCTACATCTTGAAAGTCTATCCCAAGACCCACTGCGCCACTGTACAATAGATCATCTATTCAAATAATTAATTAATTTTAATGATTAAAGCAATAAATGAGTATAAACTGCAAACTTTGAATGAGGTTACTCTTATATACATAAGACCATAGGGGAACTGTACATCTTCTAATCTTATGAAAAAGTGTAGGGATAACCAAGTTAGCCGAACAAGAGTAATGAAGTAGGAAAAGAGACCAGATGTGCGATTATTTAAATGATTAAAACAAATAAATGGGTATAAAATGCAAAATTTGAATGAAGTTCTCACATACATCAGACCAGAGAGGAAATTTACGTCTTCTAATTTTATGGAAAAGTGTAGAGATGACCAGGGTAGCAGAAAAACCTCATCAGAAACAACAGATGGCAGCAAAATAAACCAACAGGATAAAATATCATCTCCTGAACAGAGAGGATCAAGTGATATTGTTCAGACTAAGAACTGGTCACAATAGGCTCCACCACAATATGTTCACAAAGTTTAAAATAGGAACATCTGCCATAAAAATGTGACTGCAGCCAGACTCCTCAAAACACAGAGCATATATTGCAGAAATACACACCCCTCTCGGCACTACGGGAAACATATTGGCCCAAACACACCGACCTGAATGTCAAACTCTATCACAACTGCAGAAAGCCATAGATTTTCTTAAAAGAACAAATCTGCAGATTTAGATTTGGTGAACGAAAGAAGAAGAAGAAGAAAGTGTTATTTATGTTGCAGCTTCTTCAGTTTTCCAAGTTTCTTTCCTGAAATTTTCTGTTTTGATGTATTATTTCTTAGGCTGATCTGGTGATGCAGTCGAATTGTCAGGAACAAATTAACAACATCATCCGGTGTGCAACAGTTGCATTTGGAATACTTGTGCTTGAGTGCGTAAGGCAGATGTGTTAACTAGCTTTGGAAGTAGTGGCGCATGTTGTCTTGACTTTAGCATTTTGCAATGTCTGTTTGGTAAACAACTTTAGAAAAAAAATCTACAGTCTCTATCAAGGTTGTGCTAGGTCTTGCCAGCCCTTCACCTGTGCAACCATCATATTCTTTTACAGCCACTAGTGTCAAATGTCTTGATTGATAATTGTCTTTAGCCTATCTGCAGTAATTACAAAAATAAGGTGCAGGATTTTCTCCAAGATCAACACGAACGACGAATCGCATGTAATGACAGCATGCCTGTGTTTATGATTGTGCGCGCCGAACTATTTTTAGAAACCCCTGACTCGGCGGACGGTCGTGCGTGAATTGCACCGTCCTGACGTAGTGAAACATGGCGACTTGACACGCGACGAGACGTCGCTCGCGCATAAGGAGACACTTTTGACTCGAGCGATCGAGCGACATCGCTTGACCCCGGATTTTCGCTAGCGAATCTTAGCGCATAAGGATACACTTCGCGCGACTGGTCTCGAGCGGCGATCGCGAGCGACTCAATGTCGCTTCGCGCATAAGGATATGTAGGCTAAGTGACGTCAAACAAGGGCTACAGCGATAGCTGGACAGTGAACAAAATTCAGTGTTTTTGCTATTTGGCTTTGCAAAATACGGCACTGTTCATGACTTCCGCGCTAGGTGGCGGTGCGAAATCTGTGCACGCTAAGAGCGCTTGCTGTCTCATCTATGCTTGGTTATGGTCACATTTTGCGTTTGAGTAAACGGAGCGCCGGCATGATAAACGTCATTTGCATCTTTCGCGGTCTATTTGGGTACCGTACTTTATGTTCGGTGTTCAAAACTGATTTTAAATCACATCAATTTAAATTTCATAAGTAGAATTAAATAGCTCTGTATAAACTTTAATACGTTGGGAAAGTTATCAAAAACTGGTTTGTATAGACCTGAACAGAGTATTATTTTATAAATGTGTTTAGTAGAAGTTTTGAAATCGAGTTGTAGATCTTAGCAGCTTCTTTCAGAGAGGACATGAATTAAGTGCTGTGGGTTCACGTCAGAAATGAATTCTTTCATGGATATGCAGGCATAGTGCTTTGTCCCGATATGCATGAAATCTACACATTCGGTTAAAATATGCTTTATTGATAGTTGGTATTTTGATAGTTGGTATTACTTTATTGATAGCATGCCATGCTTTCAGGGGGACCCCCAGGTAAAAAAATGCAAAACGGTGTTTGAGGTGGGTATGACCCAGACGGAGTTTACGTAGGACAATTTCATCTCTCAGATTTAGTCGAGCGGTATGGGCCCATTGAGCGACTGTCCAAATTGGTCTTGCACAAAGTTAATTTAGGCCTATTTGTTGTTTGTTCATCCGATCTTTCCTGTCATCTCAGTTTAAAGAATTTATTAACAGCAGATTTAAAGTCGGCGTGTTGTATTTTCGCGTAAGAGAACAAAAAAGTATAGATAATCCACTACAATAGCGTGTCTGGTTAACTTCTTAGGCTGATTTTTGTTTTGTTTCGTTTTGTTTTGTAGATGCTGCTAAAAATGTCACACATGAGTTGTGCTATGTTTGTAGTTACGCGCGTAGAAGCACTGGGTATCTCACATTACCAAAAGCCTACATTTTCAAAACCTTCCATTAAATCAATAAAGCCGATGTATTTAACGTCACGTGCGAGTGACATATTACATGTAAGTACCAAAAAGATAAGAAATTTCAAATACTTATTGAAAGGGGGGGGGGGATCTTTAAATTGTTTACAGATGATTTCTGACATTGATATTTACACCTGGTTTTCTAGTTTGTAGGCTACATTGTATTTCATTGTTCTTCTTCTGTTCTTTTGGCCTTGAGTCTTCAAAGGGACTGTTTTCCTCTGAGGATTGTTTTCCTCTGAAAAGGGCAATTGTTATAGCCTAAAAATGGCTGTTTTGGACTGGCGTCAGAGAGATTTGAGTTTGAGTCTGTGTTCTACTGAGTGTCCGCACGATAACGGCCAGTTTGCTCCTATTGGGTATCGTACATGTTCTTCATTTATGTTTCGTGTAGCGAGTCCAGCAGCGTAGACAAATAGTTTAATATTTTCATGGATTCAAACGTTCATAAATTCGTCTTATAGCCTACATGTATTTATTTACACTGATTTACATTGTTGAACATATTTTATTTTGATTTTTTTATAGTGTTATAACAATTTTTCACCTTAAGCCCGATTTCTCCGCATCCGCTCACAAATTGTTAACAGTAATAACAGATTCACCGGTTGGATCAGCGAAAGTTCCTGCGTAGTTTCTGATCTAACATGGGTGGGATTTACCAGATATGCTGTCATTGACTATGTCCAGTTTTCTTCATCCACAGTAAGTATTGCATCCAGTGAACACTTCGACAATTTCTTGATGACTGGATTGTACACAACGACCTCAGAACTCCGTTCAGGACCAAACGGTCACTTTGGCGGTCAGCCTGTCAGCACAGGGGGTCAGAACCTGATGTGTTCAATAGTCCACTCACAGGCCAGCCCAAGGCCTATGAGGACTCTGTCATTTGTATGGATGGCTCCACCCTCTGGCACTGGCTGCGTACATTTTCTGTAAGTCACAGATATTATTATAGTTTTAGCCCTTAAACTTTGCTGTCACGTTCCTTTACTCGCTTTTTTTTTTGTTTCGTTATATTTTTTTTTGTGGCATCTATTTCTTGTTTTGCAACAACTTCATTACTGATTCAATGTATGTCATTCATGGCAATTCTGCTCTCATTAAATTTTGTTTTTCTCACACAAGCATGCCAATACAGATGGTCTCGAACGAGCCAAGAATGCAGTGACAGTATGTTTATTGAACTGCCCCAGCTGCTAAGCAAAAGAACACCAAAGAGCCTCTTTAGGCCTGTATTGAAGATTCCATAAATAAGTCTGTGACAGAAGGCTGTGGTATGACTGGACAAAATGTTTCCCGACCACTCTAACTTGTGAAATAATAGATCTAGAGCTACAGGGAATCAGTAGTTCAAAGTTTGTTTAGCAATTATTATGGGAAGATAATTTGGCGAGATTATCGTAGGAAACTTTTCACTGTGAATCACACCCTTAGCCTACGTATCCTTGTGCGCGACGCGACATTGAGTCGCTCGCGATTGTTGTCGCTCCAAAATCAATCGAGTAAGATTTGTGAAAAGCCGTCTCCTTATACGCGACGCGACGTTTAGTCTCGAGCGACCATCGCGTGAGATCCAAGTCATGTCGCGATCGGCTAGGTGGTCGCGTCAGACTGTGTGGAGGTGTGTCTGATTTAAAGCATAGCCATTGGTCGAAATATCTTGCGTGTGCTGATTCATTGTGTGCACCATGTGTAGTACTTTTTCCTTGCACTACATACACCTTGAATGTCTATCCCAAGACCCACTACGCCACGGTACAATAGATAATCTATTCAAATAATTGATTTAATGATTAAAGCAAATAAATGAGTATAAACTGCAAACTTTGAATGAAGTTCTTACATACACAAGACCATAGGGGAACTGAAGGCCTACATCTAATCTTATGAATTTGTGTAGGGATAACCAAGGTAGCCGAACAAGAGTAATGAAGTAGGAAAAGAGACCAGATGTGCGATTATTTCAATGACTAAAACAAATAAATGGGTATAAAATGCAATGAAGTTCTCACATACATCAGACCAGAAATTTACGTCTTATAATTTTACGGAAAAATGTAGAGATAACCAGGGTAGCAGAAAAAGGGTAATGAAGTACGAAAAGTGACCAGATATGCGATTAAAAAAAAAACAAGAACTCACCAAATTCCATCCGTAATATTCTGATGATAATGAAATTTGAAAGTGTTACCGCCCTTCAAGCTGGCAAGCTTAACGACTTGAAGAAATGTTTTACGCACCTTGGAAATCGAAACAGGATAGTCATACAGTGGATACCATCACATTGTGTACCATCACATTGTAGAGTGCCAGGCATTGAGAAAGCAGACCAACTGGCCAAGGAGGGTTCTGGCTTGGAGCAGCCACAGTGCCTCTTAAACTAATATAACAAGAAAAACCTCATCAAAAACAACAGACGGCAGCAAAATGAACCAACAGGATAAGTATCATCTCCTGAACAGAGAGGATCAAGTGATATTGTTCAGACTGAGAACTGGCCACAATAGGCTCCACCACTATATGTCCACAAAGTTTGAAATAGGAACATCTGCCATAAAAATGTGACTGCAGCCAATCTCCTCAAAACACAGAGCATTGTATTGCAGAACTGCATACTCCTCTTAGCACTACGGAAACATATTGGCCCAAACCCACCGACCTGAATGTCAAACTCTATGGTGCTCTGTCACAACTGCAGAAAGCCATAGATTTTCTTAAAAGAACAAATCTGCAGATTTAGATTTGGTGAACGAAAGAAGAAGAAGAAAGTGTTACTTATGTTGCAGTTTCTTCAGTTTTCCAAGTTTCTATCCTGAAATTTTCTGTTTTGATGTACTATTTCCTAGGCTGACCCGGTGATGCAGTCGAATTGTCAGGAACAAATTAATAACATCATCCGGTGTGCAACAGTTATATTTGGAATACTTGTGCTTGAGTGTGCGAGGTAGATGTTTTAACTTGCTTTGAAAGTGGTGGCGTATGTTGTCTTGACTTTAGCATTTTGCAATGTCTGTTTGGAAAAACAGCTTCAGAAAAAAATCTACAGTCTCTATCAAGGTTGTGCTAGGTCTTGCCAGCCTTCACCTGTGCTACCATCATATTCTTTTACAGCCACTAGTGTCAAATGTCTTGATTGATAATTGTCTATATCAGCAGTAATTACAAATAAGGTGCAGGATTTTCTCCAAGATCAACACGAACGACGAATCGCATGTGTCGCGATGTGGGTTAGATGGGGATAATCCGACTGACACTCTTGCGAGGTCCGCTCCCACAATCGACGAACACACAAAAATAAAATACTTGCATTCTAAAAACTAAATAAATCAATTGCTTTGATTTTTAGCAGAACTGTAGGGCAGTTTAATTACATGTAATTAATGTAACAAATATAAATATAAATTCAATTCAAAGGCAACTGAATCTAACTAATGAAACTAAAGCTTTCTATAAAAACTAACTTATTCAATCTAACTATTTGCAGTTCATATGAAGTTAAATGCCAAATGGAATCCGCGCACGTGGCGACGGATATGACAATTTAAATTCTATTATTCCAACGAGACATATGATATTAACATTTCCCCTAAACACGCCATGGAGAATGCTCTGTGCAACAGTGCGTTGTCTGGCGGCAGCTCTGCAACTGTCTTCAAAAGTAGGTGGAACGTTTCACTTCCATTATTACAGATTAGTATTTGACTCTTACCATGCGGCTCTCACTGGGAGTGAGAGCGCTGGATGTAATCGCTGTGTGTTCATATATCAAACCAAGTATCTTAGGCTCTGGAGCCTTAAAGAATCACGCTCCTCACCACCAATATGGACTGCTCAACTGCGTCTCTATGTCTCTCATCTGGCTGAGGACTATCGCCGTCCACTTCGTAAATGGATTGTCTACATGTGGCCACTATCTAAGCTCTGTACGGGTTTAAATACTAAAGCTACATCTCGACCTTCCGTCCAGATTCATACATTTGATTGGTGCAGCCACTCGGGCTCAGCCTGCAGTATTAATTTATTCGCGTCACGGCCTTGCGCCAAAATCAATGTCAATTTTACCTAGACAATAAATTTTAAAATGTGAAACATTAACTACTAAAATCTTTAAACCCCGTGCTTTCTACTCTTATGCACGAATTTCTGAACGCCAACTAAGCGTCTAAATAAATTACCTTTACTCGCCCCTTCTCT
Organism: Onchidella celtica; assembly: GCA_963931925.1. Classification (NCBI taxonomy): domain Eukaryota; kingdom Metazoa; phylum Mollusca; class Gastropoda; order Systellommatophora; family Onchidiidae; genus Onchidella; species Onchidella celtica. The sequence goes on along the minus strand of OZ007572.1, from coordinate 21,212,895 downwards.
GTGTTAATCAAAATCACGGGGTCGAGAACTGCTCTGTCATTCCTAGCTATACATTTATTCTGTCTCGCCCCTCCTTCTCTCCATCTATAAGAAAAAAGGTGTTTCAAAAACAAACTGTTCACGAGAACAGTTCAAGGACAATTAATTACGCTGGTTATAATTAACAGCATCGTAACAATTAACTCACTGAAGTCGTGACCTAGCACGGCATTCATGATCCTAATGTGATCATGACAGCATGCCTGTGTTTATGATTGTGCGCGCCGAACTATTTTTAGAAACTCCTGATTCGGCGGACGGAAGTGCTCATTGCACCGTCCTGACGTAGTGGGTCTTGGGTCTATCCTCGAAAAGAAAAAAGTCAAACATGGCGACTTGACACGCAACGGGACGTCGCTCGCGCATAAGGAGACACTTTTGACTCGAGCGATCGAGCGACATCGCTTGACCCCGGATTTTCGTTTACGAATCTTAGCGCATAAGGATACACTTCGCGCGAATGGTCTCGAGCGACGATCGCGAGCGACTGAATGTCGCGTCGCGCATAAGGATATGTAGGCTTAAAATGTAGCGAATACGCTGATGGGCAAAATTTTGCAGCATCGACCATCTAACACGACTCAAATTCTAGTTTTCATTCAGGACTCGGCTCCACAGGTATCCGACTCGACCATAGATATACACTAGTGAACGGTCTCGACTCAAAAGAGCTGTTTGTCCAATAATATTACTTTGCAGTACTTCACATTACCAGATGTTTGTACCGTGGCTTTGCCAATGATAATTTTATGCGCCGTCATGTTCTAAAGTTATGTGGCACTTTGGTGCAGTGTAACTCCCTGCAGTTTTCTTAACTTATAGCTGTTCTGGCCAAATTCATGTTTTTGAAAATTTCGTGTGTCAAGACATTATTCATTCTATTTAGCTAGCAGTGTGTAGCGCTGTATAGAAATAACTGACCCGTTTTACCCTTGAAATGTATCTAGTTTACTAAAGAATTCACATTTTCATTAAATACGTGTACAATGATTTGTTACTTTCTTTCAGTGCCACTGCTACCCATGGTCAGCAACTGCTGTTCAAAGATACCACAGTGTTACAACTGTGTGAACATGGAGGTAAGGTGAAAAATGTTCAATTTCATCTTTCGCTTTCTCCCTTATTATCCACCCCCACCCCTTTTTGTTTTATTACGTCCATTACACCCTTTTTCAACCGGTCTGAATAAATTAATTCATCTAAGATCTATTTCACAGAAACATTTAAACAAAGTATTTGACTTTTTATTCTCTAAAGTAATAACAAAAAGTAATAGGGGCATTATTCTTCTTCTAATTAGCTCATACAGAAAGTCCCATATGGGGAGGAAAACTTATGCATTGTACAGCTCTGCTGTCTTCATTGTATATCTAACCTTTCAAATGCCTATCACCCATATCTTGTTTGATTTCCTGCATTCAACATTTTTTTTTCTTTCAAAGTATTCGTTAAAAGAATTGGAATGAATGTGCATTTAAATTAAATGGTCATATCTCTATTTCCGGTATTTAATCTTGAACTTGAAGTTGACAAAATAGTCTGATGTTTCTCTTCCATCAGCCGAAGATTCATCTCCAGCACGGCCACCATTGACAGAAATTAATTCAGATTCAGTCTTGATGAGGGATGACTTTGAGACTGATGATGGCTTTGATCCATTTATATGGTGGGTATTTTAGTCCTTTCCTAGAATGTAAAAAAGAATTGCTGTTTAACCTTCCAACATTCATGGGTAAGGAATTAAAATTAACACTTTAGTGTATTTGTGTTGGGTGCTAATTCTTGTACAAAGCTGCACCTCCAGGTAGACAGAAGGAAATGACCATTCTTTTTTACCTACCTTCTTATGCACTTTGGAATTGACATTTATCTCTTGGTTGTTTTTAATTTTGTTGATAATTTTGTGATAATTTCACATGAAACAGTCTCTTTCACCCCAAGCTTGGATGTGATTTAAACCAAACTTTCTAATAGCATTCCCACTGCCTTGTATAATTATGTTAAAATTACATGAAGAAGTGGAGAAAAAGATGAATTTATTATAAATTATAAGTAATTTCACAGCATTGGTAATACTTTCTGCATTCTGTTTTTAATTTTATGTTTAGAAGCTCTTAAAATCAGAAACATCTTATGGCAGATAAATATGAATTAGTTTATACTTACAAAATCTGCAAATTCTAGATCTAATGTTGCACATATTTGTAATTTTGTTAATCCTAATGTATTACATCAGTGTTATAGCACACTTTGAACAATAGTGCAATTTCATGATATGGTATTTGGATGATTTTCATTAAGTGAAAAGCAAATAAAGATATTTTTTCTTCATTTGTGTGAAATATTCTACTAGTACTAACTCACATATTATTTTTTTTGAGTGCCTTATTCCAGTCTTACACACATTGCTACAAAATGAACTGTTTTAAATGACAATTTGAATCTTAAAGCATGAAAATTTATTTCATTTCTTGTTACAGGAGCTCTGCACAGGGCGCTCATGTGAGTGAAGAATGTGGTCCAATTGTCTATGGGAAATCTGCAGTGCTCTGTGACAGTGAAGGAACAAGAGAGATGGTAAGTCTTAACAATCCAGAGTTTGAATTAAACTAAATAACTGTTAGTTTTTGTACTATTTTATGATGAAAGGGTTTAATTTCTATATCATGCAACTAGTTATGTTAATTCCATGGATAAAGAATAGTTCATCCTCTCACAATGCCATCATGAATTTGCAATACTGAACAAGGTTTATCATTCTAACTATGTGAATTAAAATAAGTTTGAGTATCAACATAGAATTTAAAAATGAAGAAGGGAGATCAATCAAACACCTACAGCTGAGATCCTATAACCAAACTGACAATATAAATATAAGACTAATCTTAAGAAATTCAGGTATTTCATTTTTAACTGATGATGATATCATGTTCCTTGCAGGTGCAATGTGAACACCAGTAACAAAAATTCCCTGTTTGAGTTTTGTTCCAGAGATATTCAACATGTAATGAAACTTGTCATGATGTCAGAGAGATTATAGACTGGCTTTCTTGATTTGCTATATTGGGCCTCTCGAAGGAATGATTTGCAATTTAAAACTGTTTATTTTTTTAATTTGCCAAAAATTTATTTTAAATTTACCAGTAATTATTTACCAGTAAGATTTATAAGTAATACTTTTGCCTCATATATATACGCACAATGTCATTCATTTGCTGGATTTATGATATAGGTAACAGCCCCTTTGAACTTGACATCTGCACGTGTCCTTCAATTCTCCATTGGTATGTAAACATATTTTGTATGATCGTATTGCATTAAGAATAAGAGAATGTTTTGATAAAAATTAAATTGATGTGATCTGTTACGTTACACTGACATTGTTTCGTAAGTCTATGTCTTTATTTTCTCTCTGGTTTTCTTCATTGCAAAAAATGTCTTTTGCTGTCTCTCAGTGCGCTGAATCAGTAAACCGCTGAAGATTCTATGTGTGTTGATTTCCACAACAAAGACTTATGCTAACTTCTTCTATTCATAACTAGCAGAATAGCCCAGCATATGCCTGGGCCTACAAAAGTATGCTTTCCATTGCGTCTTGAATCACATTGTTTTTACACTGTGATAAGTTAATGCTGCACCCGACAGTGGTGCCAAACTACCAAAAGATGGCAATGAAGAGAACAATCTTTTTTTACAAAACACAGGCTGAAAAATTAGGAATGTTAGGCTATAATATAGGGCATGGAAAAGTTACTGCTTAAACTTGAAAATTCTCTTCGCTTAGCATAATATGAGCACATGCCCCCCAATTTCATTCATCCATCACAAACTACATCTTTAAATATGAATTTGGGTGAAAAATGCATGTTGCACGTTTCAAACGTTATTTCGGAACTCATGCTTACTTGTATAGATCTGTTGTCTTTTACAAATACTGGAACAGACATAAAATTTTAACACTACATATCTTTTGACTTTATTTACTGCACTCTTTAGATTTGGAAGTGTAAGGGATGTAGAGATTATTATTAGACCCAGTACTCTCAGATGGTAATTTTAGTACCATTGGTATTTACATTTTTAAAGAGCATCCCCTGGCTCTAGAAATCACAGCAACCAAAAGTTTATGAGATGAATTACCTGTTGTTCTTTGCAGGTGGAGCCAAGTGTCGACCGTCCACCAAGCCAGACAATGATATCATTATTGGATATGGGTTGGATGGGTGCACAAATTGGGAGGAAATTGAGCGCATAAGGTAAGTGTTGATGATACAATTAAAGGATTTCTTGCCAACGGCATATGCATATACTGATTTGCAAGGAAAAGTCTGCTTTTTCCTGTGTCAATTTTTTTTTTCTGTTTTTTTAAAAAATTTAATAGCAGAGTTTCATTTTCCTAACTTCAACCAGTTGTTGACATATTGTATTTCAGGTTTTCAATTTGGGATGTCAAAGCTGATGTGTAGATAAGCTTTCCAACAGCTGATTAAGTGTTGAAACATTTTCTTTGTTAGGTAAATATCAACAAGTCATAATGCTGTTGGGTGTAATCAGTGTAAATTGAAGGGGACTGGATCTAGAGAAGTTTAATTTCCCAGGAAGATGAGGTTCACATGCAAGACAAGGAAATGCAACATTGGTTTATTATTAACTCCAGTGCTCCTGAAAAGACTGTGGTAACCTTTTTGTTTCTCTTCTACAGGGCCCCAGTGCTTCAGAATTCAGATGTCCACATAGTGAGTCTTCCTCCAGCTTCACGTCAAGAGAATGTATGTTTGAAATTTTTCCAGCCATCGAATGTCCCTGGCTCCTATAATCCTTTTCCAGCTGATCAAGCACCAAATTTTGATTCAGAGAATACAACCACTACAATAAAGCCGTCAACGAATTTGATTGAGCACTCAACAACAACCGTCAAGACCACGACGAAGAAACTGTTTACCAAAGAGTGGGAAAAACAAACAACAACATCAATTCCAACCACAAATGCTGAAACAACTACTACTGTTCCTGCTACTGCAAATGCCGAAACAAGTACTACAATTCCTGTCACTACAAATGCCAAAACAACTACTACAGTTCCTTCTACCACAAATGTCGAAACAACCACAAGCAAGCCAAGAGGAGATCTTCCCTCTTCTGAGGTTTATGATATTTTTTCTGTAACACCCACTGATTTCGTCTTCACTCCAGATGTGATACCGAACGATATGCCTCAAGGGGATCAAGCATTTGATGAGGTGAACATAATGGATAGTTAACAAGAACTCTACTTACAATTTAGTTCAGGACTGAAAAGCCCTTATAAGAATATGAGGATTAAAGGTGTTTTATGTGGAATACTGTTCATGTATATATGCTGGTCAGGTCCCATCAGTAGTCCAACTACTTATTAATATACAGTTGTTTGCTCAGATTATTGCTCATATTGCTCAGAAGCTTGTGATTATATGCAGCCCATCAACACTGAATAGAATACATGCAACATCGTTGGTCAGCTGTTGGAACCTCATTAAAACTAGCCTTCAAAGCTGTTGATAGGGGCAGTAGTCTAATTACAAAGCCAAATAGAGAAAATACTGAGGTGTGTTCACTGATCAGCTATAGCTTTCTATGTAAAGTACTGTGGTCTCCTAACAACACCCAACTCATGATATGCTACAATATAAAATGTCCTGCTTTTTACCATTGGGAAATGGAATAACTGATTATTGAACAATGAATTGTTTAGTCTTTTCATGTCATTTTAGTTATTTAATGAAGTATCTGTTAAATATCTATTCAAAGTTTATAGTTCAGCTATATAGTATTGAGCTTGGAGAGTAGGAAAAGAAGAGTACTTTTCAACTTCAATAGATGGATGTTAATGAGCCTTATTTTGTTAAAATACTTCAGTGAGTGGTAATGCAGTCCTTCTTGAATATATGAATAATCTAAGGCAACTGAATCTACAATTTATTAAAATATACTTCAAATTATGTAAATTATACTTCAAATTATGTAAATTATACTTCAAATTATGTAAATCATGTTTAAAAAAAGCTGACCACTTACACAACTATCACAGAAGGTTTGATAGTAAAGTCTCATTTAAAAAGTCTGATTTGAGCAGTCTTCTGTCCACTTCTTCCAATACACCTTTCAAACCTTAATTGTCATTTTAAAAACAGCACGGAAATCTTGTAATTTGAACTTGATATACCTTGAACAGACTTTTTTACGTTTTCCACTTTGATGTACATCTAAATCTAAGTTAAATCTTCATGGAGCTTGAGAAATCTGCAGTATCAATCACATATCATACTGTGTCACAATCATACTGTGTATTGTCTCTGCTGGTCTCATCATGTCTCTATAGATAAAAGAAAAAAATCAGGGTATCTCCTATGTTATCACTGGCCTATAACAACAACCTTTCCATGGTGATGATTATTTTATTGAGCAGGTGCCATTTCACAGCTGTTGGGCAATAGACAACATAGTGATAGTGAATACTGCTGATCCCCCTGAGCGAATGTCTGAAGATTTTGATCCAGTGGACCCCAGCAACTGGATTTTCTTCCCGGGGGCTCATGTGGAGGTATGGTATTTGAAAAACCTACAGAATGTCTGTATTTCCAAAACCAAAAAGGCCTCTCTTTGTTGGCGCTTCTACTCAAAGACTTGCAGCAGCTAAGTGGCTGTTGTATTTTTCTAATATTGTTTCAATGGTACTGGGCTTTTTTTTGCCTGAGGAAGGACTTTGATGACTGAAAGCTTATGTTTTTTTTCTTTTCATTTCTAATTCTTTTGTGATTCATTGTAATATTTCTTTATTGTTTGTTTCTAATGCAGTGCTTTGCAATATACAACCTTGTCTTTCTTTGTGCGTCATGCATATTTTATTGAGGTATGGTGCTGGACATTCTAACCATCCATTTTTCATTTATTCTATCAGCATGACTATTGATTCATTTGCCACTGAACAGGAACAGCTCACCATGTAGATGAAGATTCTGGCTGAAAATACACAGAATAGTCAAAGACACTCCAACAAACACATATACATGTGCAGAGCTTTAGAAATGGGCATAAAGGATCTTTTCACTGAATAGTTCACAGTGACCTTTTCTTTCTCAAGACATCGTGCAAAGAGGCAGTTTAACACAGGGCTTACCAAATGATATATTTTGTATATTTGTGACTTTGGTGGCAAATAACTGTCTTGTTCAAAGTCATCATTGTTTCTTGCCTAGCATCACGAAATGGCCTAGGCTTTTAGCTTTGTTGTAAAAATTATTATTGAACATTTCACTTTCCCGAGTACTTTATAACAAATTTTAATACCGTGCTTCTAGCATAGATGTAATTTAAAAGTCACTATCAAATTACAGTATAAAGCTTTTGCCAAACTGTCCAGTAATTTGATTTGTCTGTTTCCCCAGCGTCAATGTCAGTCAAATGGGAATGCCTTTATATTTGATGATCACAACCAAACAGCCACCTATGCAGTAACGAGGGATCTGGACTTAGATGCTTCAGATGTTCAGGCTGACGCTGGGTTCTTTGAAGATTTTGAAGGCGGTGAAACCAGGTTATTAACAGTATATATATATCTTAACACATCATCTGAAGATGAAAATTGTTGCAAGGTTGAGATATGAAATTAAGTCTGATATTTCGTTAGAAAATTTATCTCAGCTTCCAATTGTGTGGGATGTATTTGCAATCCACAGGGCGGAAATGAAAAGAATTTGCCTTTCATTTTCTTAAAACTGAATTGTTGCTGAAAACAAACAAGCTGTATCTTGCTTTTAGAATGATTAACAAAATGAAGAAGCCAAGATTGAAATATTTACAAGTATTTCTTTACAACTTTACCACTAAGAAAGATATTGAAATTGTTTATTCTTGATTTATTCTCAGTCTAAAAGTGAAAAATGGACATATTGGATCAAACTGTGGAGTTGTTCATGAGGGCATGTCCCTTGTATTTGATGGACAAAAGAAACGACTGCTTTGTACTCCTGAGTTTGATGTCAAGGATGTTGTCAGTGCCAGATTTTACCTTCAGTTTGGTAAGATTTTGAAGTGCGGTTTCTGTTCAAACTAATATTGAATAACCTACAGCATTTGTTCTGGTCAGAGTTTTATCATCAGCAATTATGTATGTAACATACCTGTGGAATAAGTTGTTTATGTAAAGAAGGAAAACATATATGTACAGGAGTCCCCTATTGCTGAGTTTTATATGCTGTAATAACTGCTAGTGTTCCACATGGAATGTCAGGATCTAATACTTACTACATTTGGTTGGATTATTTCAGGTGGTCCAGGTTGTCACAGTAGTAGAAATAGCCCATCTGTCTCCATGTATATTGAGGATGAAGATGGCCAAACTCTGGGCCTTCGCATTCTGGAGGCAGAGGATTATGTGGTACAATATCCTTTATCTATCCTTATATTGCGGGTATAGAGCAAAATTGTTGTATCTCCAGGCTTATGAATAATGGGAGCTTACTCGGAAACACCACAATATTGCTTTCAGTGATCTCATTTTTAAGGGAGATACAACAATACTGCTTCTCTGTAACTTGGAACTGGTTAAAGATCACGGAATAACGAAAAAATAGCAAGAAGCAGTTTGTCATTATTACAGTATTGCCATTATGAACTCCAATTCATAAACCTGGGGATACAACAATTTTGCTCTATACCCGCGATATCTCAATATGTTTTTCAGTCTCTCTTTCTCAGGCTTGCTTTATTTTGTGTACTTTTTTGTTTCATTTGCTTTATTTACAGTACTCTTTTTTCATTTACTTGTTTATCTTTGCAAAAACTCTTGAAAACATTCTCACACACTTTAATAATTTCCTGTTTTCTTTGTGTCTCTATCTGCAGCTAGCCTTACTCATCCATTATACATTACCATTCACATATCACCATTTCAATCACTTTAGCAGGTTGGCAGGCTTGTCTGGAAGGGTGTCTTACTGTTAAGTTATATATATATCGTTGGTTGGCTGTTGGAACCTAGTTAAAACTAAACTCATGTTGTTAGGGGACAGTAGTACTTTACATAGAAAGCTATAGCTGAGCAGTGAATACAACTCAGTATTTTTTCTTTTTGTAATTAGACCACTGGTTCCCTTACAACAGTCTTTGATTTCATTTCTAAGGAGGTTCCAACAGTCAGTCGACAATACATTTTTACCACAATCTGTCATGTTGATATTGTCAAAGTACAAAAAAGACTGGTTCTGTCCTTTGGTCCTTTGTATAATTTTTAATGTTAAATTTTAATGTGTCTCATTTTTAATATGCCATCAGTGTCTTGTTTTTTCCTATGGTTATCTCACAATAATTATTATATTAACTGCTGTACTTGAATCTCTTTTTTTGCTTGTTAATCTCTCTCTTAATCCATGATTCCATGTTCCTTCAGGTACACTTAACTACTGCCTTACTCAGGTAGTGTTTGGAGTTCATACTGATAAACAGTCACATGTCCTGCTGGTTACTTGGGAAACTGACATCAAGAATGCCGTCACTGCTCAACGCTAATGGCATAAGTCATTTTTGACACTTTTGAGATATTGAAACAAGCTGTTTCTTTTCCTGTCATCATCTAGAATTTGCGATTATGATTCTATTGGATAATTACATTTTCCTAATGGTGCATTTCATTTTCTATAATATTATCTGACAGCACACATGCTCACGAATACAGTGAATCATCAGTTGCCTTTTGGCGCAAGTCTGACATATCCCATTATCATGGAGCTGTGACTATGTTTCTTCCTTTCCCCCTCCGCAGACAAGTCATATAGTCTCCTACCCTATCCTGAACTCAACCACTAGAGGCAAAAGCCAAGGGCCAGTGAAGCTCTGCATGCTACAGAAAAGTCATGGTGGTTGGAACAAGGATATTTGGTCTATAGATGAACTAGCATTGCTGCCCCTGTTACCCAAGAAATCAAAGAAAGACTCTGACAAAGTGTTACAAGCAAGCATCAATCTGGAATGTGGACCAGGCTCGGAAGGTGCCAGTGGGTAAGTATTGGTAGTGCTATATATTATATGTGATTGTTTTTCACATACAATATTAGGAGCCATCCATGCCGTTTGTGCGCTTATTTTTGGCCACCCTTCTCTTTTCATACATTTAGCCACTCTCTCCTTTTTGTATGAGTGCAATTTCCTTAGAATATTGATTGATGATGATATGGTGTTGATGTTTGAAAATTTTAAATGGTATTTTGCATGAACTATTTAGCTGTTCCATTAAAGGGATCATTTTAATAATCCAACAATTTATTTTGCTGAAAAACTGAAATAAAACTGAAATTTTTATGTTACCATAATTGGAAAGCATAGGTAGGCTCCTCAGAACCCCCCCCCCCCCCCCCCCCCTCCGAGAAGAATATATATTTTATGGATGGCTCTTTACCGGGTGCTTCTGATTTTGTTATGAAGAATTTTATCTGAACACCGATACTACGTCCTTCCAAATATTTTTCTTAAGATTATGCAGACAACTTCCTATTATGTACTAAATTTAAAAAAAGACAACTTGTTGCTACATGTTTGAAAAGGAAGGGAAAGTGAAGAAATTGAGTTATTTCACTGTTGTTGCACAAATTCCAAGTCTTACATGTAAATGAACTTGTGTCATGTTCTCAATGGCATAAATGGAATTGAATGAGCAAGAGCTGATACTACTATGGTAGATTAGTTATGGAATCGGAAGAAATATGTGACTGAATTCATGCAAAACCTCACCTTTATCTGAATCTTAAAATATAAATTAGAGGATGAGAACATCAAAAAATCTTATTCTAACACTATTCCCTTAACTATGTGACATTCAAAATGTGTGTTTATTTTTTTTAAAATTTGTTTTCAATGTTACCCCTTTAAATGTCACCCAGAATGCTTTCTCAGTAGTTTGATTTCAGCAATATACCAACTACAGAAGTATCTCTTCAGATCATTTATGTATTTTCACCGTCCATATATATAATGAAGCACATTTTTCATGGATTTGTGCCTTATATACCTATTGCCCCTGCCCCTTGCTCTTTTGTGAACATTATTCATGTCATGAATTTCGCCGCATTCCTTTACACGTTTTTAAAAATATTTCATCAGGATTAGCTTTGAGTACAGCACAGATCATGGGACCACCTGGCATGATATGTACACATCATGTACACCGGCAACCTGCAATGGACAATATCAGCCCTTTTCATCAGTGTTCACAGCCAAAGATATTGTTGGGTAAGAAATTGTGTCATGTTTGCAAGACCGCCAAATAGGTAAATATATTGTTATTATTTCAAAAGCTTTCCATGTGTATGATATCAGTGGATTACCTTAACATTATCTTTATGTATGATTTTTTCATCCAAAAACACAAATTTTGATATCCTCTAGCTTAATAGGAATTAAAGTGATAGCAAGTAGCAGACAGAGATACCAGTCATACTTCGATGGCTGATTTAGGTAAAGTGGATCAAGGAACATTCAAATTTTCACTCTTTTGGCAAATTAAGTTGTATTTTAGAAGCATTGAAAATGTTGGAATCCATCTGGAGAGAACTGTAATAATATATCATCATGATCAGGCATTTAGTTCAGAATGTTTTATTTTTATCTGCTCAGATGGCACAGAGTAACACTGCCGGTTCCCTTCGTGGCACAGACACCATTTGTGAGGTTCAGAACTGTTCATCATGGACCCGTTTCCAAACCCTGGGCCTTGGATGATGGTAGGTAATTTCCTCTTGAGCATCATATAAGTGCTGGGTGTTTATTTCACACAGATTACAAGTGGGGCTTTTTAGAAAACTGAATTGGCTGAATCTAAAATTTTAAGATGTATTTTAATTTTGATTGAGAATGCGATTAAATTTGACGTCTGCTTGGGTGAAGACGGAAATGGCAAAGCATACTGTAAAGAAAAAAGAATGATAAATTTGATAATATAATCTTATGATAGATTTATCAATTCAAAGATAGAGTCTGAAGTGATGTGAATATTGTCTTTTTACAGACATTGCATCCAAGTAAAGAATTAATTGATTTGGAAATTTACAATAATGAAACTGCCAAGGGTTATTTTTTCATCACCTAATTAGAGCGCCTATCCTTCTGTCATCTAGAAAACAAATGATTTTAGCTTTTCCCCCAACATGCATTGATGCATTAATTTCTTAAAACATTTCTGTGAAAAATTAGATGGCTGCATAGATCTTCATCCAGGATATACAAGCTCTCCAAATCAGCTAACAAAGTTGTTTAATTATTTAATGAAGAAAACAAATAAAGTGAAACATATTGATCTGTAAATGACTAACCCGTCATTGTAGTACATACGGCTATACAGTTTGTTTGCCAAATTTATTCATCTTGAAATATCGTGTTATTCTTTTCCAGTGTACATTGGTATGTGTGAAGACTGGTGTAGTGGACACGGAAGTTGCCATGATGATGGTTGCCAGTAAGAGTCCCCTTATTATTATTTTATTATTTTTTATTCCGCTCGGAAGTCGAAGGCGGAAACACTTGTTTGGTAAGGCTTCTCTTCCCCTGAAGATCTCTTGTAGTCTCATCTCACTGTCCCAAGAATGTCAGTTCTTTTATTTTCTTATTTATTTCAGAGTCGGAAACGAAAAAAGTCTTATATAAATAATGTCAGACACAAGACTATTATTATTGAAGAATTTAATATTTATTATTTTCAGGCCCATCATGACTTATTTTATCTTTGTTGATTTCAGTTGTGACTTTGGATATGATGGCACTCATTGTGAAAATCCTGTTATGCCTCCAGCATCCAGTCTTCAGGAAACTTTTGAGGATCCAACGGTTTTAATGTCATCTGTCATGCTGGACGTTACTGGAGGAACAATAAGCTATGAATGTGGCGTGGTTTCATCTGGGAAAGCTTTGGTGTTCAACAGAGGAGGGCCTCGTGTTCTCACAACAGCGGAAGTGAATACAACGTCTATTGAGTAAGAAAAAGTTTAGTTTTGCTGTGGATGTATATCAATTCATTATTAACCCAGCCAGCAACCTTATGGGAATCTGATGAGTAGGATTGATGTCAAGTTTGCACGTAAATCCACTGGTTACAACATTGCACCGATGTTGATCTGATGCAGGGAACCGACCCTTACATCACATTGACACAGGGTTACTGGCTGGGAGAAGGAAAGAGTATAAACAAGCATAGCTTGAAGAAATAAAATCCTCAGAAAAAAGTTGTTTCAACAAAATACAATTTGAAAATTATATGACAGTAGTCTCCGCCTAAGAACCCAGTCAACGGGAGACAGAAAAAGCGGGTTCTTAGGCGGACCGGGCACTTAGGCGGATGCTGATCACCCGTATCCATGGCTTATCCCCCTTGATTGCTCGGACCTGGGTCGTGACCTTATTTTGAAAATTATGCGTTGGACATTTTTTTTTTAATGGTCAAAGTTATGATGTATGGCTAGCAGAATACTCTTTTCTTACAGTGATGTGTAGGCTGACTGAATAATCAAGTTGTGAATCACAGATGCCGATTTTAGACAACACGAGGTCCAGTGATACCCTTTGTAAAAACCACAATCAGCCCTAAGTACATGTGCCGTGCAAACCAAGCACGTGGTCAATTACGTATAAAATTCTGCCCCTCGAGTCAGACAACAATAGATGTTAGGTGATGACTATGCTAATTTAGTCTGGAAGTGGCCTGCTTGCACACGAAAGACGTAACTGGGCTCCACCCTTGGTACGGTTCGCCTCCCCCTACCTTCCCTCCACCCGTTCTCTTTCACTGTACTGTGTGGCTTTGTTCTATCCCGTCCACTTGAAAGAGAATTTTGCGTTTAATATGGACATTTTACGTAAAAGTGTGCTCGTCCCTCGGTCAAATGCCGGGTTCTTAGGCTAAATTTTCGTTTCAGAGCGGGTTCTTACGCATGTAAATTACTGTGAAAAAATTCGGTTTCGCGGCAACAGCGGGTTCTAAGGCGGATCGGGTTCTAAGGCAGCGAGTTCTTAGACGGAGACTACTGTATTTGATTTTAGCTTAACTTGTTTTTCATGATACCAGCTGCAAAGCATAACGTTAACGTGATACTAACAAAGTTTGAAGACATTTGTGTACATTTCCCTCCCCAGAGATTTGGAGATATAGCAAATAACAAGGAATTATCCCTTTGTCTCAGTAGGGAGTATAGGTAACCCGTGGTAATTCTCTTGATCATGCCCATAGCATTGTTGTCTCTTTGCCTGGGATTTCAGATCCAAGATAGTTTAGTGACAGTAGTGGGTGGATTTTGTGAGGTGTGGCCGATTCAGTTTCACTGTAAACTTTCACCTTTCATGTAGGCATTGTCCATCCACTGCAGAATGTAGCCCTCTGACAATGATTTCCATTCTTTTCTGTCCGGTGTTTTCCACATCCACAATGTTCCCCTTCTCTGTTTAATGTCATCTTGCTACCATCTTCCCGGTAATCCTCTTGTTCTGAACTGAATGGCAACCAAGGACATGTCCAGCCCATTTCCACTTTTGTTGTAGTATAAATTTTATTATTTCCATTAATATTATTAATATTATTTGTTTCTGTATGTCAGTTTTGGTCCACATTATACTAATGTTAATCATTGGGATTAAAAGAGAAATATTCTTCTATCAATAAAGGTCAGTCCAGTTCACACTGAGAATAGGTAGTGGATCGGTGACTTCAAGTTGTCCGCCACCTGATTCCCCATGGGAAAACATCATGTTGGAATCTTCTTGTAATGGAGGCATTAGTTGGGATCTCTTGGGAGAGTTTTCTACAGAAGGCTTCCAGCAGCCCAGGTAGGTGTTTATTGGTCAGTTCTGTCAGAAATCTAACATGTAAAACGGAATTATTATAGTCATAAATTTTCTGTACAATTATTCTTTGTGGAACAGCTATTAATTATACAAGTCGGCCCATGACTCAGGGAATACACCGATGTAATCTTTAAAATTGAGTTTTGATCACCAGTGTACAAACTGAGGTGTAGAACAAAATTTCCTGTCACACTTTTGAATATCTACTCGAAGACCATTTGTATTTTTTTCCCCAACTGAAGATGTTGGAGCACTCGGTTGTGGCTCAAAATCAACAAAAATATAGCGAACTTCAAGACCTTTTAAAATATGCCCACATAACTTTTAGGCCTTTCTAAGCATATGATATTTTGTAGAATTTAAGAGTTAGCGGTAGAGAAGCCTGTTGTGATTACACTGGAGGCTTTACTTCCTTCATAATATGATTATTTGTGGAACAAATGTTAATTATATTCATGTCCATATTTATGATAATTTTTTACCTGTTGAAGACCAAGTCATATGGAATCTATTAATTCATGTACAAGAGATTTTATGTTGTCTAATATGGAATACAGGTGGTTTTGAACATGCAGTCCTGCATTTTTTTGCAGGGCAACATCTATTACTCTTTCACCATCATCTCGTGGAGCCTCATGCCAGTTACGCTGGAGGCAACCGCAGCACTCAGGTCAAGGGCGTGATGTATGGGCAATTGATGACATTGAGCTGACCCCAGATGGCTCAGCAAACAGGCTGGCCATTGAAGTTATGGACATGCCTGACTTTGGACCACAGTTGACAGCGAGTCTTGGAAAGCTGGTGGACAGTTTTTGTGGAAGAATGCGTAGTATAACGTAAGCCTTTGACGTAAAGCAGTTCCTCCCAGAAAATGAATTTTAATTCAGCCTCATCCAATGGTACTCCCATAATACAAATGTTGGCTTTCTTTTATAGGTTAGAGGCAAGTGCGTTTCAGATTGAAACAGTACATAAGAAATCGTCATTAACCCCATCACTACTACATGTTTTTCTCTGCCATTTTGTGACCTTTGACCTAGTTTGTTCCAATTCCACTGTTTGTACCACTGAGAATATGCAGATTTAGTCTTACGATCAGAAGTTAGAATAAGTTGGTATTGTGAAACAGCTTGATAAGTGCCACAACACATTTTAAACAAGTGTCAAAGTGTGCATTTGTTATACCTCTTTTACATAAAGATCTCCAGTTTTTCAGATGATGGAAATAGAACAAACAAGAACAAAGGTAGCGATATGCTGAAAGCTCACTCTCCACCCATTATAGGATGTACACTGCACGTTCACAGTGCACTCGCACTATTGATTTTAGGATGAATGATGTACGTCCATAGTGCAGTGAAGGGGCTAAGAGTGTCTTCTTTTTGGTAGTATTATTTGGAAGAATATTCTGGACTACAGAACTTTGGACAGTATGAAGTCTTGAAGAACATGGTGTTGCACTAAAGGTCTTTTAATAATTATGTCTTCCGCCTTTCCCTTGATTGCGTAGATTCTCAAGCGAAGAAAAGAATGGTGAGCCACGGTCTTTGAGGTCAAAGGATATGCAGGTT
Organism: Onchidella celtica; assembly: GCA_963931925.1. Lineage (NCBI taxonomy): Eukaryota > Metazoa > Mollusca > Gastropoda > Systellommatophora > Onchidiidae > Onchidella > Onchidella celtica. The sequence continues at coordinate 21,196,426 of OZ007572.1, read as the reverse complement.
GGTCCAGGCTACGTTGCACAGTTTGATCTGGTAATGGGCTGTGGAGTTCCATACACAGAAGGTCTTGACAACCAGATCTACTTTCAGTATTCTGTCGACCATGGCATCACTTGGCAGCTGGTAGGTTTTGCTTGGATTCTGTGCTAAACTGTAGTTTTATTATGACCAGGTTGGAGGAAAAGTTGTAAGCCTAGATGGGAATGTCGGAATGGACAACAATTCATACATTTCACAGTAGTTCATGTAAGTTGTCTTTGGTGTCGCTGATCAGAATTTTAACCATAATTCAGAAAATTTTCACCATCATTGCTTCTTAGATTTCTCAGTTGATATTATGGATTTTATGTTGTGTTTGTCATGGCTGATTGCTGCAATCATGTACTTCTTTACCAAATCATCTTGATTTTATTGAGTTTATCCAAATGGCCTTCTTCTGAACAAGGGCATGAAGCCCATTCACTGACTTCGTGCATAAATTTAGTCCCATTTTTTTTGTTCCAGGTTGAGGATCCTTGCCTTCCACCTGATGTTTGTGAGGAGTACAGACCTGGAACTGTCTACCATCATTCAGAATTTGAAGACTGGGTTACTGTCACAGTCATACTATCACCAGATACCTGGTAAAACACATTACTGACTTGTCCAAATTTGCTGGAAGCTCCGTCATAATCAACCACATAACTAAGCATTAATTGTCTGGTGATTTCACCCACATAATTCTCAAAGCTGAGAGAGTAATACATCTGTCTTTAGAGGTATCAATGTCTCTCAGCTAGCATAATAGGATTTTCAGGCCTTCAGTTATGTAAGAAGAAAAAAAAAACAACAAAAATTAATGTTGACTTTGTAGGAGAATGCTAATGACACATGTATGAGAACAGAAATTTGTAATGAAATCAAATAATGATTATTTTTATAATTTTATGAGATTCTGCAACGAAGATATGACAAAGAGAGGTTTCATCATAAAAACCGGGATTTTGTTAATATTCGAAAATTTTTGTACAATACAGAGATAAATTTTGGCACACATAACCTTTCAGTGTACATAGGCCTTGAGTTTGGTTTAAACATGGCACAACTGAACTATTTTTTCATATTTTAGCATATTTCAGTGCCAAAAACTGATGTGATGGAAGGTAAACGTGCAAGCATTTTCAAAGGGACTGGATCAGCGTCTTTAATTTTGCTAATCGGTATGCCATGTTTTAATTACATAAGCAAATAAATCAATTACAATTTTGTTTTACCTCCAACAAATTTAAAGCTGTAAGTCTGTTAGTTATAGTCAGCTGTAGAACTAAGACATCTGAGTGATGTTCTTTCATTAGGAGTCAGCAGACAAAGTTCCGATGGATGCAACCTGATTGGTCTGAGACAGATATGTGGGGTGTGAATCGGGTTTACATTGGTCACCCATGTCCAGCTCTGTGCAATGGCCATGGAACATGTCAAGATGGAGTCTGTAGGTACGTCTTCATTAATTTTTCTTCTGTCCTGCTGATAGCTCGTGTGTTTGTGATGTCAGTGCACTGAAAAGTGTAAACAGTTTTGTATCAATTGCATTATTCTTTGCAAAGAAATTCCATGAATGCATGGCATTTTATTACTTTGTAATTATAATTTTCAGCTTACAGCATTTGCAGAATAAAACTGATTGACACCCTCGCAGCACCCAGAGGAATTTCATTGGCAATCTGCTACTCCATCAGATAATTAGCCCCCTTAGTATAGATCTCTAAAGGAAATAGAATAAATGATGTACAAGAAGACACAGATGGAGAAACATCCATAATTACACATCCATGAAACTGAAAAAATCAATTAATTAAATTTGAAAGTCCCCAAGTGCATTGTTAATGGAGAAAAAGAAAAGCAACCTGTTTCATCAGAGGCAGGCTTTATGCAAGTAGAAAAAAAACTGGGATTGGGGACAAAACAGGCATTGTTTTAATTTTTTAAAATAATCAATGAGCCTTTTGTCACGAGTGGAGTGAGCGATAGTTAATAATTACGGGGGGAAAGGAGGAGAGTAGAATTAACGCACGTAGACAAGTAAGGAAAAGCGTGCCTGTTATGAGTGGTGGGGGGTCTGAATGAGGCGAAAGCGCTGTATTACTATCACTGCAAGTTAGAAGGTCCTAGAGAACGGACGCAAGAGAAAGCCCAGCGGGCGAACATAAGGAGAGCAGTCGGAAGACTTGGGAGTAGTGTTATTCCAGTGATGACTGGTAGGTGAAACGATGATTGATAATTATGATTGATGTATTATATTCGTCTATTACCATGATGTAAATAAGTATATGTGAGGAATGTGGAAGTCCTTGATATTGGATATAGCAATGTGCGCCATGAACGATAGATGAAAGTTGAGTTCATGGATTTGTAGTGAGAGTGAGTATTGTGTAATCCGATGGAGGTGTGTTACCGTAAGATGTTTGGTGAGTGAAATGTGAACTATTGTGTGTACGCGTCATGGGTTGTAAGGAGAGGTGGAGTGAATAGAAATGGTATGGTATTATACCAATGTAATGTTATTCTTGTAGGTGTCGGGGACGGGCCGAAGAGCCACCTCGGTGAGCACAGGGGATAGGCCAGCATAGGGCCGGGGGCCACACATAGGCCAAGAGTGAGGCTGTCGGTGCAGGACAGTAGAGGCACATAAAGTCGTGGCAGTCTGGCCACGGACAGGGACGTAGATATGAGCGTGAATGTGCTAATTGAAATGATAATGTACTATTGCCAGGTTGATGGGCTATTGAAATGATAATGTACTATTGCCACGTTGATGGGCTATTGAAATGATAATGTACTATTGCCATGTTGAGGGGCTATTGAAATGATAATGTGCTATTGCCCTGCTGAGGTGCTAGTGGAATGCTAAGGTGTTATGGCAATAGGAAGGTGATATTGAGAGACTGCGGTGCCAGTGAATTATTAATGTGCTATTAAGACCCTGAGGGGAGAGGCTGAGGCCGAATTGTCTTTAGGAAGTAACTACCGGGTTGTGGATCAGAGGAAGAGTGCATGTGGGAATAAGGCCGTGGTACGGCAGTTAAATTCAACAATATAATGTATGTAATTGCGCTATTATCTGTATAATTATGTTTAATAAATGTGTGAGTCTGATGGGTTGTTCTGTTAAGTGTTAAACTTGTTCGTTCGTGATTGTTGTGCTGTCATAACTTCTTACATCTCCCAGTCTGGGATTTGTGACACCTTTAAAATTGGACTTTGGTCGTTCTTCCATTTGGGTCTTCATATGTGATAACTGAATTTATCTCTTGCAGAAGTTTAAAGATGTTCAGTATCTTAAATTAATCTAGAGCTTTGATTATGTAGTTTATACACCTTTATTCATGTTTCAAGGTGCAACAAAGGCTTCATTGGAGAGTCCTGCACTCCTGAATACCAGATGGACTCCTCCATTCAGGCAGATTTTGGTCATCGTTATGATCCCCAAGATGACTTCATTATTAAAGGTGGAGGAGTGGCCAGGGCAGATGAAGGGTGTGGTATCATTGCATCTGGAGAAAGCATGTATTTTTCAAAGGTAAAGAATTGCTGCTGATTTTGGTTTAAACTGAGTGATTCATGTAAGCCTGAATTTCTTGGAACCAGCAGGTCTTTGGTAACAGCATGTGAAAATTAAAAATAATCCTGTCTCAGAGACATTTGTCAAAACTGAGGTCCAATTATACTACAGAGTATCATCTTGTATTATGACACTGGTAATAACAAAACATCGGTAACAGCGAGAAAATGATAAATCCCCGTTTTTTGTCTGCTATGAGCTATATGATAAATTACTTGAATAATGTCAACTGATGATCAAAACACCCACCATAGCAAGAGAATTATTTCTGAGTGGATACAGAAAACTTGGGGGGCGGCCGCAGTACAGCTGTGAAGGGAGTGGGACATGCATTGTTCTTTGTCACAGACACAGTGGTCCACCTAGTTAGTACATTGCTGTTCATCTCACGCTTGGACCTAGCACACTCTCCCTCCTTACTTAACACGTTCTGTGACAGCACACCAATAGCAGTTGCTTGAAAGTGATCACTCAGTGCGGGCCAGTAGGCTAGAATGGTATAGCTTCCTATATATGTATTGTGCATTATCTCGTCACCACCAATCACATCCTTAGTGTGAGTTCTCATTGTCTACAATGGCTTGTTGACCATATGTTGTGACATCACATTGGCCTTCACTCCCTGAATGACTATCAGCTGATCAGTCTGTTCACATTCTATGAATGGTACTGTATTGGACACCAAAGGAAACACACTCATTTTTTTTTTATCCCAATCTCATAATTGGATGGGAACAAAGATGAACAGAGCTGAAGGGAGGGAAATGTGTCTGAATGTTTAATTTTTTATAAATTGTTATTTCTTTGCTCGTTTACTTTACATCCATCATCTTATATTTATTTTTATTCAATCAGAACGGTGTGAGAGAGCTCTTGACCAAAGATCTCAATACAGAAAAATCAGATTTTATTCAGTTCTACATCAAAATTGGAGGAGATGACCCAGATTGCCAAGGTGCAGATAAGAGGAAAGAGTCTATACTGTTGCGATATTCAACCAATGGAGGAATCACTTGGAAGCTTTTGGAGGAACTGCATCATTTGGAACATAGACGACCTACGTAAGTGACAAATACGACTCCTGTGTCAGATTTTTCCTATCTCGTAAATATTTTTATCAGTTCAAGAGGCTACTGTTCATTTGTTCTGGGTATATTTCGTTTCTGGTCTCCTTAGATAATTATAAAAGGTTTATGCTTTGAATACAGATACGACAGTGTATGTATGGACAAGTATTAAGCTTTTCACATCACCCTGCATCTGTTGGATGGGGGTTCTTTACAACCCATGGTACCGCCTGGGATAAGGCATAGTTGTGTAGCCCATGCTGTTTTTGTTTTCTGTGTTTGTAAACACACAATTGTTGTTATTCTTTTCTGAATAAGCTTTCCAATGATACCAAATATCATACTCCAGCTTTATCAGAAGATTTTATATGAATTTTCAAAAACACCCCAAAATAATGGGTGTGCAGGTAATAGCCTCTATAAAGAAGAAATGTACAGTGGGCATGCAAGAGCAGTGATCCCCATGATGCGAGAGGTTAATAAAGACTCTTCATACCTCAATCGAAAAAGACTCTGGATTGGTCCGAATCACTTTGCATATCATCATCCTTTCAGTGTGAATTATGGTTCAAGAATTAATACCATTTAAAAAAAAGTTAGCACAGTCCCCTTTTATTGCTTGGTTTGATAACCAAGAGTCTCTTTACCATGTCAGAACTATTTTGTCATTTGTTTTTCTGAGATTGGTATTCCTTCTGATATGTGCTTTGAAAAGTAAAAATACCTGATGTCTAAATGTTTACAGCTTCGTACATCTGAAACTGCCCAAGGATGCGAAATCCCCTCACACCCAATTCCAGTGGTGGCAGCCGGCGCACTCTGGGGAAGGCCATGACCAGTGGGCAGTAGATGAAGTTCTCATTGGCCAGTATAAGAAGTTAGGCAGCATTGAGGATGATTTTGATGTAAGTTGTGATTTGCCTTGATGACGTGTAGTGGATTAATGTCTTTTGAGTGCATGTTAAAATTAGTTAAATGAGGGCAGTGGGGATACTGTGAAAGCATAGCACCAGGGGGGGGGGGGGGGGGTGATGTAAATTAGGTTAGATGTGACATAAAAAAATAAGCAGACTAAAAACTCTGTGAAATGAGGAAAAATAACTTACATAGTAATCATTAGAACTTTGTGAGTACAATTATTTAACCATGTTATTTACATACACTGAAGATACAGATTAAGGTACAGAGTAAACAAAGTCAAGCAAAGAAACACGAGGAAATTGAAGGGCAGGTGCCTCCTCTTCCCCGCACGTTTTTCTTATAGTTGGAGAAAGGAAAGTCCTCATTTCTTTGTTGTTTTATTTAGAGAAGTGGGTTGGGACAAAGAGGATGGAACATAGTGAAGAATATGGAAGGCAAAAATGAAAGGGCCAAATCTTCCACACAGTCACAAAATGATCCTTCCATTACTATGACAACCTATTCATCCGCCAGCATTTCCCCTGAAACTTGTAAAATCTTACATGAACACAAAGCAATAATCTTGGGATGTAAATTACCTATCTTGTAGCCACTCACATTAACCCTGATTGAAAAAGAAAATAAATTACTTTAATCTTGCAAAAAAAAAACAACAGCAACCTCAGCCCACATCTCACAAGCACTGATATTGCAATTCTCACAGAATTTCCTGGAACCCATGCAGTCAGATCAATGGCGTATGATCACAGAAGGTGCTGTTGGTAAATTTTGTGGATCTTCGGATCCATCACTTGTCATGTCAAACCAGGTGAATGATAAAGTTGCTGTGACCAATGATGTTCACCTGAAGCCAGGGGATGTCATTCAGTTTGAGGTAGGTACTGCATGTTGCAATTAGATCAGGGGTCAGCAACCGGCAGCTCACAAGCTGCATGTGGCTCGTTACTTTTAGTTCAGCCAGGGTTCTTTTCTTTTCTTAATTGCTGGTAAAAAAATCTCAAATGAGCAAAAACACCACTGTTATGTGGACTTCATGCATGTTGAGACTCACTCTTAGGTTGAATTCTATAGAAAAATCTCAAATACGGTTCCTCGTCTCTGAAAGGTTCCTGACCCCTGAATCGAATGATTGCCTCACCTAGATAACAAATGGACATCAAGAATGACACAGGGACAAGGGATTTAGTGATTAGATTTGTGAACTTGTCTGATCTCCATTCAAAGAGCATCATTATATTGTTTTCAGTATTGATGATACAATGCGTAAGAGCTGTATCAGTCAAAGTTCATGAGCAGACCTGCTGTAAGTTGTCCTGATGCGGTTGTCCATGCCGTGTCTCTCCTAATTTATTGACATAACGCTGAAACATTCAAGGTTCTTGCTCTGAAATATTTTTTTTTAAAAGTTTTCTTGTTGTCACCTTGAGAGCAGTGACAAACTTTAAGAGACTTTTTTATGACCTTTGCAGCTTTTAAGTAAAAGTGACATTTATTTAGTGTTACTACAGTTGGCTTGGGCATTTACTTCTTCTGTCAACAGTTATAAGTTCAGGCAAATGTAGCAGTTTGGTGATGTTCCTATTCAGTTATATGCCATATTGGATATTTATATCTTGAAATTAGGTAGTTGAATATATTTCATCGTAGATGTTGTCAGAGATTTATGCATTTACACCCTGCTCCAGTCTGTAATTATGTTATTGATTCAAATTTTAGGTAAATTAATGGCATGGTATTTATCATCATTTTCAGCCTGAAGTCTTATTTTGTGGACACAGTTTATGGAATAAAATCAGGAATGCTTTATCACAGAGATTAATTGTTTTGTGGTTTCAGATCAATGTAGACTGTGGGAAACTGTTCCGCTGGGATCATCCGGTGGTATTTCAATATAGCCATGACCATGGCATGAACTGGCACCTTGTGGAAGATCCTTGTTACCTGGACCAGGACTGTGATGGGAAACTTACAGAGGGCAGCATATATTACACTGGTACACATGGCCAGTGGACATTGGTAGTCATTCCTGTCACTGAGAAAATAGCTCTACAGTAAGCAAGCCGTTCTGTATTTGAAGTAATGGGATTAGCTATTGCAAATGGGCTGGCACAAGCTTGAAAATTTGAAAGTTAAAGAGAATTTATTTGATGTCATAAATTATCATGCAATGACAATCTGTAACATTCTGTTATAGCAAATTTGTCTCATTTGCCAAGCAAAAGGACAAGAGATCTTTTCTTGGCTTAAATTGCTAATCTTCATTTAGTACACACACCTATGAATTTGCCTTGTGATAGTAGATTCTAAGTTGCACAGGGACTTGAAATTCTCAATCTGCACATATCATTTATAGCACGGATTGAACAGTTATATTTGTAAATATTGCCATTTCTGATAAAAAATCCAACCACCTTTATCTTCCTGAAAATTTTTAAGAAATAGTAATATTGATTTCCATAACTTTTTGTATGTTAGCTTAGTAAAGTAAATTTTGTTGCATTTTACACAAAAATTTGTTGCCAGGAGGAGAGCTCTTTCAAACACATGTGCTCAGCTGCTGAAATCTCTCCTCACAATGGTTTTCTGCTTTCAGTCCTTCCATTTTCCGCTGGTGGCAACCAGGTGGTGTAGAACACAGTTTTAGTATTGGCAATGTATACATGGGTCCTCCTTGTACAGACAACTGTCATCGCAGAGGTGTTTGTGCAAATGGTGGATGTAACTGCCTTGAATTCCTGGATGATGTAGGTATGTATCATAAGTGTTTCAGGTCAATTCCCCTTGATAAATTTTTGTCAAAGTGATATGGTAAGAATGCCTTATATTTGTTAGTGAACGTAGTCAAATTATTCTCTGTCATATTGAAGTTAGTGGGGGAAAAATTGTATCAAGAAAATTGTGCCTCTATCAAATTTTCTGCATTTTTAAAAGAATCAGTATGAGATTCATTATTCAGCTCTATAATATTATGGACAAAAAAGTATAAGCAAATACAACTTCCCTGTGGCGCATGGCAGATATGTAAGCTCATTTGTTTCATTGACAACAATACCTTTATTGCAATTTCTTTCATTAGCAGGGCAATGTCTTACTGGCTTTCACAATGTTTGTGGCCTTCTGGTTTAAAGTAAAAGGAGTGGTTGTTTTCTTGAATAATCTGTCATTCTTCTTGTTATTCCTTAAATATGATAAAGTTTGACATAAGTAATGAAAGGTCCTTTTTTTATCAGCTTGCTATAAACATTTTTATTAATAACATGGAAGGCCTATAATTCATTGGCCAATGTCAGTCTACAACCAAGTAATTTCAACCACTTAAAAGTTTCTGAAGATCGTTGGCACTGCATCCTCTCAAAAATCACTTAAAATTTTCAGTGCTTTGATTAAACTTTGTCCTGAATGACAGGAGAAAACTGTAGTCCCGCCAGCCTCCCACCTGAAGGGATGCTGGATCGATTTGACAATCGCAACATGCCGTCCATGGTGTACTGGGATAGAATACTGGGAGGCCATCTGGGCAGAGGCTGTGGGGTAGTGGACTATGATAATGCCTTGTATTTTGGAGGTGAGGGCACCAGGGAAGCAGTCACAGTGCCACTTAATGTCACACAGAAGAAGTAGGTATTTCTGTTGTGTTTGAATAAGTGTGTTGTTTTTACTTGTAATATAAGAAATTTTTCCATCTACAAAGGAGACAAAACAAGTGAAATCACTGTTTAATGGAAATGTGGAAAATCACAGGTTGAGAATGTTAGAGACTTGACTTAAACCTTTGAATCCCGAGTGGGGCATAGGTCATCCACCAAGGTCCTGGGCTGCGGCCTCAATCTGGCCCCACGAGAGCCCCAGCATTTTTGTCTCGCTTGCAGTTGATCTTTGTCATGTTGTCTTAGAACACCCGCAATTTTGTTTGCCTTGGGGGTTCCATTTGAGGGCCTGGCGAACAATGCTGGCTTGGGGCTTCCAGAGTGTATGTCCACTTTGATTTGGATATCCACTGGCTCTTGCTCTGAACGTTCCCACAGCCATTCGTTGGTGACTTTAATGTTAGAGAAGGATTGCTTAATTCGATGTCCATAAAAATTGAAATAAATGAAGAAAATATACCACCCTTCACTGCCACATACTTTTCCCCGCCATATGTGTGGCGCTCCAGGAAAACCCGTCGGATGACGCATTGGCTGCTTTTGAGATACAGGCCTGCAAAGTCATTTTTCTCAGTTTCTCTGGTTACTACAGCTGACACTTTAAATGGCCATATCTCAAAAACTATTTGAGATATTGACTTCAAATAGAAAGCAAAATACACAGAAAATGTCCCTCTTTCATAATAGTTGTATATCTCAAAATGTGAAATTTGACCCATGTGAGGGGTTTTCCTAGAGCACCACACATATGCTGGACAATGTATTCTCGCTATCATATGAAGGATGAACAGTGTATGTCCACAGGCCACTAGCACTATTGATTTTAGGACATGCTGTGTACATCCACAGGGCAGTGAAGGGGTTAACAAAGCTATTCAAACTGCTTCAGATCAGAATGGCTAGGGTAAACAGTGAGTACATATATTCTCATGCCACCAAGACATTACATTTAACAAAAACATATTTATAGTTATGTCTACTGTGGTTTTTTTTTTTGTTTGTTGTATATATTAATAGCTGGAGGTGTAATAAAAGCACATCTCATGTATTCACAGAATTCTTGAATTCACCATCAAGATAGGGGACAACAGGAATTCTGCAACTTGCCGCCAGCCAAGAGAAAGAAATGAAGGCATTGTGGTAGATTTTTCAACTGATAATGGCATCACATGGCAAGTTTTGAAAGTTGTGGAACCAAGTTTTGGTAGCATCACTCCTAGCACAGTAGTGATTGATCTACCACCCGATGCCAGACATGAGAGAACTATATTTAGATTTTGGCAGCCTTTAGGAATTGGAGGTAAATACTTGCATCAAACTATGAGCTTGTGAAACATTGTTTTCAGTGCTCTACAGTTATGGCATAGGTCATTTCTTACACTTTTGAGATATTAAGAAAAACTATTTCTTTACCTTTCATTTGGTGACTTATGCAATTGTGATTCTGTTGGATTATTACATTTTCCTATTGGTGCATTTTTTTTTCTATAATATTATCTGATAGCCGTCATGCTCAGGAATGCAATGAACTGTCAGTTGCGTTTTGGCATAAGACTGATAAATGTGTGGTGTTCTGGGAAACCCATCACATAGGTCAAATTTCACACTTTGAGATATACAACTATTATGAAAGAGGGACATTTTCTGTGTATTTTGCTTTTTATTTGAAGTCAATATCTCAAATAGTTTTTGAGATATGGCCGTTTAAAGTGTCAGCTGTAGTAACCAGAGAAACGGAGAAAAATGACCTTGCAGGCCTGTATCTCAAAAGCAGCCTGTGCGTCATCCGATGGGTTTTTGTGGAGCGCCGCACAAATGCTATCATCATAAAGCAGTGATAATGTCTACCTTCTGTATGTCCCATAGTGATAACATTCAGAGGCATTCAAATATATATCCACCTTTTGTTGTTTCTTATCATGCAGGAATGGATGTTATCTTTTTTTAATATCTGCCTTTTTATCTGAAATCTGAAATATGAAAGAGATTCAGGTTGGAGATTTTGCTTCTCTTCAGTAATCAGTGTTTGGTTTTTTGCAGGAATGCCAAGAGCAGAATGGGCCATCGACAGTGTATTGGTGGGTGTCAATGAAACCAGTCCCTATGGTTTTGAGGATAACTTTGCAAGTATGTGTGGTCTGACAGTTTCCCTGTAAATTAAACTTCATTGTTAGGCACAGCCATTTGGAGGCAATCTGTGTAACTTTAATAGCAGTTTATTATATTTCATGGCCTCAGTTGCTAAGATGTAAGTTAAAAATTGGTGAAATATTTGGAGTTTTATTTTGAAAATTTGGATTCAGAGAAGTGATTGATATTCATTTGAATTGTACGTTTTTTTTTTTAATGCTGATTGCAACATTCACATAATCTGAGCATTGTGAAGTTTATTGGTTTTTGTAATTGAAATCCATAGATGATTGTTCACTTCATGTTCTCAGAGTTTTGTACTTTCTGTTTTCTAGTGGTTTGTCAGATGAAAGAAAAAAAGCGGTGGTGGCTCGACAGGTGGTAGAGACACACTTGACCATATTGTCAGAGTTCAGTTGTTTTCTTCAATTCATTTGTCTCAGGCATGATGCCAGATCCCCACAACTGGTTTTTAGCAGACTCAGCAGTTCAGAGGGAGACATGCAGTTCACAAGACAGTGCACTGGAATTTAGCAATAAAAATGGTGAGAATCAAATATGATGTTTGTTCCAGACATTATTTCAGACAAGCATATATTTTTTTCCCATACAGCTGCTGTATTTGGTGTAATCTAAACTGAAAACCAATTTTTTTTTTTTTTACATGTACTTCACAGCGCCGAATTCCACTAAAAAACAAGCCACTTAGTTCGGTCCCCGGGCCACCCATAAAATCGCACGCTGACCGCATCTAATCGGGGGGTACGCCGAGGCCACACGCCGCGGGCTACGGCATCAGTTACAGACTAGCCGCTAGTGATGACACGGGCGTATTTACGACTTAATTAACTCTAATTTCTTCACTTATAACACCAAAAATGCCGCTAAAATACAAAAGCACAACTTCTCTTCTCTCAGTCTGTGAAAATCCGATGTCAGTGCGATGTCCCGTTTTCATGCTATTGTGTGTTTATAATATGCCCGAATTCACTAAAAATTGTTTTTTAAGTGGTGTATTTCTTGATTGATTGCTTCCAAACGGCTCAATAGATTGCCATGAACTTTGGTTTTTTGTGTTACAGACCTTTTCCCGTTTCATACCTGAAAATTTCTTGCTTGTCGGAACTCTCGTTGCTGGACAATATCAGTTTACATCCTGTTGCTGGTGTATTATTCTGCTGATGCGTTTCATTCTACATCAACTACACTGTTACCCATACATGCGGAAGACATTTTCTTCACTCAACAAACTTTGAAGAATTTGTGGAATGGAAAATGCGACAAAACGCAGAAACGACTCAAAAGGAAGACATCAGTGACGATTTAAATGACAGACATTTGAAGTTTATCCGTCGTACGTGCTCGTTAAGAATAACCGATAACACTTCAACTCTACTTCAGTAAAGAACGTGCGAGAGCTAGCAAGCCGAGGCGGAATGATTTGGTGTTCTTTTGATAGTCATAAAACAGTCAACCAGTGTAGTATGCATCAACGCTGTCTCATTTGAAGATTGTATGAAACGTTCAACGCCTAGAATTGCCTAGCAACAGTCTCGACCTTGACATAAATTCAGTCAATAATACTACCGACGTAAGCACAATCACTAATGAAACAGCGGCCAGCGCAATCACATCATGTAGTCAAATTCATAATGTTGTACATAGTGCACACGGGGCGGAAGCATCGACTCCTGTAATTTAAACAGCAACAGAGACCTACATGACATTGCTCGGGAGGCATTTTCGAAATAAAGTCATTCCAAAGCAACATACATTAGAACATGACTGCATTTCATTCATAAAACAATATGGTTTTGGGCCTGCCTCTGCCGGGAGAGCAAGAGACAGCGATTAGTCAACAACCACTAGCAAAGCGAGAAACGCGTTCAAGAAATCACTGACGTACAGAATGGAGAAACTCACGCAAGTTTTGATTTCACATATTCTTCAAATTGCGCCATCGCTGAGTACTGACCACGCCAGTCGCAAAACAACTTGAAAAATGCTGCCCATACTCATTATTGTGCTTAGGATAATACTTAAATCATGCTGTATTTGAAGAACAATGTATAATAAAATATACGGCTTGTTTTGGGATGTAAATATTGACACTACTGAGTACAGATGTAAAATAAATCATCTGTATGTGGATTACTATTCCACCGACAACGATGCCTTTTCATCAGGGCATGAACACATGTCTTGTCCTCCATTTGACTGTAAGTTTGGTGCCTTGTGTTGAGCACTTTTTTTGTTATGTAACTTTAAAGTGAGTAGGTAGTAGATCTTCTTCAGCAAAGATGTACAGTTTTTCCCTACTTGCCATTACAAAACTATAAAAGCTATCTTCTTCTACTTTTCACACTGCAAAATTCAAAGCCTTACGTCTCACGTGCGTCAAGATGGTTATTCTGACGGCCCTGGTTACAATGCAAGGTGATAAATCATAATAGTACCAATTTGATCTAATTCGCCCGCGCAAAGCGCTGCCCGTCGCAGGTGTAGTGGCCCGTCGCTGACCCCGGTCGCGATGACCCAGTAGGGCGCTCAGTGGCCAAACTGAACGACCGGGTCTTCGGCGCTGTGACTTAAATTTCCTTCAACTAGATGTTGTGAGGTAGATCGTAGAAGTTACATAGTATTCTACTTATAATTGCCCTACTTCCTGTTTTTTGACACTGAGTTTGGATTTATTTTCATAATTGGATTTGGACTTTTCAGTTGTTTACATCATGGTAAAGCAGAGGGGAACAGCCCAAAGCTGCATTGATTCCTATACAATTGTAATGGTCAAAATCTCATTTAGTAAAAAAAGTTTGAAATATCTCAGCCAATAGGTTCTCGCTCCTCATTATATTTTGTATGGATTTAATCTTTTTTGCTATGTATATTGCCTCTTCAACCTCTAGTTAGGCATTGTTCTGACTGGGTTGGCAGTTCCTTTTGCCTTGAGCTGATGGTTGGGAAGTTGTGTGGATGCAAATTTACTGAAGGTGGTGTAATAGCCTGGGGCTAAATATCCATTATGAATAAGGATCTTCAATACTCTAGTTAGTCAAATGTGATTAAGGATGATTAAGAGAAATTATTAACTTATTTATTTTTACAGGTCATCAAATAGCAGAAACTTGGGATTATCATATTACACCATCAACATTTCTCCAGTTTGACCTGGCTATGAATTGTGCCCCTTTGCCTGGTGATTTGTATAACATTGAACTGGAATATTCCACTGATCATGGCCAGACCTGGACCTCTGTGATCAATGAATGTGCCCCACCCAACTTTGAATGTTCTGGATATCATCTGAGCAGTCAGTATTTATCAGATCAGTACTCAAACTGGACCCGGATCACTGTGGCTCTGCCTGAAGGAGCAGTGTAAGGCTATAACTGTATTGTTTGACAATCTTCATTCACTTGAAGAATATAGAAAACAGCCAAAGTACCTGGGTATGACTGTATCAAAACTTGTGTTTCACTGAAGCAAAGCAACCTTTTTTCCATTGGATTTCTGAATACATCCTACCTTTCTATAACAATGGACTATCTAAATTGAAGTATAAGAATTCTCAGTAAGATAACATTTTGTGTACTGATTTTCAAACTTTTTGCGGATGATTTTAGCCAATGGATAAGACATGCTGTTATTTCTTAATAAACAGAGTGTTTGTGAATGACATTTTAATAGATCTCCTGTAGAATTAATGGTGATCTTGATAAATCTTGTGAAGAAAATATCTGAAGACAGGAAAAAAAATAATGTGTGTAGTGTTAATATTCTTTTAGGCTGATTTGCACTCCAAAAAGAAATTAAAATGGATTATTAATTTATATGAGACATTTCCTTCTCATCGATCTAATGTTTTTTTTATTATTTGACCCTTTGGTAGCACCCCAAACACACGCTTCCGCTGGGTTCGTCCCAGACCTGAACATGGCAACCGCATCTGGGCATTGGACAATGTATACCTGGGAGATGATTGCCCGTGGCTGTGTTCTGGACATGGAACTTGTCAGCATGGCAAATGCCTGTAAGTATTTGCTCATTATGCCTGGTGCAGTTTTGATTAGAAGTTGTAGTAAGATGAAACTGTAGATGAATGATAGGTAAGTGACAGATGTGGTGCAAGACCTGTAGATCAGACTTAAATTTTTGCACTCATATGACTACATCAAGAAAAGGCATTAAATTGATTTTAAAACTGAGATCCGAACTTCACAAATGTTCTTTCTGATGTGGTAATGCTCTGATACAGTTATGGTTGACCCCACTGCTAAGACTGACACCCCTACATGACCCTACTCTTGATCCAGGAGAAAGCAATTGAACTTTTTGCATCTTTGTTCAATATTTTGGGTCCTTGAAAAGGGCAATTTTCCCTTGAGGAAAGCAGATGCCCTGTTTTGTGTATTTATTCCAGAAATTAGAGAATTATTATCTAGACTTGTAGGGAAATGTTTTAGGAGTGATTCTTAATAAGAAATTTTATTCGTTTAAAAAAAAAAAAAATCAGTATTACCGCAATTCAAAAATGAATTGTGGTAATACTGATATCATAATGGATGGAAATTCAGAAAAAAACAACAAAAAACACTACTTATTCTGAATTCATTTACCATTTTCTTCCACTGTTTAGGTGTGACTCTGGCTTCAGCGGAGAGTTCTGTGTTGCTTCCACACCCTTGCCTATGATGCAGAGAGATGATTTCAACACTGATAAGACTGACCAGAATGTGTGGAGGGAAGTATACGGAGGAAGCAATAGCCACATGTGTGGGTCAGTGGTCAGCGGAAGGTCATTCACATTTAATAAGGTAAATGATTGCTTATTTTTGGCAGATTAATCATAATTACTCGGAATGCTTGACCCTTTCACTGATACAAGTTTTCCATATGCTGAAAAAATTTTTTATAGTGCATGGACTCACAGGTTACATGGTTTTAATGCTCACCCTGCGACCGACACTCAAAGCCCGCCGTCTGGGCAGTGACCTTACTCATGAAGAATCGTGCCTGGGTCGCACTGACCCTTGCCGATATATGATGACTACACTACCGCTGTCCACATGGCTTGGTTTTTATTGATCGGTATGAAAACATTCGCTGCTATGCTTTATCACGCTTGATAATGGATTAACTAGCAAAACCTTTGTCTGTAAGTCTCTAACCAATGATCTGACTTATGAAACTAAACTGACAGCTGTACTTTTCGTGAGAACAAAGCATGATAACTAGCCAGGCCCCCCAAAGCCCTAAACAAATGGTTTCATCCTGATTGACACATACTAATGAACCAGTGTGTGCATTTGGGGCAAAGATCATTTCAGAGCTTGTTTCTGATTGGTTCTAGGATACAGACAACTCTAGATGATGGTCAGCTTGTGAGAAAATGAGATAATATTGCCGATTTATTGAGCAACAGTTTGGCATGTCGATGTTGCATCTTTTGATAGTATGGGGAGAGCCTTTGAAATCTTAGTCTTTGTGATTCCGACCAGTGGTTCACTGGTTAACATGTCCTTGTCACAATGCCTTTGATTTAGAAAAGATACAGTTAGCAATAAGACGGTAGTTACGTCTCAAAGAGGTCAGTGACCCGACTCATGAAAATCCGGCTTGCGCGCTGCGTGGTCAGCTTGACCTTGCCGACTTTGTCTGCCCCCCGTGCAGAGTGAGTGCATGGAAAGTTGATGCCGACATATTTCGTCCTTCACAGAGTGAGGGCTAATAAGACATATGGTGTATGTCAACAATGCACTTACACTAACAATTTTAGGTGGTAGGGTGTACACCCACACCACATGTGCACCATCAATTTTAGGAATATGTAGTGTACATCAGCAGATAAACGAATAAATGCCAAGTATTTTTAGCCATCGCGCATGTTAAAATGAAAAAAAAATTTGTCAAAATTGCCTGCATCATTAAAATTGTCCTGAATACATAGATTACTTTGCTCATTCAGTATACCTGTAGATTGACCTCTGAATTTTGTTTGTTTTTTATTTTCTTGGTATTTTTTTGTTTACCAAATGACTATTCAACAGATATCCAAAGCACTCTTGCGCTATTGATTTTAGGACATGTGACATACATCCAAGGCACCGTCAAAGGGCTCATTTGTGTGGATGTCTTTAAATGCAATATTATGTTACTAATTATTTTCAAACAATAAAGAATTTTATTTGTTCTGTTATGCTTTCAGGATGGTATGCGTATGGCGATAACTCACGATATGGACACAACAATGTTGACAAGTATGGAATTCCACTTCAAGTATGGCTGTGGATCTGAGGCACCATTCTGGCCACGTCACCAGAGTGTTCTGCTGCAATATTCTACCAATGGAGGAATCATGTGGAAATTGTTAAAGGAGATACACTTTTCAAATACCTCAGCACCCAAGTATGTTAATCATACACACTGATATTTTTAAAATACTTTTGTGCATATAAATAGTCACAGTGTTCAGTTGTCTTCCACTTATTTTCATCTTACAAAAGATTTATAAATATGTGAGAAATTTGTTGATAAAAGTGTCTATTGGCATCAGTTCAGATTATTGCTTAATGGTAATATGGCACAAAGCTACTTAAACTTTGTTTTTTAATGATATGAATGTCCGTCATTGTTAGAAATTAAAATATACAAATTGCTCACAGGCAAGAATTGTCTGTCTCAGCCGTAACAAGATTTTTGTCCCCCCCCCTCCCCCCAGCTTGTGTCTGTCATCATGTATTCATAAAAAAAAACCATGAAATATGTGTTTACAGCTATGTTCAGGCGTGTCCAGTGGTTTTGGTCAATTTACAGCCCTGTGATTGCTGGCAGTATAAAAATTCTTATGTACTTCCAGGTTTTACTCACTGGCATTGCCTGCTGAAGCAAAACATAATGCAACAAGGTTTAGATTCTGGCAAGCTGCCAACGGTGGAAAGATGAGGTCTGTATGGTCAGTGGACAATCTTTTTATAGGCACAATGGCCATGAACCCAGGCATGATGCTGGATAATTTTGAGACTGACAAAGCTGATCCAATGTCCTGGATTTTTGTCAATGATGGACACATTGATGAGTATTGCGCTCGTCAGAAACGGTGAGACTTTCCTTTCTGAAATAGGGGCCTATGTTTTGATCTGTTTTCAAGTGAAATGGATACTTATCAATAATTATGAAAGTGTGAATCGTTGTTCATAGTTGTTAAGGAAGAATATGAAAGTTAAAGTATGTGAAATTTTTCTGTCCATCATGTTGATGGAGAAGTGGAAATATAAATGCATTCGTATAAACAATAATGAAAACTATTTGATCAATAATAAAATAAGTCTGAATTATAATACAAAGAGCTACTTGTTAAGTGAGTATTAATATGAAAATGTTGGTATGCGTAATTTTTTTCTGTCCATTACATTGATGGAAATGTGGAAATATAGATGCATTTGTATAAAGCAGTTTAAAAATATTTGATAAGTGAAAAATGAATATAGGAGAAAATTGTCCGTACTGGCAATGCATTATTATTCCTTTACTCCTTTACGTATTTGCTAAGTATTATCCATTGAATGCTAAATTGTTACTTTACTCAGACCTTATATGCAAGACACGGGAGATTCAGCTCTGGTGTTTCGACGAGAAGATGGCGGAGAATTGTCTGCCATTACTACTGATCTGGATATTGGACCAATGTCAGTTCTTCAGTTTGATGTGTGTTCATTTTCATTTCCTTTTTTTCCCCTTAATATTGAAACAATTTCAGAGGAAATCAACTTGCATCTGGGATAATATGCATGTTTGGCTGAAAGTTCATATGTGTTAATTTTTAGAAGAATTGTGGAATGATTGAGATAACTTTCACTTGCAGATCTAAATCCATCCGCACTGCACATCTTCAGTGATTATCTGTTGTTAAATCTTAATCCCCCAGATGCCAGAAACAGTGAGCACAGAGTATTTTAACTGAAACTTACAGTGAAAATTAATCGTTTGAGGTTAAGATAAGATTACTTTTCCTTTCATCCTATGTGATATTTTAATACTTACATTGGCAAACGCTGCTCTGATGTTACTGACAATTCCATTTGGCCTTTAAAGTATTATTATGTCTTGTTATATTTGGCCATGAATGTATTTTACAGATTAACATTGGCTGTGGTGCTGAGGCCACCTCCAAATATCCAGTTCGACTAGAATTTTCCACTGATGGAGGTTTGTCTTGGTCTCTTGTGGGCCCCAACTGTGCAGAGGAGTCACCAGCATCTTGCTTTGAGAACAAACTATCCTCAACTGTGTACTATGCAGGAGACAGTGTGTACTGGAGGCGTATAGCAATACCTTTAGATCATTTACATGTGTGCGGGTAAAGACATGTCCAAATATTCTAAGACTATTATTATGTGGTTTACTGAAAAGGTATGACAGTGTGGCAGAGGACTTTAACCATATTGCAAGAAGTTTTAAGAAGATCATACAGTGTGGTAGGTCTGAGAAAAAAAACAAGAGTTTCCTTTGAGTTTTGTGGCATTTGCTCTGGTTTTGATCTATGGTAGGTAGAAGTGTGAAATGTTTTATTGTTGATTTGAGGTCTTTATTTTAGGAGGTTCGCTGCCCTTGGCATTTACACCTCACTTTACTTGTTTTATTACTTCTTGTTCTGGCGGGGGGGGGGGGGGGGGGGGGGGGGGAGGGGGAGATGATATGGATAAATTTTAATCTATTAATTTCAATTTTGCCCGGGCAGCGGCCTTTCGGCCTGCTCTTTACGATTTCCAACTGCCAAGGTATCTTTAACGTGCGCAACATGCACACGGGCCCTCCGAATTTTTTCGTCCTTATCCGAGAAGACTAGGTACTCGATCCTACCCCCCAATAGGACCAGGGACTTGAAAATATGAGAAAAATCCAATTTCCAAGAACTACTCGATCATACCCCCCAATAGGACCAGGGACTTGAAAATGCGAGAAAAATCCACTTTCCAACATGCCTGCACTGCCCGGGTTTAGAACCCGGGACCCTTGGCATGAGAGGCGAGCACCTTGCCTCTAGACCACCTTGTCCCCCAATGTTTTATTGTTCCATAAAATGGTGTCAGTATTTTTTTACTGAATCTGGGAAATGAGGACAGTGTTTATGTCAATTAATATTTATCGTAAATGTTAAACTAAATAGTGGATGTTCAGTGCCTGAATCTTATCAATAGATTTTGGAACTTAAGTGATGGTCAAAAACTAGGGATTAACTGCATCAAATTATTTTGTTATGTAGGTCTGTAAGATTCCGCTGGTACCAAGGCAAGATTCCTGACATAGATTTTGGACCTGAATGGGCATTAGACAATGTGTACATTGGCATGGCTTGCCCAGAACACTGCAGCGGGCATGGATACTGCCTAGGTAAAAGTTGTGTATTTCTGCTTAATCTTAAATGTGTTTCTATTCTAAAAGACATAATGACCAATGATTAACATGCACTGTCCCAGGGATTTTGAGTGTTAAAATACAAAAGTGCGAATGATTTATGAATGTTTAAGCTTATTTAAGGCTTTCTGATTCTATCTAGAAATAGAAGGTTCATTTATAAACTATCACAAGTTTGTCTTATATAAATTGTACACTGCGCAAAAGCAGTGGAACAACACATATTTGGGCATCAGCTAGACAGTCGAATCCTTTTTTTGTGGTTTCCAATCAAATGTTTGTATGAGTTTGTGGGGCTTATTATTATCATCATTATTATTAATATTACTACTACTACCAATATTGTTATGATTATTATGATTGTTATTCTTCTTTTTTTCTTTCTTTTCTTTTTTTTTTTTAAAAAATTTTTAATTTCAGGAGGTGTAATGTGTCAGTGTGACCCAGGTTTCTCAGGCATGTCATGTGCAACAACCAGCACACATCCAAACTACCTGAAAGATGACTTTAGCAGTTTTGACTCAGCACCTGGACCAGGCATAGATTTCTTGCTGCCATCTTCAGTCTCAGACAGTAGGTAAAAATGTTGTAGCTATTGCCATTTGCATGCCCCTGTGGCTGTATCAACAACAATAATAATTATGTGTCCTGCCAAATTCAGTGAAATGATAATTCTGTACATTTGTAGTGAAATTTGAGGTCAAGCAGTCCTCAAATGTTAGACAAATGTTTTTGGCAAAACTGTAATGCATGTACTTAAAAACTATAACAGAAATGCCATTTTTCCAGAAATTTCTGGAATTCTTGAAATCATGAGATCCCAGGACATGCTCCAAAAATCTCAGCATCATTGAATAGTAAAAAGCTCATCTGGAAAATTAGAATAGAGTGTGTATGCAGCAAAAAGTTCAGGAAATATCTAAAAGCAGGAGTGGCATCCCTGAAATAAACTTGATACATCCCTAGTCAATCTTTAACTGAATTACTTAATCAACCGTTTGTACAGAAACTGACTTACTGACTAAGCTGGTTTAATGGTATACTGGGTGTGAATAAAGGGGATGGCACTATGCAGCATAAACCGTAGTCTTTATCTTTAGTCCCAAAATTAAACATTTGTGAAGACAGCAATCTCTCTTTAAGCTTTGATATGTACTTCTGCAACTACACATGCAGAGGATATCTTCAATTCACAATGAAAGTCTTAAAAAACAAAACATACTGAATGGAAATTTGCATTATCATTCTCAGAGGTTATGTCTCACTTTTATGTTTAGTAAGTTGAAAGCCATTGGGGAAAACAGTGATGTGCAAAGTTTGGTGATGCCTGGGGCCAACTCCTTGATTGTGTGCCTCGAGACTCAAGTATAGGGCCTAGTACTGAAAAATTTAAGACAAATTTAAGACAAGAAGACATTTGAAATATAGTTTTTAATACAGAATTTAAGCGAACTCTACAACGCCCATAGATTTATCACGACTTTATATTATGTCACTTTTTTTGTGGACTTATGGTTGTTTTTTTTTCGATTAAATTCATGTGCATTTTGTTTATTAACCCCTTAAATTCGGACTTTAAATTTCCATGGCTTTCAATGTTTTCTTTTTCACAACAAACAAAAACATTCCAGAAATAATGTCTGTTAGTAGAATAGCTTCTTTGAGTATAATTTTTTGGAGACGAAACCATTTACTGTATTGCTGAGTGTGACTTTTTCTTTCTGTCAGCTAGACAGGTTATAAATGAGCACAACTGGTTATTCTGGTCTGGGGGTCATATAACAGATGATCATAGCTGCGGCAAAATTTTCACTCAGGAGTATCTGGTGCAGGACAAGGAGGGTCAAAGAACACTGACCACTGTGCCGTTGGATTTATCCAGAGCCACGTAATATCATTGTTTTGCACTTTTTGAAGACTTTGACTCTTTTCTATGACAGAACATTAATTAATATAATGGCTGAATAACTTGCTTTGATTTTACACAACTGCTTGATTATTTATTGTGAAAGTCTTTTCATGAATTGATTTTCACGACATGTGCAGTTTTATACCAAGATCTGTGATTGGTGATTATTTTTTTAACCCTATAGTGCCCAGACGAAAACTGTCCGTCACAAAACTTCTGACATAACATGCTGAACCGATTTTAAATAGCCAGATTATTGCAAAAATATAGATATATGATAGGAAAATATCATTTGTTAATAAAATAAGAAGAGTAAGTGTTGCAAAGAAAGAGCATTTTGGCTCCATGTGACCTATATCAAATATGGTACAGTGGGCGTTAGAGGGTTAAAGAAGAAATCTTATGTTGTCTTCTGCTTTGGTGTAGCCCAGACTACCTGTGATGACAGCAGATAAAACATTTTTTTTTAAAGTTGTAATCTTAATCTTAAATTTGAACAGTATCAGACACGACATAATGGTTGAAATTTTCTGGCGCAATTTCTTTCATAAATCTTTCCTTCTGTTTTTTCAGTGTGATTCAGTTTTATCTCAAGCTGGGTTGCAACAAGACTGTGAATAAGTTTACACCACCAGTTTTTCTGCAATACTCAACAAATGGAGGTATTGAATGGACCACAGTGGAGCAGTTTGACTTCAGTCCAAGCAGTAATAAACCCAAGTACATCGCTGTTCATGTGCCACCCAGAGCACAGACCAACTTCACTCAGATTCGTTGGTGGCAACCATCAGTCAATGGACAATATGGAGAAGACTGGGCAATTGATCAGGTAAAATGTAGTCTTTATTTGTGCCTTTTTTCTTAATCTTTGTCACTTACGAACCTTGGGGGTCAAGGTGGTCTAGAGGCAAGGTGCTCGCCTCTCATGCCAAGGGTCCCGGGTTCTAAACCCGGGCAGTGCAGGCATGTTGGAAATTGGATTTTTCTCATATTTTCAAGTCCCTGATCCTATTGGGTAGGATCGAGTACCTAGTCTTCTCGGATAAGGACGAAAAAATTCGGAGGGCCCGTGTGCACGTTGCGCACGTTAAAGATACCTTGGCAGTTGGAAATCGTAAAGAGCAGGCCGAAAGGCCGCTGCCCGGGCAAAATTTAAAATTGAAATTAATAGATTAAAATGTATCCATATCATCCCCCCCCCCCCCCCCCCGCCAGAATTTATTATTCATTATTAAATATATATTGTTATTAATAAATATTCAAATATTATTTGAGTTGTGTGTTGTGTGAACTGCTGTGAGTTGTGAACTGTTGTGAGTTGTGAACTGCGCCTAACAGGCTGCGTTATAATTTGCTCTGAGATAGAGAGAGAGAGTGAGCGAGGCAGGGAGAGAGAAAGAAGCAGTGCAGTGTGTTGAGCGCTTCGCAGGCAGCTCCATTCTGCCCTGTGGTTGACATGTTGTTTCTGTAAAGCGCATAGAGCATTTTAAATGGATATGCGCTATATAAATGCTATACATTACATTACATTACAATATGATTTAGGATCATACATACTGTTGGTGTCGTGGCAAGCCATCTATCTTGGAAAATTTTCAATTTTCAGATTTTTGGCTCCTTCAAGCCAGAATGCAGAAATATATTGACCATTGCTGTAGCAACTGACCTATTTACATGATAAAGTTTTGAGATAAGACAAATTTTTGTTGCCCTTTCTGTATCCGACACACTCGTCTGTTTTCATTCATGCACAAAACCGCATGAAATCATGCACAAAACATCACTGACCAATGGCCGGCTGAAGGGCAGGGCCTACTTGTTATACACAGAATGAGTTTTGGCTTCATTTAGCTGCCAAACCGCAGTTCACCACCAATCCGCTGACGAGAAACTATACACAATCCATCTGTCTCCTGATTACATAATTGTACAACACGAACACACAAGCCATCAGGGTGCACAACAAGAAATGTTGTTTTGTAACACTGAGTGTTGAAAACAACTCTCTGCTATTAGTTAGTTCATAGTAGAGCATTTTTTTTCCTTCTGTAAAATTTTGTTGTGGAAGATAGGCAGTTTGGCCACAAGACCAACTATTTTACCTCCTTCCCTGCCCCCCGATGTTTAGAAATATGAGGCGAATTCACTACATATTTTCTCTGAATTATTATCTTAGTGCTTCAAGCTTCTGCTTACTTCTATTATGTTTGTGTGGGTGTGGACAAATTAGAGAAAGTATTAAGCCACAATCAGGCTTAATCTGGAGTCTACAGATTGAAAAGAAAAACTGATGCAGCCTACGGCTGGCATTCAGGTTAATGTGTTAAAACTCAATTAAAGGATTAAAAGTATGTATAATGATACCTTATCAAAGTAAGGGTTTTTAGCTAACTTGGTAACTTGATATAAAAATTGATCATGATGGCATCATTGCAGGCAAATATCATTTAATGTTTTTGTAATGTTACTTACACATCATTTCATTCCTTTAAAACTGAAGTTTCATCAAACTTAAGGTACAATTCCATATTTATCGGTGCTGTATAGTTGATGTCTTAGTCCCAGCGGGTTGATGATTAAAATGATGCCAGGAACTTGGTTTGCATTTTTTTTATTAGTTAAACATTATTCCTTTGTTTACAACTTGTGATGGCAATATTGGTTTATGTTAAGTCTGATACAAGCTGTTCTTTTCTCCAGTGTTCCTTACAACAACTTACCACTTCTGTCTTCCATCTGTGCACAGATTTACATAGGCGGCAATATGCATGGAGAAGTCATGCTACAGGATGACCCCGGTGCACCACTGAACACAACTTGGATTGAACACCCAGGAGCAAGGGTGGAACCATTCTGTGAATCTGAAGGCGTCACCCTTCACTTTAGAGGTTTGAAATTACTATCACTTCTGGATTAGTTTTTTTCTCAGAGTCCCATGTGACATTTCTTCCCTTGTGATCCCAGGTTTCTTTAGTTCCTCCCTCATTTTGAAATGTCATCAAATAATTTTTTTCACCATTATACTTTGACAGTGGCAATTATTGAAATAATTTATGAAATTAAACTTATTTATTAATGGCAGTGACATGAAAAAAGAAATCCTTATTTCAAGGGATCATAATTTTTTTTTTTGTATTTGATTATCCTCCTATGAAAGAAATTCCTCCCCAATTCCTCCCCTGGCTAAAATTCCTCCTCTTAGATTTGAAATTCCCCTCTTGGGATTCCCATTTGAGAACCCCTGTGGTAGAGGTTGAAATTGTCGCTATGTTCTTTCTGTCTTGATAAGAGCAGTAATCTAGAGTTTTATAAAGTATGATAAACTAATGAATACCAAGTATTTTTGGACTTGGTGCATGTAAAAATGCAAAAGAATTTTGTCTGCATCAATAAAATTCCCCTGACTGTAAATTTATTTTTCTTATTCAACATAGTTTGACTTCTGAATTTTCAAAAAATAATTTTCGCTGTATTTTTATGTTCACCAAATGACTGTTCAAGTTTTCATAGCACATATAAATTCCAAGAACCAAAATCTTCATTTGTTAACAGAGAGAGAACCAGAAAGATATGCCAGCACTGCAGATGTGATGGTGGTTGATGGAAGTATTTTACAGTTTGAGCTGTCCATGGGATGCGATGAGGGGAAAGCCAAAGAGAGACAGTGTTTTGGTAAATAATTGGTATTGGAGTTTAGAGCTGAAGGTCTCAAGTCCAGATTAGGTTACATAATTCAAGTAACACTTTTTGTCTCATATGAGGGTTTTTGACAGTTGTTTTCAGCTCTTGGTTTTGTTGTTTCCCACTGACACCTTTACTTGCAAACTGTGTGTTCACATTTCTGACTTGTTTGGGTAAGACATTTCGCATATTCTAAAGTTAAGTGATATTCTACATCAAAAAGGCTGCCTGTTTAATCAGAGACCTCTCCACATCCTTGTTGTTTCACTGGCCTCCACAGATTGTATTGTTGTGAAAAGGCTTCTATCCTATATCAATTATCATATGGAATAATTTGCATCCCTTATTCGTGCATTCACTTACCCTGATCTTTAGCTTAAAAAAAACCCAACTGTACACAGCGGTTAGTTTGATTATTTTTTAAAGCTTTAACAATATGTTGTTGTCAAAGGTTCCCATCGGTTAAATTTGTTTCCATTTTAATGTTATGAAAAAGCAAGTCAGTTTCTCAATCTCAAAATCCATCACAGATTTTTAAAAAATGAGCAGCATTGTATGTCATATTTAATGTTATTTCTGAAATTGCCTAGATCGTACATCATGCTTTGTTTTCTTTACAATTTTTTGCAGATATCAATGTGGAGTATAGTTTGGATATGGGTAAAACATGGACACTGCTTAGACCAGCTTGTCTTCCTTCCATGGCTGAATGTGGACTATACCATCCAAGTAGTACCTTCAGATCAGATGTTTACAATGGTTGGCATAGGGTGACAATTCCCATTCCCAAACAGGCTTGGTGAGATTTAAAAAATTCTAACATCGTATTGTCTGACTTCAAATAAATGTTACAGTTGGCATGGCTTTGCCACATTCATGATTACACTTTCTAGTGAGGGAAGTGTTTCCCGTGTAGGGTCTGTTAACATTATTTAGCTTTAAACTAGCGTGATGATATCAATTGCCAGGCTAGGTTCAAATTAATTTTTTAAGACTGTTCCATACAATGAGATATACTATAAAACCAAGTACAATAAAACTTAACCTACAAAAGTCTCATCAAATATTAGAGTACTAAATCAGAATAATCAGTGTAGCAGTTGAAGTGTTTTTACAGCACATAAAAGATGGAAGTACGTCAATTTTAGTTGATTGCTCCCCTACGAAAAGCAGCTGGCACAACTGCTATCAGTAAAATAAAATATGAGATCCGTTAAATAGTGGAAATGAGAACTTCAATACAAATGATAATAAGATATCTACAGAACTTCCAGGTCTCAAGCGACGGCTACTTCAGGCTACTACCTCTCTCATATTTGCACCCCTCTGATATATGTATACACATATTCACATAGAGCTTTCCAGAACACACACATGACCACTTATCCCATTCTCCTCTCGACTGACCCACAAATTAGCCAATAAGATATTAACATGTCTTCGTGTAACATCCCCCCAAGGTCAATCTAGCGCAAACAACCTGTGCGAGAGAGCTATGGCAAAAATTACACATGAACGGTACAGGTCAAACCTAGGTCAGCGACCCCATTGTGAACAAAGTAATAAAAGTGATGGCTTGAGAGAAACTCTCCGCTATGCATAACAGCACAAAGAGGTGTGAGGGGGGTGTTAGACGCTGCAATCGGAAAGATTAATCCTACACTATTTTCACTTGAAAAGATTTTAATTCAGTAATGGGAGTTATGGATAAATCATGAATGCAGGCCAGATATTCTGTAGTTTTGAGGCTTTTTGGTCACTTGTTTACTGGGGAACTATTTCACTTTCAGGTCCAGCCACACAAGATTCCGTTTGCACCAGGCTCGAGGATTTTCTCCTGACCAAACTTGGGCAGTGCAACATCTGTATGTGGGATTTGCCTGCCCAAACAGGTGTAATGGTCACGGTCGCTGTATGGAAAACCAGTGCATGTAAGTGAGATGAGCAGTGTTGCAGAAAAATTCTGCTGTAATACACAATATCACAACATTTTAGAGTACATTTTTGTCTATCTCACATATGTTAGAGCATAAAATTCATATGATAAGCTTTACAAACTGTAGATGCCTTCTGATTCTTCCATGCATCTGTTCCAAAATAATTTTTCAAGATACATGTCTCATGCTGAATGACTACATTAAATATCATCCCTGCTCCACATTAATGGCATGAATCATTTTTGACACTTTTGAGATATTAAGAAAAAACTGTTTCTTTTCCTGACATTTGGTAACTTATGCCATTATGATTTTACTGGTTTATCACATTTTTCTAAAGGAGCGTTTCTCTTTCTATAATGTTATCTGTTAGCCCTCATGCAATGAACTGTCAGTTGCCTTTTTGGCATAAGTCTGACATATGCCATTATTGTAGAGCAGTGACGATATACTCAAGGGACACAAGCCCAGTCAATAACCCTACATCAACCCAACACTTAGGTTGACCACGAGTTTGCTCACCGGAATGATGTCTTTCCTTTGTAGACCCTCTGGTTTATGGCATCATGCCACCGTTGACTTAACATAAGAAATTAGCCCCTGAGGTTATTCCGCCAGCCTTACAGAAATCCTACACAGATCTATGTCAGATTCACACGTAGATGCTGGCTGGGTGAATATTTATTTGGACACTCAAAATATTTTGTGACCAAATGTCATCATTGCCATGGATGAATATATGCATTATAATTTACACACTTCAAGCTTGAGGCAAAACCAACTGTCCGACAGTGATAATTTATACATGTATTTGATTCTTTCTTGAACTGAATTTGTCTGAACTGGTTCTATTTTTAGTTGTGATGAGTATTGGGAAGGCGTTGACTGCAGTGTGGCAACAGCAAATCTTCCCACCATTGTTGTGGAAGATTTCCTAGATAGACCCAACAGCACAGTGTGGGAACAGATCATTGGAGGAAAGGTTACAAAGCCCTGTCGCCTGGTCTCCGCTGGAGAGGCTCTTCATTTCACTGGTGTAAGTTGTCAGTCTCTTAACGGTGTATTGATGTTTTGTCTTTTCCTCATGCCCTATAATTAGAGACATCCTGTTCAGTGGCTGTGTAAGATACCAACACCAGCATAGAAACGCTATGGAAAAAGCACAAGTTTTTGACTTCAGCAAATGGAATGAAAAAATATTTCTGCAAGATTTAGTCACTGTTGTAAGCACATCAATAATAGTCTGCTATTCTCAGAAGCAGTACATGAATTTTTTTTTACAACAATTGAGTAGGCTATATGCAAACATATGCTTTGTCATAGTGTATAAAGGTAGATTTATTGATTTTTGAGTTGTGCAAATTGTGAGCATTATCTTCAGCAGTCGAGGGAAAGCTTTATTGCATTTTAATGTCTTACATTTCATTTTTTTCAATTGTAAATTTTGTTTGTTTGTTTACCTTCTTTTAGAATTTATTGTGAGACTTTGTGGAATAAAACTTTTTTCTTTCTTTTGCAACATTTTAGTTAACATGGTGTGTGAATTAACATCTTCGCTTGTTTGTAATACATTGGTGTTTTTTTTTCTTTCAGGCTTGTTCACGTCTTCTGGAAACCAAACCACTCAACCTGACATCAGCCATGTTTATTCAGTTCTATTTCCTATATGGATGTGTCCAGAATCCAACGCAGAGGGATCAGGGAGTTATTCTAGAATATTCCATCAATGACGGCATTACCTGGCAACATATCACAGAAATGCATTACAATCTGTACAGGACTCCAGCGTTAGTTTTCTGTTTGTTTGTGTGTTTGGATGAATTTTGTGCATGAAGTGTCAAAGAAGTTACACCAGAGTTACTAAATACAATAAGATGAGAAAAAAAACAACATGCATACATTTTCGTGCTGATCAGGGGAGGGGCCTATGGTGCTTTGCATGAAAAGAATGCTTGATATAAGGATGAATTAATGATGCAGATTTGCTGCAGTGATTCTGTGACTGAAAGAAAATAAAGCCCGAGTTTTCCTACAGGAATTGAAGTTGTAATTACAAAATAAGAAACTTCAATCAAGGCCTAAAGCAATAACTAAATAGTAAACAAAATTCAATATTTTCCCTATAATGGCACGTAAAAAAAAAGGTATTGTTCATGACTTCCGCGCATTTGCCGGTAGGTGGCCGTGCAAAATCTGTGCATGCCAAACACACTAGTTGTCTGATCTTATAGTATCTAGATCTTTGGTTATATTGACTTCCCAGAACACATGAACCACCCTCTGTATTTGTCACTGTCTTTCATTTCAAGAGAAATTTGTAATCATGGCATTTGATTCACTGAAATATGAAACTGTGGTTCTGGTGTCAGTAATACATTGTCTTGAGATTTGTCATTTCTCTGATCACGGTGCTTAATATTCAGTTCAAAATTTCACACCTTTGGAATGATCTGTAGCTAAGTTAATATGGCAAGGTATAATTCCATATATTAAACAGACTATATCTGACAAAATTTGAACAAGAATGTCAGTATGACTATTTAAGAGGCAAATAATCCTAATGAAAATTATTGATTCAGATTTACTTTTCTAATCAAACTTTAAGAGTGATTCTCTTTAATTCTTTGTTTGGACAAAAGTTATAATTCAAAGAGGAGAATTTATACACTTCTTGTTCAGGGTATTTGAAATACTATAATTGCAAAGAAACATCACATGATATATGATTTAATTTACAAACACATGCTTTAGTAAGATGTGCTAAGGTACTAAGATATCTCTCTCTCTCTCTGCTGTATGCAGATTTGTTAGCCTGAAGATACCTCAGGCTGCAAAAAGAGAAGGAACTCGTTTGCGATGGTGGCAACCAGAAGTCGGCAGTAATCAGGCAGCTGATTGGCTGATCGATGGGATAAGGGTTAATGGTGAAGAGATCAACCCTCTTCATCTGGCTTTGAATTTCACTAAAGGCTTTGAATTTTTGGATCTAATCACCGCTGACAACATGGAGGTGGGAGAGTACTGTGGCAAAAAGGGTGTGGCCATTGGTAAAACCAGAGCCTATGAACCGTCCATACTGACGTCCCGAGAAGTCAAGGTCACAGATAACCATGTCTTGCAGTTTTCCGTCAATGTGGGATGTGGGAAACCATGGGATGCTTCTATGCAACTTGTGAGTGAATGTTGTGGTAAAATTAGTCAGAGTGTAAGACACCACAAGTGAATTAATTTATTTTTAAGCCTTTGGAGACGGGGTATTTTGGATGTTATCCATCTAAAAAGATGGGGGTTCACAGGACAAAAAAATGATAATGTGATTATAACAGCAAGAATAATTGGCCCCATCGTCTTTTTCACTATAAAATAATTGGGCCGATCAGTGAAAGGGTCCTGTAAGGATTAAAAGGTATTATTCTTTGCGTCCATCGAAATTCACTGTTTCCTTCCTGGATAATCTTGAGATGATATACTTGAATCTACAGCCCAGTTACACTATTTCACAGGGTGACTTTCGAAAATAACATTCTTAATTGTCTTATGAAAAGGTTGTCTTTGATATCCATATTTCTTTGGCCTGATACCAATACCACAAGTTGCAACGTATATGAGGGAAAGGGGGTTATACAGAATGGAAATATGCCTTGAAGATGCTGTCATTATCTTAAGAATTTAAACATCTGTTTTCTATTTACTACTAAATTTAAACTTACATTCTTTGCAGGTAAATGTTGAGTACTCCACAGATCATGGCATGACTTGGGTAGATTTGGTTTCTCAGTGTATGAGTGACATGTCATGTCAGCCTCACTCCAGTGTGGCCACGTCACATTACCATGGCGTTCACGACAACTGGCGTAGAATTGTGCTACCTTTGCAAGGCTTGCCAGTATCAAAGTAAGCAGAGGAAGAATATCTGTTTCAGCAAAAAGGCATAGTTTTAAAGTACCCATTCTATATCTGCAAATGTTAGAAAATTAATATACATATGTTGGAGATATAAGTTGATTCAAAAAATGCATTTCGACAAACAATTAGAGAGATCTTTCCATAGTCTTTCTTGCTGCTTTCAAGCATCGTATTTCCTGATAGGACACTCAATGAATTCCAAGTTTCATTTCTGTCCAAAAGAGATGATAGCACACATGAGTTTAAAATCTTAACTGCATGAGCAGACATGAACTTGAACAGATCAGGTCAGGGTATTTATTTACCGCAGGTCAAAGCCTATTACACATTTTTGTTTTACTATAGTGAAATTGTCAGCTTGAGCCAGACAAACAAGCAGTGAATTAATTTTTACTTAATTTCTTGGAAGTAAGCTGTTATTGATAATTTTTTTTACCACTGTTTGCTGGCATATAAATTTAAATGTACCTTTCCGCTGTATGTTTTAGGAAATATAGTTCACAATACATGACATGTAAATTACTTTGGGTGAACAACTCTTATAATTCATAATTGTCTCTTCATTTTGGGGAATTGGCTATGTTGGGTCATGAACTCTTCATAAATCATATGGTTTTGGATCTCACCTTCAGTGGAACAAGATTCCGGTGGAAACAACTGCCTGATGGAATGCCTGACTCTCAAAACTGGGCACTAGGTGACATTTACATAGGTCCTGCCTGCCCACGTCACTGCAGTGGAAATGGTTTTTGTTTCATGGAGAAATGCCAGTGTGATGAGGGTTATACTGGTGATGACTGCAGTGATTTTGATAGAGATGATGTTATGGTATGTGGATAAGTAGTATCTTTGTAATAAAAGTGATGAATTCTTTACATGACCTTTATTTTAGTTAAATAGTTATATGACCTCTATCAGATAACATTTTTTTCTTCAAAAACATGAATTGAGAAACATTTTCATCTCTGGCAGTTGCAGATTTCATTTACCCTATGTATTGACCATACACATTGTTCCCTGGATACAAGTTTGGAATTGCATTCATAATGTGTTATAACAAAAACGAAAAAAAAGAAAAATTGCATTTTATTATTTTCCAATCTTTTTATCTCGAAAATTTTCAGAAACAACTGAAAGATACATTTGACATAGTGAATCAGCTGAATGAAACCAAATGGCCGTGGGCTCAAGGTGGCAATGTCCAAGTACCATGTGAAACTTTGGTGGAAGGACTAGCATTGGTTTTCTCTGGTCCTGGAGCCAGAGAGGTTGTTACACCGAGTTTGGATCTTCGAGATGCCAGGTAAATTAATGAACTCCATGAAAATAATGAGATAGACAAATTGTCAGTTTCATCATGGTTTTATTATATCACAACCATTAGAATTCTTTATACAAATTTAAAAAAAAAAAAAAACTTTTCAGAGGTTCATGTAATTTTCAGAATGCTTCATTTTTGTTGTTGTTGTTTTTTTTTATCAGATTTTTTACATGTACCTTTCTTCTGTAGGTTTTGGAGTTGGCAGCTAAATGGCCTTTAATTAACTTGCACTTAAACTTGATTTTGATCCTCAAATTCCTTACTGGGTCTGTCGCAAAAAAGAAAAACATGATCTGTTTATGTGATAAACTGAATGTAAATAAAGAATCACTGCAAAATTCGTATGTGAAGTTCACAGATTTTGTGTTCATTCATTTACTTCCACATTTCCATGGAAAAGTGACGAAATAGTGTAGCCACGGTTTTATCTGCCATTTATATATGTGACTCTGACGTAAATGCCATTTCAAATGCTGACGAAACAATGGTTTCATTACTGAATTTTTACTTTGTGCTTTCCCTGATAGATTTGTACAATACACAGCCTTCATGTGGAGCAGAGATAACCAGCTCACACCTTGCAGTCGACCATCAGATCACAAACTTCAAAATGTTTATTTGCAGTTTTCAGTGGATGGGGGTAATATATCTTTATTAAGGGTCAAGAACAAAACATTGAATTCATGTTCCTGGATAACAAACATGCATATCACTGGATTAAATGAGTCATGCTGCAAAACGTTATAGGGCTATAGCGATAGAATGTGCACAGGTTAAATTTTTCTGATCCCCGGTGCATTTTTGCTTAATTGTCATTAACAGAATGAGCGGAGAGACCTCTAAGATGAAAGTATGGGTAATATGATGCAAACAGAATGATGGCTTAAAATGGATAACAAATCAGCCATAAGGTGTTTTTTATGTAATTAATGAAATAAATATACATTATATCCTTCAAAATCTTGTTTAGGATCACACATATATATATATATATGAACTAAATTTTCATGTCACAGAACTCCTGTCTTTCTGATTTGGTATGTACCAAATTAACATAATGCAAATCTTGTTCTGTTTGTTAATCTTCAAGCCAGGGAAAAAAAAATTAAGTGAAAAGAAATAAAATTCAGCTCCCAACCTGCCTCTTGACTGATATTCTATTTACTGTTTACTGGAAAGAAAAGTGGTTGCCCTGACTTTGTAATTTAATAATTACTGAGGATATTTTATTATATTCTTAACATTTGACAGGAATCGCCTGGAACACACTGCACACATTGTCCCCCAGAAGGTACTGGCTACTGAAGAATGACTACATATCACTGCCTATTCCGGCACGAACAGATAGTACTCGCATCCGCTGGATCCAGGCATGGGTGCCACCCATGACATCTCCTCGAGTTCACTGGGCCCTTGATAACGTCTACATTGGGGGATGGGAAATTAACCCCAGCATATATCAACAATCATTTGATGAGGATACTGTCAATGATGATCCAACTGCATGGGAGTTTAGCCCTAATGGTGTTGTGAAAGGGGAAGGTGGTGAATGTTTCTCTGATGGTCTGAGTGGTTCTGCTATGATGTGGCCTGATGTGGGATACACTGGCAAAGACCATGAGGTCCAGAAATTTACAACAAATCAGATGATTGTTCAACCAGGATATATGATGCAATTCAAGGTATGAAAAGCAATGAAATTCTGTTTTAAAAGTAAAAATACAGCCGTAAATTAACAGTATCACTTGATGATGAAATTAGATGAGAAAGCAGCTGAATTAAAATGTTCACAAGATGTCAAAGTGTATGTTATATGAGATTGCATAATTTTTGTACTGATATTATAGAGACTTGGATAGTTAAGAGAAAATCGTTCTTTTATTCATGTGCACAAAACAACCTTTACCACCTGTCACCCCTTTTTTCAAGCAAATATAATAATGTGTGGTATATTATTTTATCTATACATTGTAAATGAAAACAAATGTGTGTGTGTTTGTGTATTCGGAAAAAAAGCTCTGACTCATGCAGCTAGGATTTACTTGAAATTTGGAAGATGCCTCCC
The DNA here is from genome assembly GCA_963931925.1 of Onchidella celtica. NCBI lineage: Eukaryota > Metazoa > Mollusca > Gastropoda > Systellommatophora > Onchidiidae > Onchidella > Onchidella celtica. The sequence goes on along the minus strand of OZ007572.1, from coordinate 21,160,830 downwards.
TTTAGCCTGGCGGAAGCTTCTTTTTTAGACTTGGAGGCTCCAAATGGTGGGGAAGTAATTTTTTTTTTTGAGTTTGCTTTGTGTCACTGTCTGCTCAGCTCCGCCTCTCCTTTTCACAAATGCATGAACCCACGAGGTCATCAGTTCCTTCCAATGTGTTCACTATTACACAAACTACCCAGTGCGCAAAGCAAACGTTTAGTTGGTGTATAGCATCATGCTGTGTATATATGCTGTGGGAAAACAACAGAAGAAACACATCACATCAAATATTTTCCTATCTGGCTCCAAAAATAAGAAAACAGTTTGGATGAGATCATAACAATATGCATGTGCGTAGTAGCAGCTTTTTACTGAGACCTTTCTTCTTGATGTAAATTGGGTAGCCTACTGTCTGAATGAATCAGAATGAGTCATCTGATTTCTAGTCCAAAGATAGTCTTTGAAGAATGTCATTACATGCATTAAAACTTTAGAGTTGTTAGGACCCAGGTCTTTGTTGCAGTATTCTTTTGTAATTTTTGTTAATACATGGAGCTCTTTGATAAGTTTTACAATAAGAATCATCATTCCTATTAGAAATATACACAAGAAGTTGAAATTATCCTCTTGGCTATATAGCCATCTTGAGGGTTCCGACGATGTCCCCTTTTATAAAGTAATATAATACATGTAGGGTACATGTTTTTGTAAAGATCATTGTTATTATCAACAGATAATTATTTTATGATTGGTATTATGCAGTACATGTATCATGTACATGTAATCAGATTTTATTTCATCAGGCGGGCAAATAATAACACAGTTACACTGCGTGAAATTTCTCATCTTTTTAATAAAACTGATTCAGTGCTGAGTACATGTAATACAGCACATTTGTTACTCATGATGTCTAATGTAAGCTTATACTTGTGTTCATTACAAATGCTAGGATTTGTTACTGTACTGATCCTAGTGACTATGATCCTAGCATTATTGTTGTCTTTCTAAATGCACAGATGATAATAGGCTGTGGTAAATACACTGATGTTTGTGCAGCCCCTGACAGTGTCGTCAAATTGGAATACAGACGCAACCCCAGCTCTGAGGTTTGGGAACCAGTGCAACCTTCTTGTTTGCCAGGTAGCCAGAACGGTGGATTATGCAACCCTGTGCAGCATCATCATGCTAGCCATTACTCTCTGTCCCAGTTCCTTATCTGGACAAGGGTGACAATACCTCTCTCTGAGGTGACATTTTCAAGGTAAGGACATCTTCCTTACTACATGTAGTCAGATGTTGGCCAAATGAAGATCCAACAATCATTATTTATTAAGTCAAATCATTATTAGGGCTAGTTGGGGAAGACACGGATATGATCTTTAAAGTTGAGTTTCGATCACCCATGTGTAAACTGAGGTGCAGAATGAAATTTCCTGTCACACTTTCTAATTGTACTTGAAGAAAATGCATATTTTTTATTCCAGCTGAAAATGTCGAAAGACTCTTCTGTTTGACTCAGCTGTGGCTCAAACCCAATGAAAGTGTTGAAAATATTGCAAACTTCAAGACCTTTTAAAATATGCCCATGTACACCTTTAGGTCTTTCTTTGTATAATATGATATTTTGTAGAATTTAAGGCTCAACGGTCAAAAGCCTTTCATGATTTCGTTGGAGGCCTTACTTCCTTTGTAATATGACACATTATAAATTTACATTGATTTATGTAGCTTAATGTTAGTACTAACCATTCCATCTCCAGGCCAGTGCTCTACCATAAAATGATGGGACATGTTTTACTGGGAATGGGAGGATGTTTACAGTTTATTTCAAATCTTCTTCATGAAAGATATTTCTGGTTGAGTACTAACCGAATGTTAAAATCATCAATCATTACCATGGAAAAGTTGAAATATATGTGCATGTATTGCTGTTTGCTGCAGAGCAAATCAAGAGAAATTATTGAATCAACACAAAACATGTTATGAGGACTATTTAGATGTACTCATGAGAAGCTGAAACTTCGGAAGTAAAGAGGACAGTATTCTCAGGATTTGAAGGGAAAGCAGGAAATACAAACCTTAAAATTTTGTGATTTTTTCATGCCTTAGATCTACACAGTTCAGGTGGATACAGGAAGGCAAAAACAGGACGGCATCGTGGGCTCTTGATGACATCTACATTGGAGAAAGATGTGAGAATATGTGTGGAGGACGTGGTGACTGCTTACTGGGTGTCTGTCACTGTGATGAAGGATATTTTGGTGGGTGCCAATAAATTATTGCTGCTTATGTTTTTGTCCCTGCTCTTAATTATTCAATGACTAATCCAGATCTTATATTACTCAGATGCCCTCAGAACATGTCAGGCTTATAATGTGTCATCAATTATGACATAAGTTACCTCATTATTACTGTTACACTGCTCGATAAATGATATGGCAAATGACACTGACCTTATTTGATCAAAAAGAAAAGACATTACTTAAATTATGCCTCACCATGAAATCTGGCACAGTATGAAATAAATGACCTGAAACTTCACTGATACAACCTCATGGCATTCAGTTCAAAACATACACAGTCTAAATATCATACTATCCCGATAGAGAGCACCAGAAGAGAAGATTCATTATCCTGATCAAATAGATCGAAACTGGTTGATTTCATTCAGAATGTTTATCATGTCCTTGAAATACATGTACATTATGTGATATTATGTCTTGCTACATCTAATACAAGTACATTTACTAATAATTATATATGTAATTGTTTTGCACACAGCACCGAATTCCACTAAAAAACAAGCCACTTAGTTCGGTCCCGGGCCACCCATAAAATCGCACGCTGACCGCATCTAATCGGGGGGTACGGCGAGGTCACACGCCGCGGACTACGGCATCAGTTACAGGCGAGCCGCTAGTGATGACACGGGCGTCTTTACGACTTAATTAACTCTAATTTCTTCACTTATAACACCAAAAATGCCGCTAAAATACAAAAGCACAACTTCTTTTCTCTCAGTCTGTGAAAATCCGATGTCAGTGCGATGTCCCGTTTTCATGCTATTGTGTGTTTATAATATGCCTGAATTCACTAAAAATTGTTTTTTAAGTGGTGTATTTTTTTATTGATTGCTTCCAAACGGCTCAATAGATTGCCACGAACTTTGATTTTTTGTGTTACAGACCTTTTCCCGTTTCATACCTGAAAATTTCTTGCTTGTCGGAACTCTCGTTGCTGGACAATATCAGTTTACATCCTATTGCTGGTGTATTATTCTGCTGATGCGTTCCATTCTACATCAACTACACTGTGACCCAAACATGCGGAAGACACATTTTCTTCACTCGACAAACTTTGAAGAATTTGTGGAATGGAAAATGTGACAAAACGCAGAAACGACTCAAAAGGAAGACATCAGTGACGATTTAAATGACAGACATTTGAAGTTTATCCGTCGTACGTGCTCGTTAAGAATAACCGATGACACTTCAACTCTACTTCAGGAAAGAACGTGCGAGAGCTAGCAAGCCGAGGCGGACTGATTTGGTGTTCTTTTGATAGCCATTATAAAACAGTCAACCAGTGTAGTATGCATCAACACCGTCTCATTTGAAGATTGTATGAAACGTTCAACGCCTAGAATTGCCTAGCAACAGTCTTGACCTTGACATAAATTCAGCCAATAATACTACCGACGTAAGCACAATCACTAATGAACCAGCGGCCAGCGCAATCACATCATGTAGTCAAATTCATAATGTTGTACATAGTGCACACGGGGCGGAAGCATCGACTCCTGTAATTTAAACAGCAACAGAGACCTACATGACATTGCTCGGGAGGCATTTTCGAAATAAAGTCATTCCAAAGCAACATACATTAGAACATGACTCCATTTCATTCATAAAACAATATGGTTTTGTGCCTGCCTCTGCCGGGAGAGCAAGAGACAGGTATTAGTCACCAGCCACTAGCAAAGCGAGAAACGCGTTCAAGAAATCACTGACGTACAGACTGGAGAAACTCACGCAAGTTTTGATTTCACATATTCTTCAAATTGCGCCATCGCTGAGTACTGACCACGCCAGTCGCAAGACAACTTGAAAAATGCTGCCCATACTCATTATTGTGCTTAGGATAATACTTAAATCATGCTGTATTTGAAGAACAATGTATAATATACGGCTTGTTTTGGGATGTAAATATTGACACTACTGGGTACAGATGTAAAATAAATCATCTGTATGTGGATTACTATTCCACCGACAACGATGCCTTTTCGACAGGGCATGAACACATGTTTTGTCCTCCATTTGACTGTAATTTTGGTGCCTTGTGTTGAGCACTTTTTTTTGTTATGTAACTTTAAAATGAGTAGGTATTAGATATTCTTCAGCAAAAATGTACAGTCTTTCCCTACTTGCCATTACAAAACTATAAAAGCTATCTTCTTCTACTTTTCACACTGCCAAATTCAAAGCCTTACGTCTCACGTGCGTCAAGATGGTTATTCTGACGGCCCTGGTTACAATGCAAGGTGATAAATCATAATAGAACCAATTTGATCTAATTCGCCCGCGCAAAGCGCTGCCCGTCGCAGGTGTAGTGGCCCGTCGCTGACCCCGGTCGCGATGACCCAGTAGGGCGCTCGGTGGCCAAACTAAACGACCGGGTTTTCGGCGCCGTGTGCATTATATGTGTATGAAATTCAAGGTTTTATGGTTTGGCTTTGGAAATAATGATGATGCTGGGGTGGAATTGCAATGGGCATCATCGGAAGGGCTTGGGGTATTTATTACATGTATAATTGTAGCCTGGTTGTTCAGATGCTAGACTTTTTTTGTACTTATAAGAAAAAAAAAAATGATTATAAAATATGTATCACACAGGTCCTTCATGTGAGCCCAATCAAAATCGACTTCGCACAAGGATGTTTGATTCTTTTGAGGGTGGAATTTTCAGTAGCCATTGGCAGATAATCACAGGAGGTGGCATTGGCTTTGGATGTGGTGCCCTCTTGCCTTATGCCCATGGCAAAACCCTTTACTTCAATGGATGTGGCGAACGGCAAGCTGTCACTGCTGAACTGGATACCTCTTATGCCTTGTAAGGGAATCTCGTTAAATGTTTATCAGAAACCTAGGCCGTTGTGCATATTTAAGTAACTGGTATTTGTTTTTGTACTTTACGTTTTAGTTACAGCTGCATTTGATTTGCTAGCGTATAGCAGTCTACCATTATGAGACACATTGTGGTGGTTTTGTTTTACATCAATAACTGCTCAGCTTGACCGATTCAATTACTGACATTCTTGGCCGTCAGGAGAATTTGCTTCAGATTTTATGTCAGAAACTGAATCCTGTTCCATCTTTTCACATCACCTCCTGCCATGTCTGAGCAATATACAATCGATTAATATACTGTGCTCTACAGCTGAGTGACTCTTTGCCCAATCTCCCGTGCCACGATACTCAAAGCTTGAGACACTGAGACAACTCAGCTTCTTGTTAGGCTTAGTGTGAGATTTTTTTAATGGATTTTCAAACTTGCCCAAAATTGTGCGGCTGCAAAAAGTGATTATATTTACTATGAAATAGGGGCATTCAGAGGGAAGATGAAACAGGTGAGCTGTGTAATGTGCAAAAGTTGAAAACCATATTCACTGCTCAGCAATGCTGCAACCCAGTTCAGTGATAGAAAGAATATTTAAAAAAAAAAAAAGTGAAATATATTTCATAGATATCAGTTTGTTCAAGCCTAACGGGTATTTTTTTTTAGACACCATACAAAATACCATGTACCTGAGTTCCTGCCAATAATTCATTTATATGTTATATCATTCTGCAGAAAAATCATCTTTGTGATACAAATTGGATGCTATGCTCAGACAGATCATTGCAATGTGCAGCTAGGAGATGGACCCAATTACAGAGGAGTTTTACTTCAGTACAGCAAAAACAAGGTTCAGTTATGCACTCAAAATACCACATATGAGTTCATTTAATTAATATGTAGTTCATTTAATATTAATCCTTTGAGACCATAGCACCGGTGGGAACCCCAGGCAGCATTTTGCCGTACTGTACCACTATGTGGAGATGCCCTTTGTTTTATGGACTGCGGAAAGGCAGTTTCTTTGCCTGTTAGAAACTACATCTGCGCCCATACGGCATGTGTTTTCTGTGAGTTTTGGGTGAATTTTTGGTCAGGAGGTCAGGGCTCAAAGGGTTAAAATAAAATGATAGGCAGTAGCTTGAGGTCCTATCAATGTTGTGCAAATAAATTCAGTCCATCTATAAATCTAATTTGATCAGCAAAGATGTGTCAAATGTATGCACTGGAGTCTTCACTCGGTGATATTTTTTTTTTGTACACATGTACGTTGTGGTATTCTCTTCTCTGCACTTTGATCACTGGATTTGCTGGCATAGTTAAACCTATGTTTTAGATGCTATCCCCGTAAGGGAAAATGCACTGCCAGCTGTAAATTTGAACATTCATTTTCTTCCTTACAAAAGGGTTGTTGTCCTATCTGATGACCTGAATATCGATTTTTGTTTTGGAACATGCTGTATTTAATTCAATGTTGAATGCACATAGTATCATCATGGGTGCTACAGGCTTAGAGATCTGAATACTGAAAATGGTAGCTGAGTAGAACTGAATACTGAAAGTGGTCACAAAGTAAAAAAAAAATACCTTTCTTGCGGCTTGAACAGGCGTACAGGGCTGGCAAAGGAGTGCAGAGCACTCTATTTCTTGAAAAAGTGGGTGATGGACCTGTTGTGTAGTCCATCCCCACAGTGCTTCCTCTTTCTTGATGGCCTTTTCAAGGATGAGGACCGGCTTTAATAAACATTTTTTTTCCTCATGCATATTAGTTCCGGCTGTCTTCGTAGTTCGCCTTTTTCACTATACTTGCCAATCAGAAAATTATTTTTCGGCGATTTTCTGAATACGGAAAATGTTTTTTAGGGGATCGGCGAATACGGAAATCCGTCATATTACGGAAAAATAGCACCCATGAGTATCATTTGCATGCACCTTTCTCTCCCTTTTTTAAGGACATGTGTGGCTAAATAATATCAAAATTCTTAATTTTGGGTGAAATTTGAAAAATGTTGATTTTGGCCACCTAGTCATTTTTATATCTCGCACAGTGTGCAAGTCATGAACTTAGCGCTTGTAGGGTCCAGGTTGGTATTAATCTATCATTTTTTGTACTGTTTTGTAAGAGGAATTTTGTGAACCCTTCAACTACTTTGTCAGAATCGATACTTTCAGCAGAAAAATCCCTACAACATTTATTTTCTGTTCAAATAAGCTTAAATTTGCACAGATGTTTTGTCAACATATAACACACACTTGTCTGGAGCAAAATTGCAAGATCTATATCCATTTTTGTTTTATTATTATTTGAATGAAGGAAAATTAATAAAAAATAAATCATGAATGATGAAGGATCAGAATTGAATTGACCCTCACCCTGCGCGGGGCGGCAATAGTCGGTATTGACTTGCAAGCGCTCACGCCGCACGGGCGGCAAAAGTCATCCAGGTCAAGCTGACCGCGCCACGCGCAAGCCCTATTTTCAGGCGTCGGGTCATTGATCTTTTTGAGACGTAACCGCCGTGTTATTGTTCACTGTATCTCTTCTAAATCAAACGCATTGTGACATGGACATGTTCACCAGTGAACCACTGGTCGGAATCACAAAGACTAAGCTTTCAAAGGCTCTCCCCACACTTTCAAAAGATGTAACATCGACATGCGAACTGTTGCTCAACAAATTTGCAATATTATCTCATTTTCTCACAAGCTGACCACCATCTGGAGTTGTCTGTATCTAAGAACCAATCAGAAACAAGCTCTGAAATAATCTTTGCCCCAAATGCCCACATTGGTTTATTAGTATGTGTCAATCAGGATGAAACCATTTGTGTAGGGCTTGGGAGGGCGTGGCTAGTTATCATGCTTCGTTCTCACGAAAACTACAGCTGTCAGTTTGGAATCATAAGTCAGATCATTGGTTAGAGACTGACAGACTAAGGTTTTGCTGGTTAATTCATTATCAAGCGTGATAAGGCATAGCAGCGAATGTTTTCATACCGATCAATAAAAACCGAAGCACGTGGACAGCGTATGTGGTCATCGTCTAGCGGCACGGGTCAGTGACCCCAGATAAGATTCTCCGTGAGTAAGGTCACTGACGGGGCAGCGGGCTTTACGGATAGCGCGCAGGGTATGGGTTAAGAGAGACAGAATGAATGGATTTCAAAACCCTTCCATACAACGATTTATGTATGTCCTGAGTTACCACATGCCAAGTTTCAGAACAATTGATAAAAAAATATAGCAGTTATTATCTTATAGGGAAAATAGAAATGAATGATAATAATCCAACATGGCCACCACTATGGTCATTTATCAGGTCCTAGCAACCCAATGGACAGATCTATGAGATAAATTATAATAATTATATAAAAAATAAAGAAATAGTGAAATTGGTTTACTTGGCTGCACACGCTTTAACATTGACAGATTGCATGGATTCCATGTTGACAATTTTTGCAGTACAATCAATATCTTACATTAAATGAGTGCTTTGTTGCCAATGGAAAAAGAATTGGATGAATGTTACTTTCTTCATTTAATTTAATCTACTCTGGGTGAATAGTGCACAAGATTATTTTTTTTAAAACTTATTATTCCAATACAATGACAGACAAATCAAATCTTCACATTTCAGGGAGCAAATTGGTTCCTCATTGCCCAGCACGACCCTGTTGATTTCTTGCGGCCAAAGCGTGTTGCCTATGACGTGCCACAAGCAGCCAAAGGAATAGGAACACAATTCAGATGGTGGCAGCCCATTCATGATGGGCATGGTTTTGACCAGTGGGCAGTAGATCATGTTGAAATCATTTCGTAAGTCAGTTTGCACTTTTTAAAAATTCTTTTGCCATAATCTTTATACATGTATTTATATAATATTATGGTATGGTCATTATGGTCACAAGTGTGAGGATCTGGTAGTGATAGGACACATCATTCTTTTGTAATTTATGAGTGAAATTGTTTGCATACATTTTGTGAATTCGCAAATCCACATTTATGTGATAGAGCTGGAAAACAACCATAGATATTGGGTACCATCTTTGTCAGAATCGTGGGACAAAAAAAAATTAAATTAAAAAATCAATAATTAATCACATAAGAATGTCACACATTGCTGGGGGGGGGGAAGAAATTTCTCTTCATAATTTCGTTAAAGGAAAGTCACACATATTAATTTGTTTTGTTTTTTTTACAATATTTTGTGAACTGACGCAAGTTGAATGATTATACAGTGGAAAGTGGTTAAACCGAAAATGGCTAAACGGAAAGAAAACAGGGGTCCCCAAATTTTTTCCTCTATATCTATATTAACAAACGCGCGCTTAACCAAAACAGCCCTATTGTTAAACTGAAAAGAAAATTGCTGGAATCAGTGGCCAGTCCACTGTGATCCGCCATTGGCCAAGTCAAAGTTACTGTACCATCCCTCCACCCCTCCCCTTTTTAAAAATAATTTTTGAAAAACCGAGCAGAGCATGCTTTGTTCTGAACGATCATACAGGCGTACATGGGACCGCAGCTCTACAGGGTAGGGGAGAGCGAGGGAGGCCTATAATCTTGCTGGTCCGAAATCAGACGGCAGCAGGCAATACTTTTGGTGCATTGCAGATGACCTATTCGTGTAAAATGTATGACATCGGAGAGACAACACAGTGTATTAGGGGCCGCGAACAGCATATTTCATGGCAACGTGTGCGGTAACGGTAAAAAACGAGATCAGCAGGACGAGGACGGTGGTTCTGTACTTTCTGTCCACACTCATGTCTCGCTACTCTGAGTGTTAGTCCACATTCACCCACATATCCATTCTCCGTGTGTCCCTCTGCTGAGCAATCGCCCGTACACACGGCAACGGAGGACGTGTTGTCTTTTTCGCTTATGCACTTACTCGATTTGTCCTCTTCGATAGTGATTTGCGCGACCTCTGCTGAAACTGGCGTTTTTCACGCCTCCTATCGCTAAACCTAAACTCTTTCTAAACCGAAAACAAACCTGTGCTCCCAGCGATTTCGGTTTAACCGTTGTCTACTGTATATATATGTACTTATCTACATGTAAACTGTCAGCCACTCATCTTCAGATATTCTTGTTGTCTCCATCACCTGATGTTAATTTAGATTTGAAGAATATGTAATAATGTATAGAGTTTAATGTATGTGTCAGTCTACAGGGTTTTGATCATTCTGAGTGGTCAGGGTTCTTAATGCAAAATTTTTTTCACATATTCTTTTCCGCTTTGCAAACTGGAACTTGAATATCAGTGTTCATGAATTTGTCAGGTGTCTGTACTTTAAGACGAAGGCAGTTAAATTCCAATGTGGCAGTTGTGAAATAAGAGTTTGAAAATGTACTTTTAAAAAAAAAAATCTGACTGGCAATGTTTTTTATTTATTTATTTTTTTCCAGAGGTCGCAGACGTTACGGACAGAGAAGATGGAGAGGTTAAAACGGTGACATTATTTTAATGAGTTTATGAACATTACTGTTGCTATCAAACTCTAGTTTCTTTGGAGAAATTTCAAGCCAACATTTCAATGTTTTCTTCTGAACTGCATGTTCCTATAGCATCGGTTAATTTTTGTGAAAAGTTGATCTTTTTTGATTGGTGCATGTCCTAGGTAAGAAACAAAGAAACAAAAATGTATTGGATATACATGTGCTTTGTTTCCTCATTGCTCATTAGAAATTACTAATGTTAAGTTTAATTTGCAATTCAAGAAGACATTTACAGATTGTTTTTTAAATGTATTAGATCTACTTTTACATGTGTTATGAATCTTCCATAACATATGGAAGAAGTATGTATGGCTTTCAGTATTTTGTTTCTTACATTAGAGTTATAATAAAGGTGAAGTACTGCTGACGGGAACACTTGGACATGGAAAAGTATTTTATGAAGCTGTTGTTTTTCTACATTGTTCATTTACGTATTTTAAACCATCAACTCGAACGTCATACCATTTCCTACAACCGTTGAAATCCAACTAAAATTTGAGTCTCGGTTCTCGATTTTTATTATGAGAGAACATAGATCTATTTGGATAAAAAAAAAAAAACCTGCATCACAAGAGATGAAAGGAGAAAATTGTGGGACAAGATACTCCCTTGTTAAAAAATTACATGTAATTCCTAACGTCAGCCTAGATTGCATTCACATTTTTACATACGAAATTATGTGTTTGAAGGCATAGCAAAATAGGCATATATGTAATAGAAGGAAAAACCTCATTTCATTGCTGATTTCCGAAAGCTGGAATCCATCAGTATAAGTGTTTGCTACAATTTTAAAATTGACCCTGTGTTTGTAGTGTTGCTAATGTTAGTTGATTGTTAAATGCCAAGCATAATTTTATTGTTTTATTATGTTATTAATTATGTCACTGGCAAAAATCTTAGCTCTTCAATTCAAGAATTAAAGAAGGAGGCTTGTGATCTGAAAGATGTTGAAGAATGGTGGAGGTCACTTTATCAGTGTGTGATTCTGATGTGCATTTATATAGGAAGCTTGGACATTTTTTTCAGCTGAAGATATTTAAAACATTTCACACACAAGGTGACAAGCTATTATAATATATAACCATTTGAATGTGTTGGTCTAAATAAGTGGTCAAAATTATACAGTGCCATTTATACTAATTAATATTTTTTGATTATTTCCCAAATATACATAAATAAATAATGTTTGTTGTGAATATCTTAAGTTATCTTGTTTGTATCATGGATGTCTTCATAATTTTGCTTCCCTTACACTTTCATGAGTAAGACAGGGCAAATGGATCATCATCACTGGAAGTATCCTAAATTTTAACTTGGATAAAATTAACTTTTAAATGATTTAAATAAAAATCATTAAAACAATTTAGAATGCTTAGTACTCTCAGAGCAAACAGCAAATGCTACAAGTGCTGCGTTACTGGGAATTCAGGAAGTGTGTTTCCTAAATTACAACTTAATCACAAGAGAATTTTCCTTTTGTTACTGCCTCTGAAAAAAATCGTCATGTTGTGCCATTTTTTGCCACTTTAATTTTTGATGATGCCATTATTCATTCTTTTCATGCTCTATTGTCACTGGGAGCGATATTTGTCAGCAATATTGACTACAAACACATAAGCCATGCAAGGAATTCTCAAACATACTAAGAAAAAACACACAGCAAGATTTTACTGCAGTTATTTAATATGGAAAAAAAAAATTAAGTGGATTCAATTTGACAGCTGCACAAAGTGTGAAGATGAAGACATCTTGTTGGTAGTATAGTCATAATTCTGAGTTCAAACAGCATAATCCACTCAAATCACATGATGGGATGATGACAGGACTCCAAAAGCAATGTAACCGCGTTAAGCAGATGAAAATGATGATATCACTTTGACATTGGGTCATTTCTTCCCCGATTTCTTAATGCCACCTGACGCTGCAAAAGGAAAAGAAAGAAAGTGAATGCTAGGATACAATCTAGAAAAAAATTTGAAATTTTAAAATTTAACCTCATTAATAGAGAGCTTTTTGGTACATCTATACTATAAAAAAGAAGAAAAAAATCTTTCAAAATTGAAGAATTACATGTATTTATAAGCATAAATTTGCTTTACTTGAACTAAATTTCATTAAATGTTAAAAGACCTCCACAGACTACCTTAGTTCTGTGAGTGAGAACTTCTGAATATTTCCATGGCAGCACTTGTTCTAAATATGAATTAATTTTATCTAATTCTTCAGATGCTAAGAACATAATAAGTAATGAGGATTTTATTATTTGAATTTGATGACAAGACAACTCAAAATCATTAAATAAATGTGTGGAAAAAATGAAAACATTCTCTTAAATTATCTGGCATCTGAGGATCTAACAAGAATACCTAATCAACAGCGAGTTTTTTGTCAAAGTTGAGCTTTTTCCAGGAATGAACAATTTGCAGCAGGACAAACTGATCAGAAGCATAATATCTTACTGTGTTTAGCTTAAATATCCAAACATACTCACATAATTAACATTACTCAATCACTACCAGGGCATTTTCCACCACAGGACCGGGCCATATTTAGGACCTTCTTTTTGGTGTCACGATCTCTCTATAAAATTCTCATTTTCAGCTATATTTCTTAACAAAGCAGCACATATTGCATATCAAAAGAAAGGTGAAAGGCTGAGCTTTTCAAATATGTTGATCAAAACTGATTTTGAAAGAGATAAAAATATGGTATGGTTTCAACAAAGCAACATGTGAAAAAAAATATTATGTTTATGGCTTACATTATACAAACTTTCAACTTAAGGTTCGTGTATCTCTTGAACAATAACTCTGATGGGCGTCACACTCGAGGATATTATTTACTATCGATTTCATAATAATCCTCGTGAATTTCACAGACATTGCACAAGATATAAAAAAGTTACAGCAAAAAAAAAGGGCTGGGATTAGGCCAAAGTGTACTCAGCTGAAATCAGAGAGCTTTCGCCGAAGGCGGGAGAAACACTAGGGGGGTCCGGGGGGCATGCCCCCCCCCCCCCCCCCCCCAATAAATTTTGAAAAATTAAGCTTAAAACAAACCATTCTGGTGCTGATTTTGGTCTTTCACTTTGAAAATTAGATGAATATTTTGTTTTAAAATAGGCCTGCTCCTATCATATAAAACAAACAAACCTCTTTACTTGATTAAAGGTAATCTGGTTTTAATTTTAATTTAATACAATAATTACAGATATATGCTTCACTACATTCAAGTAATATTTAAGTTCTACTTGTTGATCTTTGTTGACAAAGTGATCTAGTTCGAATGAAGAATCTAGCCTGTGCAGATTTCACTCCTGTAGATTCCCAGATTTTAAAAAAACAGCCAAAATTATTTTAGCCCGATACGGCAATAAGCATGCTTCGAAAGAAGCCTCACGTATTGTCTAGCCTAAGCTTCTTGGCTTAGTAGAGCCAATAACAAGCTTCTTGGCATAATAGCCAATAACAAGCTTATTGGCATAAAGCTAAGTGATCTACACACACATGCTGGCAAGTCTCGGACCGAAGTTCAATAACACTTAGGCCAGGTCCCAACACTATAGATAAAGTATTTTTTTAAGGGGCGTCCCCGCGGGAGTCAAGAGCGAGGTCCGTGGAAACTCGCGGATCTGCAGACGAATCCCAGCCCTGAAAAAGCCAGACACTACTGAAAAAATAAAAAAAGACGAACAAAGTTGATAATTTCTCTTCACGGTAGCTCTAACATGTCTTTTCCAGGTTGAAATTAGCAACAGGAAGCTCCTAAACTATTTCGGAATGTTGGATTGGATTTGTGCTTCTTAACGTTGAAATACCGGTCTGGATTTTGATGTGTATTACACTACTGGTTCACTTGTGAAACTTGGCTGTCGGCCGAGCCATGAAACGTGCCTCGCAGTAGTGACTGAGTTAATGAAAGCTATTTCCTTTCATGATTTGAACCACGTGCACTGCAATAATGACAAACAAACCCCCATTAAAAAACAACAAAAAAAAAAAAAGCTCATGGGTACTTGGGGAAAGAAGTAACACAAACGACAGTCTTGTTACTTACTCAAAGGTCCCTTGCCAGCTGCTTTTGCTGCAGCCTCCTTAAGGGCTTTCTGTTCCTCTCTCTGTTTTTGCTTGAATGCTGCATCATCCTGAAAGAAGAGAGATTGTGACACATGTTTGTCTTCATTCGTACCATTATGTCTGCATGTTAGTGTCTGTGAGTGTATAAATGATTACCAACAATAACACAGGTATTATAAAAAAACAAGAAAAAAATTGTACAAGTAATTTCTTCTATATATTACCTCATTGACTACTGGCCTTGGTGGTATAAATTATTCCCAGGGTACAGTAAAAACTAGGATATTTGGAAAAATTCAGAACTTTTTTATCTTACATGGAATTGAATCATCTCTGGAGGATATGTTCAAAACTGAATATAGATTTAAGTGCTTGCATTAAAAAAATGTATATAATCTCTCATGTGTCTATAAAGGTGTGAATAAAGCCAAAGAAAGGGCAAAACAAATAATTTTTTAGAGTGATGAAAGATGGCATACTATACTCCTTTATTTCACTGAATTTTGAACTGTCTGGAGCATCAAACATAGTGAAATAACTTTAGAATATTATACATGTATATGTGAAAACAATAAAAAATTTAAGCCATGCACTGATTGTTTTGCAAATAAATACACAAATGAGGTGTCCACCGGGTCTGCAGCAGAATATAAAATTGGTCTCTTGAGCTAGAGAGTTCTTTCTGCTACCATTTGAATGCATATTGGTGGGTGCTAACACCCATGAAGTACTCTTATCACATATTGCTACTAGGGTTGAGTTATAAAGTCTCCAACACAATAATCGTGGATCTGTGATGATGGTAGCAGAGCATCAAGAGCTGACTATTGCAACCATGCGGCGAAAGTAGTCAGTGAGTTAATGCCATGGGACAAGGTTAAAAAATATTTTAATTTAATGAAATCTTTTCTTTACCTGCTGCGTTTTAGCTATAAATTGCATATCATTTTACGATCCTTACAATTATTTAGTGAAAGCCCAGGCAAATCATGTTTAACACAGGAAAAACTATCATGTATATATACATGGATAGAGATGAACCACACCTACGAAAGATGTGATTTTTTTATTACAAAAATTAGGTCTTCCTTGTTACAGCACAAAAATCAGGTGTTAAGCACAGGAAACACTGACATACCAAAGTACAAATTCAAAGTGACACACCTGATTTATTTACAACAATTTTACCTTTTCATTATCACCTTCCCTTCTCGTAAATTAATAAGATAAAACCATTCCTTTGTATATTTTCATTTTTTGGCTGATATGCCTTACTGAATCCCACATTATGTAGATTTATTCATCACTGTTCCCAAGGACCCCCAAATCACACAGCAACTTCAGTACTACAAAAAGTTTCTGGTGCAGCTAAGGCTTTCCTATTAGTATTACTCAAGGTTTGGAACTGCATATATGATGTTTCATTATTAAAGTTAAAGCAATAGATTTAAAGTTTGCCTGGCTTATTTTTGTTTATAAAAACATCTTCAGAAGGACCCCAAGTAGTAACATGAATTATAATACATGTAATTATATGTGAATCAGGGGACTCAGTTTTGAAGACTTTGATAAAATATCTCACATCATCCATGTCATCTTTGTTTTTCTTGGGCTGTTTGAGAGGCTTCTTCTTGCCACCTGAATATTGAGACAAAAGAAAATTTATGTTAACACTATATCACCTAACATTTCTCACTTGAAGAATAAAGACAACAGGTAAAATCAATTGGATCAGACCTGTTAAGATAACTGGTGAAACCTCAAAAAGCCATTATTCTTTATAAGGCTTCAAGTTGTAAAGAAGCATGAAAATATAAAAATCCAAATTTGGCAGTTAAACGAGCAAGAGCTTGATACAGGGGGAGGGGCGGTGGAGGCAGGATTGACTTTTAAAATGATTCATTTCCCAATAAATACAAATATTGCTCTGTAGTAGTAGTAGTAGACCTAAAACATTGCTGACTGAAAAAGTTGACAAGCATTAACAAATGAAAATGATATGAGAAAGATAAAGGCGGTGAAATATCAATGACTTTTGACATTAGTTTCTGTTTCCTTTGTGCTTTATTACATCATTTCTGTACCTTATACAAGGCTTTGTAATAACTAATATACACAGGGGTGTAAATGACATTTCAAAAAATTCTCTAAAAATGAAACGCCAGGGGCCGCTTAGGCCATGATGTTGTTTACAACTAAAAACAATAAGAGTTACTTCCCTTGCCTTGCATCTATTTCCCCACTTGGCTAGGCCTAGGCTATTTTCGTGGGTCAGAGAATTTTTCTCTGAAACCTCAGAGATTCTCGGACTAACGATAGTGAAGGAAACTTGTCCGTCAGAGAATTTTTTTCTGAAAATTCGTCATACAAATAGCAAACCAATGTCGTGACAATAGTATTAGTGTAGTTGTGAAATTAACTGTTTTTTATTCGTAGTTTTTAGGTTTTGATTTGTTACTGTTGAAAAAATATATTATCAGTGAATAGAGAAAACAAAGACAACCTGAAACAACTAAAAATAAGGATAGATTTAGCTCTAGATCTAGTACAGTCCGTCCACACTCCTGTCTCGCTACTCTGAGTGTTAGTTCACATTCACCCGCATATCCATTCTTCGTGTGTCCCTAGGCTGAGCAATCGCCCATCCTCATTATCAGTCAAAAACGCACAGCAATGGAGGACGGGTTGAGTCTTTTTTGCTAAATGCACTTACTTGATTTGTCCTCTTCGATAGTGATTTGGCCTACTTCTCTAAAAACTGGCATTTTTCAAGCCTCCAATCGGTAAACCGAAACTCTTTCTAAACCGAAAATACACATGCGGTCTCACCGATTTCGGTTTAACCATTGTCTACTGTACAAACAATCTTTTGTTTTTTGCAGCATCTTTACTTTACAAGACTATTATTTGAAGAGGCAGCTGGCTGTGATAACTGAACACCTGTTGTTATGGAAAGGACAGATTGGCTGCCAAATGAATAGGAAGTATTTTCATAAGATTACATCATAAGAAGAGAAAATGAGAAAGATTCACCAGGGTCACTTTGCTGGCAACCTACATACATGTATTACGCAACATGGCACTAGGAGCTTCACTATATTATATCAAATCAATAGCAAATAGTTGTATTTCTTGATGGAGTCAAAAAAACGAGGAATAAATGGAATAAAGCTGAAACACATCCTCAACTGACATAGTCTGCATGTGAACATATAATATAAATCATGATATATATGTCTATATAACAGCTCTAAAAGTCTAAATGAATCTGATTCCTTCACACACTACTCAACTAAATAACAAGTATTACATTACATTACACTAACCATGCATTATATATTTTCCACCACATAGTTCAGACCACTTTATAAACTTTGTCACCTTCCTTCTCTGATGTATTAACCAACTACTCCATGTAACAACTCAACTGCAAAAAAGCAATTGCAGACGGGACAGGGAAGACGACAGTTGACTGGAGTGGAAGAAAATTCTCCTTAGCCTGCTGTGAGATATAGGTCTGTATTTCTGAGATTCATTTACTCTAAGGTTCCAAATAAGCGGGGGGGGGGGGACGCTTATTAATTTCGGATTTTGTGCGCACCCCGACGTTTCTTATTCCGCACCCCCCGTTTATTTTTTTCAGGATTGTCATGACCAACGGTTTTACTAGAATCTAGTAAGAGACTGGTCGTGACCAAAAAAAAAAAAAAAGGAAGACAAAATTGTCCTTAAAATGTAGCAAGCCCGATTAATACACACACGATTCACTGACAGTCTCGTGCGTGAAAATCGGGTCAGGTCTCTAGGTCATGTGACGTCATGATAGATCTATAGATCCGGTCCTCCGGTTGGCTGGCGAGTCCATTGCGTGTTTTCCCCTCTTTGCGGTTCGCCCGCGCTTCGAGCGGGGTCTTTCATCTCTCTCTCTCTCTCTTTCTGACGGAAGTGGCTTCGCGGGCAAGCAGGGTGGGGAGGATGAGGGGTCTGAAACGAGTGGCTTCGCGCTACAGCTCTACAAGCAAGCTTAGTTTCGGTTTCGTTTGCACTGCGATCTAGGCCTAGATCTAGATCTAGTAGCGGATTGAGAAAATGGCGAGCACGAGTTCTCAGTAATTGGATCCGGGGTCAATGTGCCCCCCCCTTTTATTCCACCCCCCCCCCCCGTTTATTTATTTTGAGCCTCTTGTCCACCCCCCCCCTATTATTCCGCACCCCCCTTTTATTTGGAACCTTAGAGTATTAAATAATGCCCTGGGTTTATTAAGATGTGATTTATATAGCATTATACTTTATAGGCCTATATTTCTTTTTCTAAATTTTAAGCCATGCATTGATGCAATGAGCAAAATTTGCAGATTGGGCCTAATTCAAGAACTGACGATAAACATTGTGCTTATAATAAGCCAGGTTCAATATATGTTTTATGATAGCCTACTCGATATCCCAGCAATCAATAGGCCACGAAAAAGAAAGGTGCATCTAAGCCAGCCTCTTGATGACATAATCTATGTGCTTTTGATAGACAGTACTACTCGATATCCCAGCAATCAATAGGCCACAAAAAAAGAAAGGTAGGCCTACGTAAGCCAGCCTCTTGGTGACATATGAGAGTGTGCATGAGAAAACCCACAATATGTCAATAGACCTGATTTTGAGAAAAACGGCATTGAAGTGAAAGTATGGGTCCGACACAAACTTCCAACTTGGCTGTTGTTTAGGGGACCGTGGCATGTTACAGGGTAAACTGTAGACGAGCAGTGAACACCACTCACTATGATCTCTATAAAGGATTAAAGGCTTTGTAATTACACTACGGTCTTCTAACAAGATCCAAAAACTTCCGACTTGGCTGTCGTTTAGGGGACCGTGGCATGTTGCAGGGTAAACTGTAGACGAGCAGTGAACATTACTCACTATGATCTCTATAACGGCTTAGTTGTTAAGACTACGGTCTCCTAACACTAACAGCAATCACTCCAATATTAATGGGTCAATTAGCTATTGCCACTTTTACTTTTTTTAGGATTAAATGCCGTTTTCTCAAAATCTTGTTTTAGGGGGTCACTGACTTCAATTTATCACAAATGTCTTGTCTTTTATTATGTGTACAGATTAGATCATCTGCTGACCACTTGCGATCTCTAGATGTTCTATATTATTTACGCCGTAAATTTATTGTTGTCAGGCCTCTCAGGGGCCTCGCCCAACCGTCAGCTATTCAAAGCCGCCAAACCACCCTATCGAATGAGATCATCTTGTCTTGGAGGCAGAAAACATCTAGCAACTTCTGATAGTGAATTTACCTTCTCTTCCAGACATGTTGTCTACTCAATAATAATATGTCGCAGTGAGACACAAGGAAAGCGCGATGTCAGTGTCGCAATCGTAAAGAAAGTCCAACTTCCGGTTCCAACTTTTTAATCGTTTTCAAACATTCATTGCCAGGGCCGCCGTATAGTC
Source organism: Onchidella celtica (assembly GCA_963931925.1). NCBI lineage: Eukaryota > Metazoa > Mollusca > Gastropoda > Systellommatophora > Onchidiidae > Onchidella > Onchidella celtica. Next base: position 21,140,695 of record OZ007572.1, on the reverse strand, counting down.
TAGAAGAGAATTTTCAAAAGGCTTCATTAAATTTAAGGAGTTCGTGGTCATCGTAAACCTGAAAGCAACCACCGGTTTTGTACGATAGTACATAGGTCCCCGATCATATTCCAGGTGGAGGTCACTTCATTTGGGGGTGCAAGGTCACGCAAGTGGTCAATGAGTGCACAAGGGGTCAAATTCTACTAAGTTTTAAAAGTTACCCCAAAAGATGCCCAAAGACGAACTGCATTACATACACATATTTCATTGTTGTTATGTTAAAATTGTAACTTACACACATTTTTAAAAACGTATTTTTATTGATTTATATAGTTAAAAAGTGAATGTTTTTTTTTCACCTTTTCTTGCAAGTTAGAAAATATCGGTACTGGGGGAGCCCTTTAACGCCTGATTTTGTCTAAGGTTGCTTAACTCAGCATAAGTAAATATTAGTTTGACATTTAAAGAGTATATTAGGGTTAATTTAATGTAAGAAAATATTATATTACATTAAGCTCTTCTTCAATGCAGTCATTTTCAGCTTCTCTTGCTTTCACATCCAAAGCTATAACGGCGGAGCTGTCTGGAACGGAAGGGAAAACCAGTATCGACTGCGTTTGGTCTCAAAATCGTTGCCACTTTTGTAATGGTCTGACAGCTTATTCTTCAAACGGTTCGTTGTTTTTGGGGTTTCTTGACCTCTTTTTCTTAGATGGTGCTTCAAACGAGACCTGTAATTGTGTTAAGGTGTAAATTATATGCCCATCTTCAAACCCGATATCTATTTCTTGAGCTAAATCAAGAAAGGCGCCGTGTATGTTTTCCTCATTATTTGTTCCGCTTAAATCACTTTGTTTTATTACTTTCACAAAGCACTTAAAATGCTACTTTGCTTCGTAGGCTATCGAAGTCCCGCTGTTCTGCACCTTAATACTCCTTTCCTTTCGGCAGAAGTTCGAATTTTGCGTTCAGCATTCATTGTCAAGACTTGGTGGAGGGGTTGGTTATGCTTCGTCCTCACTTGGCAGAAAATACATTTCCCCCAATCCACCTTCGGAACCTTTGTTCTGGAAATGGGCGTGGTGAAGGAAGTGGACGATGTTGCATCCGACGGTTTTTCAAGAGATGGCTATCTGCTCCTTTTCTAGCTTCTTTCTCAGTCTTTCTATGTTCGTTTTGCTACAAAATGCAGTATAGCACGATTTCGAATTGGTTGTTTTGTTGGCAAGTCGTGTATGTCGTGTTCAAGTCTTTCAAGGGTTTCTCCATAATGTGTGTCCTTATAAAACACTTGATGGTGAAAAGCTGATTGCACCCGCGCAATACCCTCTATAGTTCCAGACATAAGACTAAGAGTCTTGTCTCTTACTTGACAAAACAAGCATGCAGCCCATAATATATTGTTTTAGAAGGGTATTTTCTTTTCAGTGGCAAAGTAGCTACGGGAGCTGGACCCTCTTCTTCCATTCTGCAATGTTTTCAGGCCGACGTCTTCAATCTATAAATAATAATGATAATAACTGCGATTCATTGACGTCCTGCAAAAGACAGGAATTCTCTTTATACCTCTTATCAACCCTTTCTTAACTGGTTTTTCTGACACCCCCCCCCCCCCCATTGCTCAAAGCGTTTTCTCCTATTTGCTGTTTCGCTGTACTACACCGGGCGGTAAGATAAATTTGAAATGCTGACACGTCATCCACAAGCTGACCATCATCTAGAGTTGTCTGTATCCACAGACTAATAAAATATACAGACTGGATGATCCCACTGTGTGACGTCACAAAACAGCGAAAGGTCATGAACCATCCGCCACATTAGGTTTACGCTAACGACCGACGCTTCAGCATAGCTACAATGTTGAATGACACCATTTTGACGCGCCCATTGAACGCGGGAGTTTGGTTCCGCACCAAGAAATTAATACATGTATAACCAATCTTGACAAATAAAAAGAAATTTCTACTGCAGATAGAACTAGAATCGGAATTTCCCGAGCGGCGGCCATGTTGGTTATGCGGCCCCCGCTCGGGAAATTCCATAAAAGACGACACAGCCCGAAGCTCGTGTTTCCAGTCTGGTTAATTTATTAGTCTGTGTCTGTATCTAAGAACCAGTCAGAAACAAGCTCTGAAATGACATTTGTCCCAGATGCCTACATTCGTTCATTAGTATGGTGTCAATCAGGATGAAACCATTATTTTGTTTAGGGCTTGGAGGCGTGGCTCTATTGCTCATCCCTGGCCGATCGAGTTTTCACTCATGACGGCAATGGCGAATATGGCAGTATTCTTTAGATGTTTAACGTCCCCATAAAGGCAATTGGAGACTGTCGGGGTATCTGGGAGGTAGCGGGATCTGAGTTGTTTCAGTCCTTGGCACTCCGCAAGTATGTGCTCGACTGTCTCCTGCGGGGACCCGCAGTGCCGGCATACTGGCTCACGGAGTGGGTTGAAACGGTTTAGATGTCCCGCCCTCATACGCTGTATAATGGTAGCGTATTTACGCTCTAGTGTCAAAATCGGGTCTTTGATGTTTGATTTGGTTTGGTTATGATACACCCTACGTCCTTTATCCGAGTTTGCCCATTGATATAGCCATTTCCTGCGTCCGTGAGCGCGGATTCTGGCTCGGGCTGCTGGGTAAGACATGGGGTGCTTTGGCTGTTCGCCCCTGGTCCCCTGTTTCGCTAGGCTGTCTGCAACCTCGTTGCCCCGGATTCCTATGTGCGCGGGGATCCACTGGAGGTGGACCTCGACACCGTATCCACTTATGATCTGGTGGCAGATATGTCTGATTTTGTCTGCGCCATGTGCCTCGAGCTTGTGGTTGAGCGATTGGACGGCCATCAGTGTGGCCCTTGAGTCTGAGAACACAACAATATCTTCTGGCGATACTGTTCCGTTTTCAAAGCCGTTGAAAACCGTAGTCAGTGTTCTCCAAATCGCTGTCGCCTCAGCGTCGAATTGGAGCCGTTCGCCCCGCATGGCCCATAGATCTTTTCGGTGTCGGTGCCGTCAGGGTAGTAGATTATTGCTCCGTACCCCGCATTCGTAGTCGCCTGTACTGCCGAGCCGTCAGTATAAGCCTTAATCATGTGTGCCTGGTACGAGTCAATAGTTTCGCCAGCAGCCGTTTTCAGAATCGTGGGATTAACCTCCTTGGTCAGGTTTGTGTCTGGAAGCGTGGTTTTTACCACTGGGGGTTGCAGGGAGGCGTGAGGTGGCTCTTTCGTTCGTAACCGAAAGGGCATTCTCTCTTGTTCTAGCCCATACTCCTCAGTTAGCCGTTTGGCTTCGCCAAGGAACGACTTCTTCTGAAGTATTCTCGGTGGCGGGTCGGTTTCGATCGCCTCCCGCGCCGGATAGTCCGGCTCGAGCCTTTTTAACCTCTCGTACTGCTGTAGTACGCTTTCTTCCCTTCTGGTTGCCAGTGGTTCCACATTGGTCATGATTTCGAGAGCATTCGTAGGAGTGGTTTTGAGGCAGCCTGTTATGAGTCTCAAGGCGCTGTTCTGGACTCGGTCCAGCGCCGACAGCGTTCGGTCGCTGGCCATTGGTTGCAGTGGCAGGCTATACTCTAGGTCTTCTCGGACGTAGGCTAGATATAGCTGTCTGAGAACCTTCCCAGTGGCACCCCAGTTGGTACTGGCGAGCATTTTTAACAGTGTTAATCGCCTCCTAGCCTCAGACTCAAGCTTGCTGACGTGCGTTTGCAAGTTGAGCCTGCTGTCAAGTTCAACTCCCAGGTATCGTGGTGCGCTTTCCCTTTTGAGTGTCTGGCCATTGATCTTAAGTGTGATGGTGGCTTTCTGGGCGTGTTTGCCGTTGGTGAATAGTTGATAAACGGTTTTATCGACGTTTATCTCCATCTTCCACAATCGGCAGTAGCAGGCAAGCGTCGCGAGGTCCCGGTTAAGGTCTGTATCCACTGGACGTGCTTTCCTGTCCTCCAGATTACCATATCATCGGCATACATCGCTTTTTTGCATCTCAGGTGTTGGGTAAGGTCGCTGGTGTAAACTGCAAAGAGCGTGCAGCTTAACGCTGAACCTTGCGGCAGGCCATTCTCCATGGTGAGTTGGCTTGAGGTCTGTCCGTTCACTCTGGTACGGACTGTTCGATTGTGAAGGAAATCTTTTACCCATGCGTACAAGTTTCCTTTGACCTCCGCCTTGAGTAATTTAAGGAGTAGCCCACCTTTACACACCTTATCGTACGCTTGTTTGAGATCGACGAAGACGGCGATAGTATGCTCCCGCCTATGGAAACCATTATTGACCGTTTGGGTCAATCGGATAAGCTGGTCCATCGTCTGCCTGCCACTACGGAAGCCCGCCTGGTGTCTGTCTAGAAGACCGCGCTCTTCTAGATACCAGGTCAGCCGGTAATTAACCATCCTCTCCCCTACTTTGCAGATGCAAGAGGTTAGGGAGATTGGCCTGTAATGAGATGGTTCGGTACCATCTTTGCCTGCTTTAGGGATTGCTGTCACCACGGCCTTTTTCCAGTCAATAGGGAGTTTTCTTTCATGCCACGTTCTATTTATTAAGGCTAGGAGCCATTTCTTTGCCGTGGGGCCCATCTGGAGCAACATCTCGTTAGAGATTTTGTCCGGGCCTGGAGCTTTACGATTTTTACACTTGCCAAGTGCTCTCTCCAGTTCCTCTAAGGTGAACTCACTGTTAAGGCCCTCGTAATCGCTGTCTACCTGCGACTTTTCGAGCTGACGCCTGACCTTAAGGAGCCCCTTGTCCGTGTTCGTAGCTTTGCCACTCTTATTTGTACTGGCAAAGTGTCGGTTAAGCATGATTGCACGCTTATGGTCTGTCACCGCGACCGTCCCATTTGCCCGTATCGGAGCGACATTCTTCACTCTTTGCCCCCGATTAAGGCGATTCAGGACGGTCCACGCTCGGCCACCACTCGGGTCCACGTTCAGGGACTCGCACAGGTTTAACCACTTTGCCCTTTTGGTGTTTCTAGACAACAGCTTGACTTTGGCGGTCAATCTGTTATATTCGATTCTGGCCGCCGTGCTCGTTTTTGCTTTTCTTCTCGCCCTCTTACGCTGTCGGACCGCCTGTTCAAGTTCCTTTGACCAGGGCAAGCGATTTAGGGGCTGCAGTCCTCGCGGAATACTCCGCTTAGCAGCTGCGAGCACGGCCGAAGTCAGTACGGCGTTAGCTTCGTCAATAGTACCCTCGTTGGGGTCCACCTCGTTCAGAGTTAAACCTAAAATCTCTGTGAACTCTTCCCATCTGCCTCGTTTATAATTCCAGTTTAAACGTTTCTCTTTCTTCTTAGCTGTTTTAGTCTGGATTTGTACGAGGAGAGGAAGGTGGTCGCTACCTACGTCCTCGAGGACTGCGTAGCTGTGTCTGGTAACGAGGTCAGCAGATAGAAGCGTAATGTCGGGCCGACTCTCCGCGCCCTTTGCTCGATGCAGGCACGTGGGCGCGGAGTCAGCTGATTGTATCCGGACCAGGTTAGAACTTAGGAGGAGATCTTCAACGTTTCTTCCTGCAGTGTTCGTGGATTCTGGGGCGTACCCCATTTCAGGACTTCGTGCGTTGAAGTCTCCTCCGATGATTGTGTTATTCAAGGTAGCCTCTGTCAACCCTAGGTCGCATGTGACCGTTGGGGGGTTATAGACGTTAGTGATGGTAAAGGCCACGCCGTCCTTCCATACTGTAAGAGTGAGGGTATCAGTTTCACCCCTGCTCGTCGAGGCGTGCTGCCTCACAGCCGTTATGTCATTACGAACCAGTGTTGCAATGCCTCGGCACTTGGTACACGAGCAGGTGTATATGGTATACCCTGTGACGTGCGCGCCTCTCCCATTCAATAGAGTCTCTTGAAGGAGAGCTACATGGATATGTTTTGATTTCAGGAGCTTAGTTAGCTCCAAGACCTTCGGGCGAAGGCCGCAGACATTGAGCTGCAACATGTTAAGTGCTGCAGGGGGATCCCTCGCCGCCAGGGTCCCCTTGATAGTTTTCACACATGCATTCACACTCGCATTCGGACACAGGTCACCAGTAGCATACTTGCGTAGGGGGACCTGGCAACTGCCATCCTCCCAACGGAGGATATGTTTGGGTTCCTCAGCCCCACGTTTCTTATTGCCATATTGTGCCATCATAATAGTGGGAAATTGTTACTGCTTGGGCCCCTTTCAGACAAATGGAGGCTGATGACAGCCTGAACCGACTGATTCGTATCACGTCGTGACCAGAATCTCACTTTCTCATCCGCCAGCGTGCGGTTATTGTCTTGTTTAAGTCATTGTCACGTAATGCTTGCTGCACGACTTATCGAAGGATCGATCTGATCAGTCCCCGGCCCTCAATCGGGGACTGCCATCACTGCGTTCTGCTAGGCAATTTGCCCCCTTCTGCCTACAGCAACGGAAAGCTCCCAGTGTTTAACGGCTTCGGGAAGGTCAGCCGTCAGCCCGTCCCTGTTAGCCAGCCCCCAGCTTGGGCTGCCCCGCTGCTACCACGTGGCGGTCGAGAAGAAATTCTCCCCGGGTCTCTCCAGACCTGGGATCGGGCTTATCCGGAGCCCGGAAGCTGCGGAATGGTCATAGGCGAAACGGTGATCATCTGCTAGTACCACTCGTTCGCATGCACCTTGTACGAAGGACCCACTGAGACAGTACCAGTATTCGACTAGATAGTCGGTTTCCCGGAAGGACTGCAACAACAGGGCCCTCGGAGCAGCGTGGAGGCGTGGCTAGTTATCATGCTTCGTTCTCACAAAAACTACAGCTGTCAGTTTGGTATCATAAGTCAGATCATTGGTTAGAGACTTACAGACAAAGGTTTTGCTGGTTAATTCATTATAAAGGGTGATAAGGCAGAGCAGCGAATGTTTTAAATTCATACCGATCAAATACAAACTGAACCACGTGGACAGCGGTAGTGTGGTTATCGTACATCGGCAAAGGTTCAGTGCGACCCAGTTAAAAGATTCTCAATGAGTAAGGTTACTGGCCGGACAGCGGGCTTTAAGCCTTCGCACGTGCGGTGTAGGTTAACAGATTCTTACCATTTACATAATTCATATTACTGGGTAGTCCAAACTGCCCGTCCAAAGGGTCGTTTTGGCACACTTTTAGCTCAACATTGCAATGTCACAAAAACTGCGTGTTTATGTAAATTGGCATATCGTCGCCGTCCAGAAACATTGTTGTGTGTCAAAATCGCTGCTTTTCAGGAGATGCAAAACTCTGTTTTAATTTGATTGTAGACGTCGTACAGCACAGACAAACTACTTATAATTACATCAATATTTTTGCAATTTCATGCTCCATTATTATGACTACCGCGTTATTTTTACAGTATTTTCTTCCAAATTTGAGATGGCTTACAACAACATGATTTTTATTTCGTGAGGGGACACTATTATACGTCGACATAAAATCAATCAGGGCTTCTTGATAGCTATTGTAAGTAGACACACAAAAGTTTTCCTGGGCGAAAAGTACGGACAGCAAGTGTAGAGCTATAAAAATTTAAAGGCACAATATGGTATGTACCTAATCGAATATTTTCAGCAATAGATTTATAAATCTAAACCAGTTTTTATTAATTCCTGTTAATGTCTAATAAACTTGAATGAAACGATAACCCAACAATAAAACTGAACGGTAATAAAAAGGATCAGACATAACCAGGGGCGAAGCGTGGCCCTCTGCAGAGGGTAATCAGAATTTAAGCTAGTAAGATCATCATAATAGGACGTATCGCTACATCATATGTACATAATTATAAATGCAGCGACTAAAACAATGAAACGGTTACTAGGCACTGCAAAAATCTGAAGAGCGGACTATTCTTGACAACAGGACAGGAATGGAGCAATTTACAAGCCAAACTAATCTGAAAAACTATTCATTCATACTAACAGACTTATAAACGCATATTTTTCACCCATTTTTTAAAATATAATTTTAACAACACGTTTTCATTGTCATATTCATAGCCAGAGATTTTGTTATTCTACCATCTCATAAAGTTTCTCAGAAAGGACCCAGTAACATTAAATGGTAGAAAGTGCTTAAATGGCATCTCTGTGACACAACAATGTGTAGCGAATTCGGAGAAGTGGCTATCTGCCGTTGCGGTTTAGGTTCGAGCGACCTATCAAGTGAATTGATGTTCTTAATACGTTCGACTGATTTTGATCACAGTTATATCTAGATCTAGACTATAATAATTATTATTCTTTGATAGCTCTTGCTGTGCGTAGAGTAAATTATTCTTAGATTACCTCAAACAAAGCAAAAAAAAAGATCCACACAAACTCTTTCACTCTACTCTTTACCTTTCGATTGGGATGAAAACGACCGCATAGTGAAAAACCAGCATGAGTACGTAAAATCGGGTCAAACCTTGATTATAAACCTATTTTTTTCCCCCACTATTTTCCTGTCTGCGGCGCCGCTTTGAAGAAAACAGGCTATGCTCAAGCTCGCTTCTGGGTGTAGTCAAGTCTTCTTCGTCTTTGTTATTGTTAATCACTGATTTTGGACCAGTTCATATGGTGTAAGTCCCTACAAAGATGCTTTTCGGTGAGGGGTGTTAGACTATAACAACAAACCCAAAATAGCAACGTAGAATAGAATGCTGAACTGACTAAATGGACTTGGAGTTTGGCTCGATCTGAAAAGCGTAGTAATTCTAGAATTAATATTCGAAGGGTAATCACTGATTATTTGATTATGAGGAAGCCTCGCCCCTGGACATAACTTTAAACAAATTTATTAGCTCATAAACAATGAACAAACAATTCGACACTCTGTCGAAATATAGACCTACTATCTTCTGTATTGTTTAAAGAGTGCAGCTGTGTCTTTTTATTGCTTGAACAGGGTTGGCATTGTCGTTTTCTGGTGAATTATTGACAAATAGTAGAAATAAGTTTAGACTACAGATATAATTTACAGTATGGGCCTTTCTAGCTTTAGACATCTCTTTTGTCCCCTTCACACTTTTGTGACTGTGATTGAATTATTCTCCGCGCCCCCTCCCACCCCACCCGTGGTCTTCAGACGCGCCCCTTGTTTGTCGGAAAGACCAAGCCTTGACATTCGTACCCCCATTTCGGGTGCGAAAAGAGGCAATCCTCAATTGGTCATCAAGGTATAACATTGTGCAAGATTTATCACATGTTCCACGGGATCTTCATTCCCATTGGTTAGTATTTCTGGCCACCTTAGAGTTAAGTCTGAGAAGGTTTGCCAGTGCAGTCTTCATTGGTCATTCATGTATGATACGTGGAGGTTTATCACACACTCGAGGTGGTCTTCACGTCTATTGGTCAGTGTTATTGGCCACCACCCCCCTTCCCCTCCCCGCCCCCCCCCCCAAATTTGCCAGGGCCCGCATCTTGTTCCTTGTAAAAATAGCCTAGGACTAAAATCCTCGATAACTATAAATCTCCCTACTTGTTTCACGTTCAGTAGAGTTTCTCTGTGGGCCTATACTAGAGCAGTACCATAGTCTTGACTAATAAAACCCATTGCAGATAGCTCTATGAACATTGGCTAGAGTGAGCAGCGTTATTCTAACCTACAGATTATTAAGTGCAAAGAGACTTTCCAGGTAAGAAAGATTGACTTTGAACTCAGACACCAGGCTTTTTAAACATTTTATGCATTTATTATGAACTTTTATAAACATTGGTAATTTATATGATCCGTGAATCGCTCTTGAATAGGTTATGAAAAATTCTGCGCATAGTTATCTACACTAAACCTAATAAATATTAGCATTATATCAGAGAGTATAAGTTATTAATGTATAATTGGAAATATGTAATTAAGTTTTTGTGTGTGTATGTGTTTTCTTTGCTGTTGTTTTTTCTTGCTTTAGATTGAGTTCTGCACGTGTCTATTTACTGCCACACTAATCACATTTTTATTTTATCGTTTAACTTATATATCTACTAGATGAGCGAGCGGGCATTGCCCAGAATAAACAATCATGTGATCCCCCCCCCCCTCTCTCTAGTATAATAAAAGTAACAAACTACGGTCTTGCTTCAGAACTCATGCGCACCACAACATTATGCACCAAACTGAACGCTTGATACGATTACTTTTTATGACATGCACGGTATTTTATATTACGAAACAATCATGCAAATATACAGATGTTACATAGCAATAAACATTGTTATTTTTTAAAAATACATGCTTGAAGTAAACAACTTTTAATTATAGCCATCACCTTCCTCATCTCAATTGCCACCTTCCTGCCAAATTTAAGGCCTGAGGAGTGTATAGTTTGGTCAGTTAGTCATGCCAAAGGTTGCAAAGTTACTGAAATATATAATAGATTTACTGAGAATTGTCGACCGTGATATCTCTTGCGCCTTTATCATGAATTGATTTTAAAGTACATGTAATAATACTTTTTAAAGAAAGGCACTAAAAGAACAACATAAAGCACTGGTGTACTCGCAAAGCAACACAAATAAACTCTGCTTCTATTGTCAGCGAGTTCCTTTCTCTCTCTTTGCTCTTCTTGTGCCGTTGAGGGACTTCAGCTAGCGTGTCCGACTTGTGGCCTTCTGGAGTTCGTGATCTCTCCAGATATCAGCCATCTCCCCCGGAGTCAAAGATCCTTTCGTGCTTCTTTCTCAGTGTCACGAGCGAGTGAGCGAGGATCAGTAGTTACGAGAAGAGGGTTAGAATAAAGTTAACCCACGGGCCACGGGGTAATGAAAAGCGTGCATGTTGTGAGTGGTGGGGGTCTGAATGAGGCGAGAGCGCTGTATTACTATCACTGCACACTAAGACGTCCGAGAGAACGGACGCAGGAGAAAGCCCCAGAGGGCGAACATAAGGAGAGCAGTCGGAAGACTTGGGAGTAGTGTTTTTCCAGTGATGACTGGTAGGTGGAACGATGATTGATAATTATGATTGATGTATAATATTCGTCTATTAGCATGATGTAAATAAGTATATGTGAGGAATGTGGAAGTCCTTGATACTGTATATAGCAATGTGCGCCATGAGCGATAGATGAAAGTTGAGTTCATGGATTTGTAGCGAGAGTGAGTATTGTGTACTACGGTGGAGGTGTGTTACCGTAAGATGTTTGGTGAGTGAAATGTGAACTATTGTGTGTACGCTTCATGAGATGTAAGGAGGGGTGAAGTGAATAGAAGTGGTATAGTATTATACCAATGTAATGTTATTCTTGTAGGTGCCGGGGTCGGGCCGAAGAGCGCCGCCTACGGTGAGCACAGGGGATAGGCCAGCATAGGGCCGGAGGCCACACATAGGCCAAGAGTGAAGCTGTCGGTGCAGGACAGTAGAGGCACATGAGTCGTGGCAGTCTGGCCACAGACAAGGATGTATATATGATCGTGAATGTGCTATTGAAATGATAATGTGCTATTGCCATGTTGATGTGCTATTGAAATGCTAATGTGTTATTGCCATGTTGAGGTGCTATTGGAATGCTAATGTGTTATGGCAATAGGAAGGTGCTATTGAGAGACTGCGGTGCCAGTGAAATATTAATGTGCTATTAAGACCCAGGAGAGGAGAGGCTTAGGCCGAAGGGTCTTTAGAAAGTAACTACCGGGTTGTGGACCCGAGGAAGAGTGCATGTGGGAATAAGGCCGTTGGACGGTAGTAAATTCAATAATATAATGTATGTAATTGCACTTTTATCTTTATCTTTATGTATAATAAATGTGTGAGTCTGATGGGTTGTTCTGTTAAGTGTTATACTTGTTCGTTCGTGATTGTTGTCTTGTTATAATTATTACATCTCCCAGTCTGGGATTTGTGACACTGGGGGCTCGTCCGTTGTGACACTGGGGGCTCGTCCTGTTTACCTGTGGTCATTTTGACATTGTGTATTCGTTATATCTAGTTGTTTTTCTGTTGTGCTAGGAATTCGTGCTGTTGTCTTTTGTTCGTGGGATGAATGAAAATTTCATAATGGTATAATTTATGTATATTTATGAATATGTATTTGATGCATGTATTGTCATGAATAGTTACTAATGTGTGATTGAATTTTCACAGAGAGAGTGTGTGTGGCAGCCTGAGGAGTCAAGCGGCCAGAGCTCCGATTGAGGATATAAGTAAAGTCAAAAAAGTGAAAGTTAAGTAAAACTGAAATTTTGTACCCTGGATTGGGGGCTGTTCCTTTAATCTGTCTTTTCCCCTGTTTTTGCTGTTTTTGTTGTCGTTATAGATTATACGGGCGGTGGCGCGGGTTTGCTGTGGTGAACTTGGTTTGTCCTCTTCGGGAGGTGGGCTAAACTTGGAGCCACGCTCATCACAGTGAACAGTTCTTTAGGGCTTTGTTATTGTTTAGTTGTAGCCTCGATATCTTCTCTGTTCTGCAGGAAGACGTATTCTCTTGTCCCTCTTTCTTCCCTATCTGTAGATACGTTCTTTTTTTCAGACTCTGTTCTTGTTCGTACCTTGTAGTGTAATCGGCGTAGTTAGATTGCATTTTTTTTCCCATTATAGTTTTTTTTAGAAGCTTTGTCCTAGTCTGGTTCGTTGTCTTTGATGTCCTTGTGGTCCTTCTTCTGAATTTCCTCATTCTTGTCTTCTCTTTTCGCTTTTGTTATTTAATAGTGCAATACATTTTATGAACGTAGAATTAGTTAGAGATAGTATGTTATAAAATGTTCAGTTAGGTGTGTTTCTGAATTGCATTTGAAAATAGGGCTTGTTATTGTAGTGGCATAATTTCAGGTCGCGTGACACGTCGGGTATAGTAAGTACATAGACCGTTTATTGTATTTCTAATTGCATAAAAATAAATCCGTGAAATGGCGGAGCTCCAGCAACTAATGAAGTTAGGGACGGAACTTGGCCTTGAAGGCGTAGAGCTACGTAGCTGGATTAAAGAGCAGCAGGCAGAATTGCGCGACGAGCGTGCTAAAGATAGAGAGAGAGAAAAAGAGGCTCAGCAGCAGGAGAAAGAGGCTCAGCAGCAGGAAAGGGAGTTAAAGCTAAAGGAGATAGAGGCTAGGGATAACCAGCAGGAGAGAGAGGCGCGAATAAGAATCGCGGAATTAGAAATCAAGAAGAATGCGCCAACGGAAACAGTTGAGCGGCAGGGGCAAAATAAAGGTGGTGTTCGGATTAAGCTCCCTACGTTCGACGACCGGAAGGACGACATAGACGCCTTCCTTTACAGGTTCGAACTGAACGCACAACTGCAATGGGGGGAGAATAAACAATTATGGTCCACGTACCTGGCTTCCTTGTTGCAGGGGCGAGCGTTAACCTACTTTAAAGAGCTACAGCGCGAAGACGTACATGATTATGATAAGCTGAAGTCTTTGCTGCTTCGCCGATTTGCGCGTACCGAGGAATATTTCCGGGAGCAGTTTAGGCGAGCACGTGCGGATACCAGGGAGGACTTTGCTGCCTTCGTCGCGAGACTAACAGAATATTTCACGAACTGGATGTACTTGGCGCATGTGGGCGCGGATTTTGCTAAATTGAAAGACCTAATGATCCGTGACCAGCTGTACGCGTCGTGCCATAAAGATCTGGTGGCTTTTCTGAAAGAAAACGAACCCGCGACGGTGCAGGAGGCGTCTAAGTTGGCGGAAGCATACCGTACGGCACATCCGTCCAAACCAGTAGCGAGGGCGTACGTGCAGGATGCTGGTTACGTCGCCGTTGTTGAGGGGTCGCCGACAGGACATAAAGACAGGTCGCGTCAGCGTGGTGCCTATAATGGGCAAGCCCAGGGGCAACGTAGGGGGTATCACCAATCGCCTGCATATGGATCCGGTAAGTTTGACCGAGCAGGAGGGCTAGGTCGCGGTAATGGCCGAGGGCGATTTGTGACCTTTGCCGATGACCGACGGCATAGGGACTTTAGTTCCGGTCGCGATGGGTCACGGGGACCCATATCTAGCGGAGCACAGGGAGCGGAATGTTGGACTTGCGGACGCGTAGGTCATTTGTCACGCGATTGTAGGACCGCGAATTGTTGGAACTGCGGAAGAGCAGGTCACATCAGGGTAAATTGTCCTGCAGGTAGGATAGCGTCGAACGGGGATGACAGTCGCAGTGGCTCCAGTCCATGTTCCCCTAATAAGTTTCATCATGCGGCCGCGTGTGTTACATCGGACAACGGAGGCGGACAATATTCTAAGTGTCCCAGTTGTGAGAAGTTATTATCTTCCGGTGTTTTACCTTGTGAGAGAAAGATCCCCGTTATAAATTCATGTCATACAGGAGGTGGTCTTAGGGTTTATCCGGGGTTTGTTGGGGACGAACCGGTCTCGGTTTTACGAGATACAGGATCTACCGTTGTCGGAGTGCATAGGGACTGCATTCGGGATTCACAGCTTACAGGTGAGACTGTCCCATGCATACAATTTTCAGGGGCCATTGAGAAATTACCCATGGCAAGGATAGTGATAGATACACCTTTCCTTAGCGGGGAAGTCGACGCAGTCGTTGGTTGTTTTCCAGGCGCCCAGCTCATCATTGGTAATGTATCTCGGGTAGTTTCCCCTTCCGAGGAGAATGTGCAGGCATGGTCACAATCAAAAGGTATAGACTTTTGTGCCGCAGTCGAGACACGTCGACAGGTACGTGATAGGAGTAAGATTAGACCTTTGGCAACGCCAGCGGTCAACCTGGATATCACACCAGGGCGCTTGGCGACATTACAAAAGGAGGACCCATCATTGAGTCCATGTTTTGAGGAGGCGCGAACGGAGAAAACGAGGAAATATAAGAACGGGTTGTCTTCCTTTGTTATTCAGGCGGGCATTCTGTTCCGTAAGTATGTAACGGGGGCCTCCATTCTAAAGCAGGTCGTTGTGCCAGCGTTGCTAATCGCAACAGTATTGCATTTGGCACATGATGTCCCATTAGCGGGTCATATGGGTATAGCTGGAACCAAAGAAAGGGTTCTTAAGAATTTTTACTGGCCATCCATCCACAGAGATGTACGAGTGTATTGTAAGACGTGCAGTGCGTGCCAAAAGACGACGCATAGGGGTCGTACGCCCCAGGCTCCTCTTCGGAATATTGCGGAAGAGGCGTCTAGTATCGCTTCAGCAAGAGCAGAGAACTATAAAGATAGAGGATCCAAACTGAGAATTTTTAAGCCAGGAGACAGGGTCCTATGGTTATTACCTACGGACCATAATAAGTTATTGATGACATGGAAGGGTCCTTATGTTATTGAGCGAGTTGTTTCAAAGGTAGATTACGCTATCCACATTGATGGATCGAGTAAGGTTTTCCATGTTAATATGCTACGGAGATTTTGTGAGAGACCAGAGTATCTGGGTTCTCATACTGGTATTAAAGGACATACCTAATGTCGTGTCATTCTTTGACGATATAGCGTGTCATACGTCGACATGGTCTGATCATATTCAGACACTAACAGTAATTTTTAAACGATTACGTCATTTTGGGTTAACTGCTAAACCCGCAAAGATGGATTTGGCATGTCCAGAGATAGTATTCTTAGGACATATCGTGGGTAGAGGTGTTCAGAGACCTGAAGTAACAAAAATTGACAAATTAGTAGGGTTGCAAATCCCTAAAACAAAGAAACAAGTCAGAAGCTTAGTGGGAATTTTGAATTATTACAGAAAGTTCATTCCAAATTTTTCCTCCTTGTCATCTTCTCTTACTGACCTTACTAAGAAGGGACAACCCGATAAGGTCCAGTGGACGTCTGAATGTCAGACAGCATTTGATAATTTGGTGACAGCATTATCATCGTCACCCATTCTGATATTACCCGATTTTCGATCTAATTTTATCCTCAGAACGGATGCGTTGGACTCTGGTGTCGGCGCTTGTCTTCTACAGGAGAAGAACGAATGTCTCCATCCTGTATGTTATGTCAGTAGGAAGTTATTGCAGAGAGAAAGAAAGTATTCTGCGATAGAGCTCGAGTGTCTTGCCATTGTGTGGTCCGTCCAGAAATTAGGACGTTATCTCATGGGACGAGAATTCTGTATCCAGACAGACCACAAGCCACTAACGTTTTTGTCGAAGAATCGTTCGTCCAGCCCACGCTTGTCTAGATGGGCATTGGCTTTGCAGCCGTATACCTTCGTTATTCAACCAATTCCAGGAACCAGCAATCATATCGCCGACTACCTTAGTCGAGCCTAGGGGAAGAGTTCAGGAGCTTATACATCGGAGGACAGGACCATTGACAGGATCTGTGTGAACGAGTCGTCGACTTTAAAATATTGACATTATAAATATGATATGAAGAATGGTTGATAGGTTGAGTGGTTGTGATTCTGTATTAGGTATTGTGTTTAGTTAGCTATTGATGATGTGATACATATATGCATAGTGCAGGGCATATTGACCCCCATATTTTTCCCTGATTCCGGTATTTTATGTGCTAGGGGCATGGGTAGGTCATTTTTATGTAAGTATTGCTCACGCTCACTCGTTGACAGTCATCTTGATGCGATTTGAAATTAATTGCATTAATTTTTTTGGGGTGGGGGATGATGTCACGAGCGAGTAAGCGAGGATCAGCAGTTACGAGAAGAGGGTTAGAATAAAGTTAACCCACGGGCCACGGGGTAATGAAAAGCGTGCATGTTGTGAGTGGTGGGGGTCTGAATGAGGCGAGAGCGCTGTATTACTATCACTGCACACTAAGACGTCCGAGAGAACGGACGCAGGAGAAAGCCCCAGAGGGCGAACATAAGGAGAGCAGTCGGAAGTCTTGGGAGTAGTGTTTTTCCAGTGATGTCTGGTAGGTGGAACGATGATTGATAATTATGATTGATGTATAATATTCGTCTATTAGCATGATGTAAATAAGTATATGTGAGGAATGTGGAAGTCCTTGATACTGTATATAGCAATGTGCGCCATGAGCGATAGATGAAAGTTGAGTTCATGGATTTGTAGCGAGAGTGAGTATTGTGTACTACGGTGGAGGTGTGTTACCGTAAGATGTTTGGTGAGTGAAATGTGAACTATTGTGTGTACGCTTCATGAGATGTAAGGAGGGGTGAAGTGAATAGAAGTGGTATAGTATTATACCAATGTAATGTTATTCTTGTAGGTGCCGGGGTCGGGCCGAAGAGCGCCACCTACGGTGAGCACAGGGGATAGGCCAGCATAGGGCCGGAGGCCACACATAGGCCAAGAGTGAAGCTGTCGGTGCAGGACAGTAGAGGCACATGAGTCGTGGCAGTCTGGCCACAGACAGGGATGTATATATGATCGTGAATGTGCTATTGAAATGATAATGTGCTATTGCCATGTTGATGTGCTATTGAAATGCTAATGTGCTATTGCCATGTTGAGGTGCTATTGGAATGCTAATGTGTTATGGCAATAGGAAGGTGCTATTGAGAGACTGCGGTGCCAGTGAAATATTAATGTGCTATTAAGACCCAGGAGAGGAGAGGCTTAGGCCGAAGGGTCTTTAGAAAGTAACTACCGGGTTGTGGACCCGAGGAAGAGTGCATGTGGGAATAAGGCCGTTGGACGGTAGTAAATTCAATAATATAATGTATGTAATTGCACTTTTATCTTTATCTTTATGTATAATAAATGTGTGAGTCTGATGGGTTGTTCTGTTAAGTGTTATACTTGTTCGTTCGTGATTGTTGTCTTGTTATAATTATTACATCTCCCAGTCTGGGATTTGTGACACTCAGACACTCATACCTTGCGTTCCATGCGTTCGATATCCAAGTCCATCGTCCTCTTTTGGGTTCTCTTTGTATATGAGATGTCTAAAATAATAATGAAAAAAAAATGTCTACACCAATTAAATCCTCTGTGTTGTTTGTAATGTTTGCAACTCTATTGAATTGAGCTGTCATCAGTGCCTGGCCCACAGAGGCCACCCGTTTGAAGATACGTGGTAACTCAATAATTGCACGTCTGTCCCCTTTAATTTGAATGATAAATCTAGGATGAATCTTAATTGACATTTTATTAATAAATAATTTGGATTCTCTTTGTATATGAGGTGTCTAAAATAATAATGAAAAAAAAATGTCTGCACCAATTAACTCCTCTGTGTTGTTTGCAACTCTATTGAATTAAGTTGTCATCAGTGCCTGGCCCACAGAGGCCATCCGTCTGAAGGTACGTGGTAACTTAATAATTGCACGTCTGTCCCCTTTAATTTGAATGATAAATCTAGGATGAATCTTAATTGACATTTTATCAATAAATAATTATTCATAGAGAGAAGGCATATTTTGGAGATGTCCTGACACATACAATATATGTTTTAATGACGTAATTATTGTCACAACAATTCGTCTATTATAGGGGTCGGGCCGAAGAGCGCCGCCTACGGTGAGCACAGGGGATAGGCCAGCATAGGGCCGGAGGCCACACATTGGGTGATCTAATTCCATTTTTCGCAAAAAAAAAAAAAAAATGAACTCACGTCATTAATGGACTTCAGTTAAAATCTGGTACAATATACACCTTTTACAAACAGAAAAATACGGAAGACCGTTTCTGGCCCCCGCAGTTCGCCCCCACAAGACATTACAGCTGGATGTGCGCCATATTACTAAGGTTCTATGTCATGGTACTTCATGTAAAAAGTCTGTTACTGAGTTAGGATATGTTAGGAGTTGAGAAAAAAAGAAAGGAGAGAATTGTGTGTCGGGGTTGTGTGTCTGTACGATTAAGTCAGTTGTCGACTGCCAACGTGTCAAAGTGGTTTCGAAAGTCTCTTCCCCCCACCCCCCTTCATTACAATCTCGCGTGCTAGTGTTTACGTTTGAAATACATCCCCTCACTCACATACCCACACACAGACAGGTGTGCTTCTTTGTGGAATGGAAAGGCTCGCGGTTACCCGTTCCTTACTTAATTTACCGCAGTATGGGCTCCTCGATCAAAAAAAAATAAAAAATTGCGTTATGGATTGAACGAACATGATGTCACTCACCCGCTTTGTTTATTTTCGCAAAAGAAGTGTATATCCGTACAACGTATATTATTAGCGCAGATCACGCTATCCCCGAGCAAAAGTCGGATTGTTTTGCTGCTAAGCCGATTCATTTTTTTAAAAAAAACTATGCAAATTAACAAGGTCAGTAATATAGGTCATTGATGCTGACTGTGAGTATTCCGGTGTGTGTTCTACGTCATCGAATTGTGTGCGTTGTACGGATATTATTATGCACTGTCCATATCCGTACAACATGACACGGCCATTCTATATGTAGTTTAAATACAACTGTGTCCGTTACTAGTAAAATAAAATTGTAAAATAAATTTTGGCCCACACTGTTTTAACAGTCTTCGAACATCAGCTGTGAAGTTCTTCTTGCGAACATCCAAAGTCTTGTGTCAACAGGCTCTATAATGACACGGCAGCCATTCTTTTTGGTAAGCCAATGCCGCTCATTGTTTATATTAATAATATTTTATGGACTGGAAGTTTAACTGAGTATTTGTTCTTGTTCTTGTTAGGCCTTGTCCGTCCACTGCAGGGTGAAGCCCTGCGCCAGTGATCTCCGTTCTCCTCTGTTTTTCCGTCAGTCGTGTCCATGTCTGTCCACATGTCTGGACAATATTATCTCTTCATCGTCGCTTGGGGCGTCTTCTTGTTCAAATGAGTATTTGTGAGTGTGCAAGAGAAAACCCACAATAAGACGGCAACATGAGATTTTGAGTTCTGTACATATAATAAAAGACAAGACATTTCTGATAAATTGAAGTCAGTGACACCCCTAAAACAAGATTTTGAGAAAAAGGCATTTAATCCTATAAGTGGCAATAGCTAATTGACCAAGAAATATTAGAGTGATTGATGTTAGGAGACCGTAGTCTAATAACTAAGCCATTATAGAGATCATAGTGAGTAGTGTTCACTTCTCATCTACAGTTTACCCTGTAACATGCCACGGTCCCCTAAACAACAGCCAAGTTGGAAGTTTGTATCGGACCCATATTTTCACTTCAAAGCCGTTTTTCTCAAAATCAGCTCTGCCGACTTATTGTGGGTTTTCTCATGTACACTCACATTTAAACAAAAAAGGCAAGAAGATCTTGCTTCAGAGCTAAGCACAATGCTTCGTGCAAGTTCGGCGGACTTTTACAGACTATATTAAAGTGTCCTCGCG
The DNA here is from genome assembly GCA_963931925.1 of Onchidella celtica. Taxonomy (NCBI): domain Eukaryota; kingdom Metazoa; phylum Mollusca; class Gastropoda; order Systellommatophora; family Onchidiidae; genus Onchidella; species Onchidella celtica. Next base: position 21,120,605 of record OZ007572.1, on the reverse strand, counting down.
TGGCTTTGAATTTCAGTTTCAGGAAAGTACGTCGATACAATACCGGCTATATTGTGCCAGGAAGAAAGTAAGCAGCATGATACGGACCTACTGAGGGAGAACCTACCAGAAGCGCCCACCAACCACCCGTTGTCACCATAGCAACCGCAAAGTTTACCAAAAAAAAAAATTGAGTATATTTTTTAAATCACATTTTCATTCTGATTCACCACCCCAAATTTTGTGGAAATTTATTAACAACTAAAGAAAATAGGATTTTTACCCGTTTCTCCCCTGAAGTTAAGCGAAGAGAGAGAGAGAGAGAGAGAGAGAGAGAGAGAGATGAACATAAACTATTTCATTATGTAAACATATTTCATTTTTCAACAGGTACCACACTAAGAAATCTTGGAACGGACTGCCCTGTGTGACGTCATAGATCATGGCTCTTTCCCTTGCTGTCCTGTCATGTGTCGTTGTCCTGTCAATCTCGCTACAAGTTATGAGAGGTAGGTCAGTGGGCGGTGCTGGTTTGTCAAGTTCATTCGTTTACTGCTACGTGTATTTGACTGGCTGGACTGCATAATTGAGCGTTGGAGTTTTGTTGGTCGGCAATTTAATTGATTTGTACAGGTTGAGTTCCCGATATCATTAAGGCTGTTGTTAAGCCCATTTTAGTTACAGAGCCGAATTAGAGAAAATACTGGGTTGTACACCAGTGTAAGGGGAAAGTGTCCAAGGACTCGCAAATTCAATTACGGGCGAAACCTCTTAACTAATGCCCGCTTCTGACATCGCCTTTCATATTAGACCCTGTTCTTGCTTAGCGCATTTGGGGGAATTAAAGAGGTAGGAGAGGTGCCAAAGGGCTTTAATCCGTATAAAACCAGAAGCTTTCTTGCGGTAACACGTCGCGCTTCTCAATTTGTGGGGCAGAAAATGAGTTAGCTGTCGGCGATTCCATGATACAAGACGTAACATGGTCTTTAACGATAGAACCAAGCTTTTCGCTCCCAAATGTGTTTATTTTACACATAATTTGAATACTTTTTTCTTATTGCCCGTCGCCATCATAAAGAGGAAATTCAGTCTTTGCCATCATCACTCATCACATCAGAAGGAACACGTTTTCCTCGACTGCTTGATTTCCATCCCCAAAAATTAGTATGATGGCCCGCACTCCCGCTTTTAACTCCAAGCTGTCGCAACATGACTTAGGATACTTTGGTGGCCACTGTCTTGCACCATTTCATTTTCGGAAATAACTAACCCTTCCGTGTCTCCACCGTCGTCAAAACTACAGTTTCGCTATTTTGACAGCACTCGAGGACTTGAAACAGGACCGTTTGGAATCTTACTCACGACATTTAGTATAAAAATTAAAGTACTTTCTGTAGGAAAAAAAACAAACCCAGCGTAATCAGACGCTTTATATTTTACGTTGTACGAAAACACCCCTTTCACTTTTTCTTTGTCGCTTTTACGCGGAAATATAACTATGACGTCATGACCCAATTTGTTAGTGACCAAGGAAATGTGTGGGGAAGTGACGTAGTTATGAGTAAAGTTGGGAGGGGGGGGGGCGGAGATTGTCTCATATCTCTCTGTCCATTCATCACTTCCAATCTACTAGCTCTGTGTGTCTCTGTCTGTCTATCTGTTGTCTATCTGTCTGCCCGTCCGTCCGTCTGTCTGCATGCACGTCTGTCTGTCGATCAAAGCGGGGAGGGTTGAATACCTTGCCCTTAGTGTAGAAGTGCTTTGTCAGTTTGTCTTCATATTCAAGAGAAAATGATGGTGAGAAGGATCGGGAAAATTTGGAAGAATGGCAAACAGATACTCGTGACTGATTGAAAGTAGGAGAGTTAATGCGCCAGAAAGTTCAGATGGCAAACATTGGTATGCTGTCAAATGAGCCTGTGGCTTTGAGAATTGGTTCTTAGTTTTGTTAACTTTACGTAGATAATACATCTGCATACATTAAGTCAATATGGCTGTATCTTGAAGTGGGATCTTTACATATGTACAACGCTTGCAACATAAAAAAAAAAAAAAACTCCAAACAGCTGTTAGGAATCTGTCATTAGGCAGATAGTCTTAGATGAAGTTTCCATTTTTTTATCTTAAAATTTCGGTGTTTATGAATAGTTGATGATTAATAAAAAAAAAGGTTAGTTTTAACATAAACACACATCAATTTTGAAGAAAGAATTGTAGCCATCACCATCAAGCTCATGGTCTACAGAAGGTTAGCTATTTTCAAGATCTCTAAAGTAGCTGTAGTTGAGTTAGCTCGCTAATCTGTCACTAAATGATTTTTTCTTCGTTTGTTTTGTAGAGAAAAAAGCATCAAATGATGTTTCCCAAAGAGCCAACTATGCCCATAGTTTTGTGACAAAACGACGACCTTTCATTCCACGTCGTCAACAATATGCCTTTCTGCGAGGAAATGGAAATTCTAGACCCCCTAGTTATGCACAGAGGCTTGCAGTCATGGGACCTGGCCAAAGTGCTGGTCCGTTTTATGGATATGATTCCCGACGATACAGGGCTTCTTCAGCAGAAATGAGCCCTGGCGAATACGGACATTCATGGCCAGGGAAAAGAGCGTCAGGCGACGGCGATAGCTTTGCAAGCAAACCTAAATCTGAACACAACTTTATAGATAAGAGAGCTCCTGGTTACTCCCATAGTTTTGCAGGGAAACGAGACTAATATGGCACCGACGGCCTTGCAGAAGAGGAGGTAGAATAGGCTCGCAGGTACCGATGCCGCTAAGCCATCGGATGCTGCGAAATCGAAGAAAATGACTGTTTGGTTTGCTTCCCTATCATTATACCACCCACGAAATAAAAGCTTAGCATCTAGACTACTCTCTATTCTTGTCTTTTTCCGGTTGTGTTGGTATTATTCATTCGCTATTGAGCGAGCTTTGAAAAGTGTGTGTGATTTCCGGTCAGATTTTTCATTTTTTTGTTTTTAAAAATATATAAATTAATTGATACTTTACAAACTGTTCCTAATTATTTGTTCATATGAGGCAATCATTACGGCGTGAGGTAAAGAAAGAATTATGATTAGGCATCCACACATGACTTATCACGGGCGAAGTGTGTCACCTGGGTCAGACAGTGAGGAGAAAAAGTGGAACACTCGTTAAATTGTGGAAATTTTAGGACTTACAATATTTTAAGCAAAGCACATTTTAGTATCATTGTTTAGATGCCAAGTTTCTGAAATTTGAACAAAGGAACACTCCTATGAACATCATAAGAATAATGTGAACAATCTGTGTAGAGCTTGTGGTGAGCGTACTCGGCAAAGAAATGCACCGAAAAAGAAACCTGCACAATGTACAGAATTTAGATCTGATCTAAAACTTTATTACAGAATAAATATTGACAATGACGAAGCTGATAAAGCATGGCATTGTCGTCCAAGCCTACCATAGTTGATCTTTTACAGGCAACCACTGTCATAAATATAATGAAGTCAGAAGTGTTTCAGGACCTCACAAAACAAATCATTACCATTTCAGCATCACTGACACACGATCAAGTCAACAATGTCACTGCATACATGATAATGGAGAAGTTCAGTACACTAAACAAATGCTATTCTCAAGACTACAAACGAACTCATTTCACATTCTTATCCCATTGAGCCCTTGCAGCACCAAGACATAGCAGACAAAATACAGAATTATGTGATGTTGTGCGGGACACAGACTAATAAATCAACCAGACTGGAAACACGAGCTTGGGGCTGTGTTGTTTTTTACGGAATTTCCCGAGCGGCGACTGTATAACCAACATGGCCGCCGATCGGGAAATTCCGATTCCAGTTCTACCTGCAGTAGAAATTTCTTTATATTTCTCAATATTCGTTGTACATGTATTAATTTCTTGGTGCGGAACCAAACTTCCGCGTTCAGTAGGCGCGTAAAAATGGTGTCATTCAAAATTGTAGCTATGCTGAAGCGTCAGTCGTTACCGTAAACCTAATGTGGCGGATGGTTCATGACCTTTCGCTGTTTTGTGACGTCACACAATGGGATCATCCAGTCTGGGTATTTTATTAGTCTGTGGTGCGGAAAATGTTTGCCATACAAACTAACACCGAAGCTTGATATTCTTGAAACGCAATGCCTTGATTTCACCAAGACCACAGGATTTGGCTTAGGATTTCTTGGTCCGGGGAACAAACTGTATTAGCCGATTAAAACAATAGAGACCAGAGCAACAGGTACGTATAAAAAATGAACAAGCAAAGTTAAGACAATAATTTTGTTAATGCACATCTGTTACAAGTTCAACCAGTACTGAAGTCATTGATTCCTCAGCCAAAAAAGAGGAAGTTAAAGAAAGTTATACCATGACAGTAAATAATTCATCAATGTGTACAGTGTGCAGTTAGCGTGCGGACCTCGAGTGCTTCTGTGTATGTGTTTTTATTCTCATGGGTAGATATTACACTGTGAGGCTGAGAGGAACCTCACACTATGAATCTTTGTCGACATTGAAGCCAGTGTGTGAACAACGATGTCCTGTTCAGATTGTCATTGTAATATTGGAATTCCGTTAGAAGGTTACCAGAGAGATAAGGTTCCCCGTGCATCCATCCCGCATTATCTATGCAGTAAATGATTATGGACTCGGACAGGGCATCTGAAGACGCCCAGCTCTAAAAGTAAGTGTGTGTGAACTGAAAGTTCAGTTATTGGGTTTTGTCTTGAAGTTTAAATGACATGGTTTTAAAGCATCAGTTTTGTAATATAAATTTTTAAAAAACATATCTTGCAATTAACCGTGTGCTACATAAACCCTTTTCTCGTCGCATGCTTAATTATGCTCTGTCAGCACACCGAAAACATGGTAAACAGTGTTTGTCTTTCTTATAATTTTGTTGTATTTTATGTTTTCTGATCTGTCAATTGTTGACACCGGACGAGGAAAATTTTGTTCAGATTGGTTTGTGAATTGTTGGAGATTTTAAGTGACTGTCACATAATTTGTCTTAAAAAAAAAAAAACAAGAGTTATTTTTTAGTTAGACATTTCTACAGTTTCTATTTTTACTTCACAGCCAAACCAGTCTTGGAAGGGACGGCTGAACGAAAAGAAATCAACACAGCTTATGATTATGATAATTATCAATGAACTGTAGTATAGTATCCTTCTTTTTACAGTACACTTGAAACAGTCAGTGTAATGAAAACCTCACTAAATAGAAACCGCCTCAATCTATAATCTATCAAAGCTATTTATCAACGAAATTGGATCACCGACACGGTATCACAGTAATCACACTCAGCCACGTCATTCGTGGGCATAACGTCATCGGTTATTGTGCTCAGTTTTAATCTAAGCAACCGTTTCGAGTCTTACGGACATGATTAATAAACATGGGAAATTATTATGTGCAATGAGTGACTCTTTAACCCTGTTACTGTTATGAAGATATTAACTCTACCCTGCGAAATGTTTTTTGAGCTTCAAATGGTAATAATGTAATTTTGGCATTTTTCGCAGACCTGGAAAGCCGAACAGAGTCAGACTTTCTGGAATAGTCATTTCAATGGCAATACTAATACGGAGTTAAAAATTTTGCCGATTAATCGCCTGAACGCATGACAAGGGTTGAAAAGTTCCGCAAGAATCATGATTTAGATCAGCTTGCTATATTCTTGAATAAAACTGGGAGCTTATCATTAAAATACGCTGGCCCTATTATGAAAATACAGATGTGCATTCGCACTAATGCACTCTTTTTTTTTTTGGGCAAATATTCCATGAGCTTCGAGAAGGATTTTTATCTATCTATTAAGTGGGAGTACACTATTTCAAATGTTTATATTATGTACCTGAAATGTATTTAAACTAAGGAATACATTTCAAGTAAAACAGTGGAATTCAAGTATATTTCCTGTCGTGTAAAAAGATACATTTCTCACTCGTGCAGTTTCATAACAGGGCCAGGGAATATTTAAATCAAAATTATTGTTATCCGCCCTTTTGCTGAATATTTATTTTCGTTTCAGTCTATGAGTTTCATAAGTCAGAAGAAACATTAGCACTTAGCACTCTTGCGGGTATCGTCGATAGAAAAAGTCAGTGAAAGAACATCACCGTTGGACAAGTCACACAAGGGATTTCGTATTTTTTTTTTATGTCACTTAAAAGTAGTTTCACAAGCCATGTAAGTTCTGGAATTTCTGTAAATATTAATGAAGAAAAAAAACAAACATCCAGTTTTACTAACTAAAGCTTCTAACAAAAGGCAAATTGATAAAGAAACAGGCAAATAAGTAAAACATTTAGTTACATTATCAACAGCTCCAAAGCCAGTGAGTAAAATCTGTAAAATCCTACGGTTTAAACCGTGCACTATTCTTGATGGCATCTTAAGCACAAAACTCTAAATGCTGGTTTTCACTTTGCGGTCATCGAAGACGATTTTTTAAATATTTAAATAAATAAATAAATAAATCAGGCTGTACGAGCTTTGAAATATCCTGATGTTCATTTATCTTGTTTGAGGCCATTATTGGCGTCATGCAAACTATCAAAATTAATTGGATTCTGGTCGTTTGGCGAAACCCCAAAACTCATTTCAATGTTAGCCACGATTTTCGGTCATACTAATTTGCCTTAATTAATTTCACAGAAACGCAAAAAAGTCTGGGACGGGAGTAGTAGTAATAGTATTAATAATTAAAATTTTTCATTATTATGTACCCTACTATCATTATTTCCTATTATTATAATTAATTTTTACAGGAGGCCGTTGATATTTACAATGTATTTTTTTCTTACTTTTAATTTTATTATCTGGGGTTTGGAAACTATCAACTATGTTTCTCTTGTTTTTACCATATATTATATTACTAATTATGAATATATAATATATAGGCTACATGTGTTACACAATGACAAAAACAACAGTCACCGGTTGTACTGCCCACTACCTTTTTTTTTTTTTCTGAGCCAAGAATGGAAAAAATAGCAAAAACAAACAAGACGTCTCAATTTTGTGCTACTGACCAAGCAAGAACTCCCAGACAAGTACACATGTATTCTGTTTCGATTCTCTGTATATTTACCATTGAAATCTTTTATTTTTCGATTGTTTTGTCTGTTCCATTTTTTTTCTTCTTTTTTTCTGTTGTTTTAACTTTAAGGCGAAAGCCGAAATATCGAACATTTTCTGCCTTCTCTTTTAGTTTGCATGCAGTTTATCGTTTGGGTGTTATTTCTTACGCAGGGCTTTGCTACATACAACTTCTTCTTTTTGCCCAATTTTGACACGTTTCAAATTTAATAAATGGATTAAATTACATGTACTTTTTTGCGCCCCACCCCCCTCCCCAACCAAACCTGGTTGTGACTTAGAAAAAAAAAAAAAAGCTCTGTCTTAGGGGACGTTCAAATATAACCTTACACCTTTTTTGGGACTTTTTGATCCTCCCCCCCCCCTTCTTACACTTCTCTTACATTTGCTTCTCCCCCCCCCATCCCATAATATTACAATAATGCATGTAATAATTATACATTGCACGCATACTCTTTCTTACAAATGAGGGAAAAATGAGACTCATACCATAAGTTATCTCTCTTTTTATGTTATTTGTTTATTATGTTGTCTAATTTTTTATTCCTTTTTACATGTATTTAATTATTCTCACCTCACAAAAGTGTCATTGGTTCAAGACCCCCCCTCCCCCCTTTCTTACAGGAGCCAACCCCCCCCCCCCCCCCCCATCCGAGGCGTAAGATTATATTTGAACGTCCCCTTATGTATGTGTGTGTTCCTTTAGGGGAGGGGTAGTCAACTGAAGTTTTAGTCCTACACCAGAAAGTTTCCTCCTCTCCTGAAATTGTCATTTGCCACAACATCGTTTTTTGGTGTGTGGTTTTTTTTTTCGTTGTTGTGCATGTTGATTTTTGGCACCAACCAAACCGTGACTCTTTGCCAATTGCTGCAATAAATGTCGTAATCGTATTGCTATCGTAAATGGGACACGGTTGCTGTTCAAGTTGATGATGCTTTAATTTGTGCCGTTCAGTTCTGAAAAAGGAGGTCTTCTTGTGGTGTACTATGATGAGATACCAGTCATAATTCATTTAAATGCGCATTACATTAACTATTAACTGAAAAGCATAACATTACGGTCCCCAGACCCACTTTCTCCCAAGTAGTTTACACACATTATGCTTTGGCAGAGTTTTTGGCAAATTTTTAATGAACTCTTCAGTTTGCTATTATCTAGCAATTTTTAACTGTCGTTTATAAAATTCGAGCACAGCTGACAACTGATTCTTTGTTTATCAGAAGGTTGAAATTGCATGATGTACTACTGATGTGTCACTGGCACTTAATCAGATCAAATACATGTGGTATCATTTAAAATAACAAACAACTCCCCCCCCCCCCCCATAAACACACACGAAAGTATCAAACGTGCATGGCTCTCACCACAGTCACACATTAAATTCAAGTTCTCATTGATTAAAGAATTTCTTTCCTTTAGAAGCTGTTAGTGTTACACATTGTCAAATATTTTACAGTACGTCACGAGGTGCTGGGATGTGTTTGTTCCTGTTTTTGATAGAAGTAAAATTTTGCTACAATACAGAGTCTTGCATGGTGTCTTAATAAAAGGAAAAGACAGAAGAATCGTTCGGTTCTGTTCAAACATTTCAGGCTGCAAAGAAAGAAGTCACAAGTGATCAATTTAAAGTGAATTTATTTAACTGTGATAAGAAACAAGAAAACGATCTCTCTTGGACAAAACAATGTGATTAAATGACAGTTTGATCACGACCATGAACTCAATGGGTAACACACAAGGTGCCAGAATTTGATGTGCAGTATGATAAGACAGCTTGGTCATGGCCAGGGGTGCAATGGAGCATACACATGATGCCTTGTTGAGACGAAAAACGGTAGGGGCGTAGGACTATTTATTCTTTCCACTTTTCTTGGACCCTGAAACAATGGAAAACATAATTTGCACTAACTTAACAGCCGGAAATTTAAGTTTACGATTCAACTGAGTTCAACATGAGCTGGTGACATTCCTCTGTCATAGAATTAATGTTCTTTCTAAGCTGCTGTGCACGTGCACAAATGCACCTTTTGACTACGTGCAAACTGCAATGTGAGCACAAAAGATTGGTTACTTAAAACAATGGCGTCTTTAATAGTTAAACCTATTGAACATAATCTCCTAGCCAAATGTTTACGTTCATACTTAGGCCTACGTTGCTAATGCTACATTTGCCAAATGACAAGAACTCCGTACTGCATGGCCGCTGCGGTATTCAACGAATGGCAAAAACTCAGTTGGCCCCATAGAAGTACATGTATTAATCAATTCCACATTAAAATTTGCACCAGTATTAGGTGCACACATACTTTTGTCACTGGACAAAGAAAGAATTGCTCAACATCGGCTACTAATATTTTTTAGCACACTGACTTGAGAAGACTTGTAAAGGAAAGAGAAAGACCACACATAGTAAATAGCGAATAATATATTATGTCATAAGAACAAAAAGAAATCCAAACTACACACCTTCATCTTTGTAAAAATGCTGTTTTCTTTCACTAGGTACATTTTTTCCCCTGCCATAGCACACACTTTTATGAATGAAGTGACCATTTTGTATGTCACTCCTTCAGATCACAAAAATATAATGTTAGTTCCTGCCTAGGAAGGGCATCTTGATATTATGATCTACATGCCTGGAGTACATTCTTTTTCTTTGTAAATAAATAGTAATCTTTTGACCTCTTCGTATGTTCGAATTAAATTTAAGAGTCCTTGTTTTGCAATTAATTACAGTCACAACAGATTCTAAACGGCCGAAATAAACATATTTTACACTGACCTGTCTTCTGTCCAGTTTGAGTGGCTGTGGAATTGCTGTCATGTTTGTGCTGAAAAGAAGAAAATTTCAGTAAAGATCATAAAATTTATACCGCCCGATATAGCCCCTTTGAGGGCCAAACAAACTGCCTTTCTGGGGACTAAGAAGAAGAAGAAGAGGAAGAAGAAGAAGATGGACGATCACCAAGCAACAACAAGAAAGAAGACGACAAACAATATCGCCAATCTAATACTTGCAAATTGGATAGTTAGAGCTTAATAATGAAAGAAATTACAATTAAATGTCACATCAATAGCAGAATCTCTGTCTTTCGTTCAGCTTTTTTTCATGGGCAATATTGGCTAGATCCTCTCTCAGTTGAGGACCCGTTAAAAAAAAAAAAAAATCAAGAAAGTCGTGAAAACTTAAACATTTATAACCTTACCTGCTCCGCCTCATCTTTTTTAGGGGCCGAAGAGCTTTTCTTTTTGCCTGAGAAAAAAAATATGATAATACAAATTAAACAGTGAATATACTGACTATCGATATAAGCCAGATCTAAGTCTTGATCTAGATCTAGATCTAATCTGTATTAGATATGGATCTAGAGCTACTGTAGCCCTATCTAGTTTATAAAGGATTGTATGTTTTTTTCATTATTGACGGCAGCAAGTTCTAGATTAGCATGTAGGCCTATGTAAACCACAGCTGCAGGTGGAGGCCAAAATTAAAAAGATCACTAGATCTAGACTCTAGATCCCTATGTGTCCTGTGGCTTAGATTTAGATCTAGATCTAGATGTAGCCTACCGGTACTTTAATCAAGAATCTATAGATCTAGATCTAGATTAGGACATTATGGGCATCTCACTGACTGTATCAATGTCTCGACCGTATGGAAAAAAAAGGACAAAATTGGTAAGTGTGTACGGTTTAAGCCCCATTCTACTGTTCTGCCTATAGTCCTAGATCCAGACCTTTTTTTTTTTTTTTACATGTAGGCCTATACGCCGAGACGACAGATCTAATCTAGATCTAAATCTAGATCTAGATGTTGAGTTTAGCATCAGACTCTAGGTTCTGGATCTGCTGAGATTGAAAATTCAGCAAACAGTGCTTACCTTCACGTCCAGACATTGCGTGTATTGTGAGTTCGATGTACTTTGTATGCAGAGTAAAAATAACCAAGACGTGGTGAGATTTCTATCGATTTAGTCCAGATCTAGATGCATATGATGCTCCTCCTTTTATTTTTTCCTCTTTCACGCCGTCACTGGCCGTTAAAGTTAAACTAATCGATTATAGACGGATGGAATGGGTAACTGCAAACATTCCAGTATTGGATGGGCAGAGAGGGAATTAATTAATACGTTTTGGAGCAGGTTATCACAGTTTTATCAGTGTGTTGAATTGTAGCCAGCAGAAGACATTAATTAATGCCCGGCTCCAGTTTAATTAAATTAAAGTATTGCAATATGCGATGTAAATAATAAATGCTTCCGATACCGTTCCAACGACAGCTCGCGCTCCTCAGAACCAGTTCCAAACCAGTACTAATCTGTTTCAGCTGGATTTTTTTTTCCCCCGCAAACCAGAGGCGGATCTACTATGAAACTAAATCAAAGGTTAATCGGTCCATAATCCCGGAAAGGCCATGAAGGTTTTTTTTATTTTTAGTGAGTGGATTTTGAATGTTGCCCTATTGTTGCTGGTTGCGAAGGGACCCCATAACAGTTCAAGCTTCAGGGTCACAAACATGTTGGTCCACCGCTGCCGCTAACCTATATATCTTGAGTCTGCCTTCGAAGTAAGCGGAAAAACAATAATACTAGATCCAGGGTGCGCACATTTTTTATTTTGCCAATTATGTCGTGTCAATCACTGATCAGCTGTCTGTAATAATGAGTGGGCCTATCTGATTTGCCGTCCAGGTAATTTCTAGCACAATAAGCAATTACCGAGATGTGCAGGTTTCTTAAAAAAAAAAAGGCATTCCTTACCGATAGTTCCAGCTGAATCGAAGACGAAAAAAATGAACCAAATGTAATTCATAAAAAATTACAATATTTCAGTCAATTCTGCCTGTAATGAAATAAGCATGCATTTTGTATGAAGACAGCAAACTTGGGCTGAATGAGGAAATATAGAGCTCTTAGCTCTGTGGACAGAGATCTAGATCAGTAGGCTACTCGGTAACAACAGGAACTTTTCGTCAATTAGTGTAATTTTTATTACTCTTAGGGAGCTGTTGGTAATACAGATCGAGTTTTCGATATTATATCTTAGCTGTACATAATAATTATGTCTCATTCGGATAGTCAGCTACCCCCGCACCCCCCCCCCCCAATTCAACTTCTCAGATGCGCTCTTCTGAATTAGTTTGCGCTTTTTACTGTCGGTCAGGCTCTACGCTACACTTGAGGGGGGGGGGGGTGGCAGCGCCAATTCTGGTTTTAAATTCGCATCTGAGTTTTCGTGAATTATCATTATTATTTTATTATTTGGTTTTCAAGAAAAATAAACCACCACAGCCATAAAGGACACACACAGGCACGCGCACACACGTGTCCGCAAACACACACATAAAGGGATCGTACATTTGCTAACTGCATCCCCTGTCCTTCCCCCCTTCCTCCTTATTCCCCTTTCATGCACACCAGCTATGAGAGTAGAATAATGTATGTTGCTTACAACGTTTTCAGATTAACTTGACAGTGTCCTGATACTATGATTCCACCCCGTGTCCACAGAAAGCATAATGACTGACAACTGAAACCATGCAGTAATTGTTTCAATTTCATCTAACACAGGTGCATGCATGTGAAAAAGACAAGACAATGAAGGAGCTGCCAGGGCCGGAGGGGCGGGGGGTGCAGCCTACATTCGAGAAAATGTCCCATGATGCTGAATACTTTTTTTTTTTGTCACACTGTGTATAGAATATTTGCTCACGTGCATTCAACAGCTATCCTAAGCAGAGCTCTCTATCAATAGTCGGTAGGCCTATATTCTGCCCAATCTCCAACAAATTTCGTAATACATTGACTTATGTCGTTTCAGTAGAAATTAGTCTTCTTCTTTTTATCGTGCTCGTGTAAACATGTGTAAAACTGATAGTTTTTAAGTTACCGTCAATCAAACAGTTACATAAACATATTCTTTCCTACAGAGTAGGAAAAAAAGTAAAGCATAAGACAGCATAATTGACAGCCTTGAACTTGGTATTTCTGAGTTTCTGATGTAGCCTAGGCCTAAAGTTGCCGACAGCGCGCAGAGTGTTAGTTAGCATTACGTAACATCAAGTGGGTAGAATCTTTGCTTCCCACAGTGACATTGTCTCTATATAAATCTAGATCTAACTATAGGGATTGAGGACCTGCGATATGATGGGTAAAGCAGCAGGTTTGATGTGGTGGAAAAGTTCATGCTACATGGCTCCAGCATGGATCGTATTGATGTCCATGATTTCACCAAGTCACGTCAGCGCTCGCAACGGGAAGGCGGCGTTTGTCAACAGATTCCGGTAGGTAGATATAGATCTAGATGAACGAGCCCAAATCCCGAGTGAGATTGGACATTGGTAGTAATTAGTATGTATGGCAAAACTGTCTGATTGAGCGGAAAGCACATAATCTGAGAAACAGAAAGTTTCAGGAAAGAATTTAAGCAGTTTTAATTGGTAAATCAAACCGGGAGTGTCTATTAGTTGAGTTTTGAATTTGCCAAAATGACTGGGCTGGATCTTCGTTAGTGTTAGGACATTAGTGGTGGGGGGAAATGATTCATCTTTTGGTCATTCGCATTGCAATTCCGATACTGGTTGAATGATTCGTTTGATTTGATTTGCAATTCGAGTCAGTCAACAACAAGTTCAGAAGTGAGTAGATCGAGCTAGATCTAGGCTATGTAGTATGATTTAGAATCAAAATGATTTAAAATCAAATCAGTTGGTGAGCCTGGGATATCAAAGGAAAATGCGGTTTACTGACAGAAGGTCGCTGCTCTATCACCAAGCAGGGGAGGTCAGGGTGGAAGCCAACCTCATGGCGCTGCAACAGGGAATACGCCATGCACTGGCTCAACTTTTGGGAGATCCTCCGCCCGTCTGCGCCAGTCAAGAAAACACACTGAAGAGGGGCTTTTTGAGTGGGCTTATCAAAAGGCTGGGTTTAGGTTTAGTATTTGTATGGGACAAAGAAAGAAGAAAGAAAGAACGAAAGCGCGGGTTAGGGGAGGTCTTCATCATAATAGGTTTGTAAACTTTTTGGTAAATAGCGTGAACAGGGGGAAGACCTTCCCAACTTTTTGTATTTTTCGGGGGGGGGGGGGGTGTGTGTGTGTGTGTTGTTTAATCAACTCATTCCTTTACTCACCAAAGTTTAAAAAAAAAAATCTGCATTATCTACTGCAGAGGGAAGAAGCAAAAATATGAAATAAAACATTTTTGTTTCTCCTCTGAAGTGTGTTTAGGGTTCGTTCGTCAAAGTTTCATCATCCCAGACAGCAACCCGAGGGAAACCTGACATGTAGGATTGATGTCAGGTTTGCACGTAGGAATGACATCGATCCTACGTAGATCCACTGCTTACAACATCAGTTTGATGTAGGAAACCATCCATACAGTAGCAAGACCAGACCATTTTTACAATGCCTCTGAACCTCTTGGATTTTGCTCCCATGTTAAAGAGTTTAATATTTCAAGAATTTTGGTATTTGAATGACCAAAATCGGATGAAAAATAAAAAAGTTATGAAATTTTGAACATTGGAAATTTAACATTTTTGTAGGTAATTATTTACAAAGGAATATAAACGTTTAAACGGCACTGAATTTTAGGCAATTAACAGTGTTTCGTTGATAAAACTATTATTTAGTTACCAAATTTCATGAGACTTCCCATACTTATGTTTTAAGACATGCCGAGTGCGTCTGCGATGATCATTATCTGAACGGGAGACAACTAAGGGAGATAATTAAGGGAATTAGGCTAGGACGACTCGGCACAAGCAGATTAAAACTGTTATTTTGTTAATAAATCCATTCTGTTTCATCCAAATGTGATGAAACTTTTCATAATTATGTTTAGGAATACAACGAACACATTCACACAGCTTGTGTTTCTGTAAAAATCAAGGGGAGATAACTTATCAATAAGTATTTTTCCAGCAAAAAAAAAGCTAACAAAAAAAATAAAGTGACACAACCCTTGACTTCTCTCATCATAAAGTGTATTTCAAAGAAAATAGTCCAATGAATAAAATTGCACTGTTTAAAAAAAATCTTGATGAAAAGCTATTGAAAAGAAAATCCAGTCCTTTTGTGTTTCTGACATGCCAGGTTGGTCCAGTTGATGTATATATATGTCAACATTTACGGACAAGAGAAATTTCTTCTCTACAATCTGGCGATCTTTTCCTGCTGGCTTTTTGAACTCGCATTTTGATTGTCCAACCCTTTGACAATAGTCAACCTCAAAAGAATGATCACTGATGATGCGAGTCACGATCCCTGAAAACAAAAAATTATGGTTAATAGTTAAGCTGAAATTTTCAGGACTTTCATGTTCATTTCAGTCTAACAGATATCAAGGGATAAGACATTGGTTTTTTTTTTTGCTTGAAGGATATTTTGGATCAACAGGGGTTCTGCTTAAACCATCTGGAAGAAGGCCTGTAACCAGAAATTTGAGAACTCCATACCCGAAGATAAATGTCATGTGATAAGAACACAACATTGAAGATCTGGTATCCATGTCTGGTAAATCAGAAAATGAACTATTTTCTTCTTTGTTCATTTATATTTCTTATCTAGTTAAATGAAAGAAAATCCTCCCATCAGATCTAAGTCTGGAATTTTCAATAGCAACAAATAAGAGAGCGTGATACCTAAACCTCCCGATAATTTGAAATCATTAGATCTAGCCAAAGGCACGGTAAGACTACTAAGAGCAGTAGCAGCACATTCCAGGATAACCTCCAGGAATAGTAACAACATGAAATAACCCATGCCATGTAGCCAAGGCCTACTAGATAGACAGGCCGTGCACCCGAGAAAAGTAGGTCAATTTGATAGGCTGGCCTAACCAGCCAGCCGTGCACTGAGAGATTACGCATTGTTAATTGTGATGGTCAGCAGGCCACAACACCTCCCTCTAATAACGTAGAAGAACCTTTCTTTCTTTCTTTCGGGTGGGGGGGGGGGGGTTAGTAATTAGTAGACGACATAGTGTTAGAACAGCAACCCGAATATTACTTTTAAAAGCGACGGTCAAAACAAATAGTACTTTTCTAACAACAACCAAAACATCTGTATTAGTCTTTTTAGAACGAATCACAATGTTTATCATTTTCAATACACAACCACCACAACGATGCACACTAACCTTTAAAATAGTTAGCTTGATTGGGACGATAATTTTGCTATTTTCCTTTGTTTCGGGCCATGCTCTGCTGCATTTTGCTGTGCGTACCTCTTCATGAATATGTTTGCAATACGGCGAAGGGCTGCCTTGGACACATTCATATAATCCAGATGAAAAGCTTTGCAGAAATTGCCATAAATGGAAACTATCCTGTTGCAGCAGTTGTGCTCTGTCGTGTTTACATAGAAACAATAACCAAGGAGAACGAAATTGTAAAACTTTTCACTTGGATACGATAATCCTCCGCGGTTCAAAGATTCCATGAAAGCCTCTGCGTGAGTATTGGCAGCTTCTCCTGCTAATTCTTTGTGTTTAGAGGCGACATAGCCAGCAATATAAAAAAGTGCCATTTTTTCATCTGGTGATATATTCTGCACCATATCACTCTCTGCCATGTCATCTAAGAGAAGAAACTCTCCATCTGTGAGTCCTTTGTCGCAGTGGTCACATTTATGGTTGGTGTCTTGAGTTGTGTAATCCAGTGGAGCGTGTTGAAGCATAAGCTTTGCCTTATCTATTGTATGGGTGCTGAGTACCTCCTGCACTGTAATATAAAAATTGCACCCTGCGGATCTTCGAAAGTGTGCAAAGTGCCTTTCTAAGTCATCTTGTTGAAAGAAACCTATGCACACGTATGAGTGTCTGTAGGGTGACGGGGTAGACAAGAGATAACGACAGAGGTCGGTTACACACTTGCATGTCCATTCTAAGGCTTCGGAAGTGTCTTTGGTAAAACAGGCCAGTCTCACTCCAGTTGGTCGCATGGCAGCAGCTAAAGATGCCCAGTCTTGTAAAAGTTGAAAACCTTTCACGCCGTCCTCAGCTGAATTGATTGCGAGGCGATCGGGGTCTTTCAGGTGGATTTTCTGACTAGGTGTTTTGCAGTTTAATAGTGTAACAGTTGATGCAAATTTCAGCACGTTATGATGGGGAGAGTCAGATGAACTGATCGTCTACCCCTTAAAAAACGAAACTGTCTCGAACTGTTGTAGAAATAAATAACAGGATCCGATGAACAATTAATACTAACTTTAATAACTGTAAACACGAGCTGATATCCACAAGTTACTTACACCTATCAGGGAAGGCACTACACTTCTACTACAACTGGATGTACACACCTACGATTTGCACCTTACGATTTTCACCCACGATTTGCCCACCTACCGCTCGCCTGGCCCTCCTTATATATATTCTGTCCAGGAACGTTCAGGAAGCGGCTTTACCGCCCCATAAGCACGAGACAGACCTAGATCGTTCGGGACACATACAGGCCACCCAATCGTACACAGACACGTCACAGCATTACATCACTCAAGGTCAACCTAGCGTAATCTCGGACACTGCAGTATCTTTCAGACGCTTCTAGATTTTCTACAGTGAGACAAACAAGCCATACATCGACATCAAAGGGAAATACCGGCCTTGCTGGCGAGAGGGGGGGGGGGTCGCCGAGTGAGACGCGTCATGCAGGGGGAAGAAAAATATCGATCGTTCAACTAGTGGGACGCTACACAACTCCCCAATTTAAGTTGAACATTCTTCAACTATCTACATCATAAAGCGTCTACACTATCATACAATACTTATCATTTCCAATCTTACAATAGACATTGCTAATAACGTACTAGGTGTCTTCCCAATATCCTAAGTACAATACAACAATCATAGTATCCTTATAACACTAATACAATCTCATTACAATATCATTGCAGTACCATTACAAAACCATGGTCAACAGTAGACCTACTATTATAACCAGTACACTACCACCACTGTGGTGAAACAATGGTCAATGATACTATTAAAAATCATACCATGGTGAAACGATGGCCATCGAGTACAAAATACTTCGTGCACGAACCATAGCACATAACGTTGTACATAACAATGGTTGTCTTACATACCAAATGCATAAAGTCATAGATACAATGGCAAAAATACCAACACATATCGACCACTGATCAGGGTCAAACTTCATCATATCAGATCAAACAAATTATAACAAAGCAATACCGATACTGCCCAAGCTTAGGCCACTCGTAAATTACATCAATGCAACGTACCAAAATCTCTGCTTGCTCGCAGTTCCCATTTGGGTTACAGTCTTCAAAAATTACATTGTCCCATTGGTAACAAATAATGAAAACATCAAAATATGACTAATACATAGTGGCTCTCTGCCGGCCAATAATTCAATACTCAGTCAGATATACATTACAGTACAATACAGTCATCCCAGAAACATATCCAACAGGCAAAACTCTGGGTTACAATACATCTCACTGAACTTGTACTATTCAAAACACTCTACTTAGGAAGTCGGCGCCGACATTTTCCTTGCCCTTGACATACCTAATCCTGAATCTATATGACTGTAAAAATAGACTCCATCGTAATAGCTTTGGGCTGTCAAATCTGGCAGAATTCAAATACTCTAATGACCTATGGTCAGTCTGGAGCACAAACTCCTTACCATACAAATACAAAGTAAACTTCTTTACGGCCCAAACGATGGCTAGGCATTCTCGCTCTGAGACTGAATATTTCGTCTCACGAGGCAATAGCTTACGACTGGCATATGCCACAGGATACAACTTTCCCTCATATTCCTGCATAAGAGCAGCACCCAACCCGCGATCTGATGCATCAGTTGCTAGAACAAATTCTTTTGAAAAATCTGGCAAACATAACACGGGTTTGGAAACAATGGCATTCTTCAAAGAAGTGTACGCTTTCTCCTGCACTTCTTCCCATTGAACTACATTGGGCTGACCATTTCTAAGCAAATCAGACAGTGGTGCTGCAATCGCTGCAAAGTTAGGTACAAATTCTTGGTAATATCCCACCAGTCCTAAAAATGCTTTCACTTCCTTCTTAGTGGTGGGTCTGGGTGCATCTCGCACCTTAAACACATTTTCTTCTAACAGACCAATCATACCCTTTCCCACTGAGTGTCCAACAAAGTCCACTTCAGACGTGCCAATCAGGCACTTGGATGGTCTTGCAGTTAATCCAGCTTGGTCCATCCTCTGCAGCAATTCTTTGAAAGCCTTCACATGCTCGTCGAATGTCTCTGTATGGATCAGCAGGTCGTCCACATACGCTGTCACATTGTTCAGTCCCTGGATCAATGGCTTCACGATCCTGTTCAGTGTAGCTCCTGAGTTCATCATCCCGAAGGGCATCCGGGTGAATTCGTAATGTTCGCCCATGGTGACGAACGCTGTCTTGGGAATGTCTTGTTCCAGGACTCGCACTTGCCAGTATCCCTTGCTCAAGTCGATCCGAGAGAATATTCTTCCTCTCGACAGACTCTGGAACACTTCCGATGGGGCTGCTGTCGGATGAGGGTCGAACACTGTGATCTTGTTCAGCCTCCTGTAGTCGATGCAGACTCGATTGGATCCATCCTTCTTCTTGACGACAACAACCGGTGAAGCATAAGCTGATGAGCTCCTGCGTATGATGCCCAACCTTTCCATGGTACTGAGCTCCTCCTTCAAGGAGTCGCGCATAGCATAGGGCACCGGATATGGTCGTTGCCGAACAGGTACCTCTGATGTCAGGTCGATGCGATGTTCGCCTAACTGGCAGCATCCGGGGAGATTGGTGAAGATGCGTTGATACTCCTTCACTACGTCGCCGAGTTGTTGACGTTGTTCCGGCGACAGCTGCGTTCCATATTGGACATCTTCGTAGCCTTCCTTCTGGTCCCAGCTCCCTAGGTCGGCAAGGTCCTCCGTCATTCCACCGTTGTCGCCTTCCAGGTCGCAGTCCTCGATGACTGTCATGCCAGCTGACTCTACAGGTTGACTCTCGTCCATCACGTCGTCCTCTGCCAGCACAGTCCCAGCACCATCACCGTCGTCGTCCATCATAGCTTCGACATCTCCAGGTGTGGTGTCGCTCCTACCGTCGTTCATCTCACACATCTCGGTCACGGCAGATGCCGGTCCCATTGCCGCCGCCGCTGCTTGCGTCGTCGCTGGTGTAGTCCTGGGGATATACCTCTTGAGAAGGTTAGCGTGCAATGTCTTCTCTTTCACACCCATCTTGACTTTGTAGTCGTTGACACCGACAACCGAGACTATCTTGTATGGTCCCTTCCACTGGACTAAGAGCTTGTTGGCGTTTGTCGGCAACAGTACTAAAACTTCGTCGCCAGGGCGGAACTTCCTCTCTCGAGCCTTCCGGTCGTAGTAGGTTTTCTGTCTGCCTTGTGCCTTTGAGAGCTCTTCCGTCGCTAACTTCCACGTGTCCTCCAGCCGTTCGCGTAGTTCCATGACGTACTGGTAACTGGTCTTTGTCTCCGGCTCCTCTACGTCCTTGGTCCATAATTTTCGCAAGATGTGCATCGGTCCTCTCACCGTTCTTCCATACAGCAACTCGAATGGGGCGAACTTTGTCGATTCTTGGGGAACTTCACGATAGGCGAAGAGCAGCGGGTTAATGTATCGGTGCCACTGCTTAGGTTGCTCCGCGCACAGTCGCCTCAAGGTCTTCTTCAGTGTGGCATTAAATCGCTCCACCAGCCCGTTGCACATAGGGTGGTAGACTGTGGTGGTCGACTGTCGAATTCCCAGTAATCTGTTCGTTTCTTTCATGACGTCCAACATGAATTGAGTCCCTTGATCAGATAAGATCTCCTCGGGCACACCCAAACGGCTGTAGATATTTACTAAGGCTTCTGCTACTGTCTCTGCGTCAATCTTCTTCAAGGGAGTAGCTTCAGGGTAACGAGTAGCGTAGTCTACGTATACCAGGATATACCGATGTCCGCCTTCACTTGGGGGGTCAATAGGTCCTACTAGGTCCACGGCCACTCTCCTAAATGGGATGTCTACCACTGGCATACTCTGCAAATGCACCTTAGGAGTCGCTCCCTTGTTCACTGTCCTCTGGCAGATGTCACATGAGCGGCAGTATCTCGCGACGTCACCTTCGATACCAGGCCAGTAAAAACTGCTCATCACCCTGTCCTTCGTCTTCTTCACGCCGAGATGTCCTCCGACGATAGAATCATGGGCAACGCTCAGTACATACTCCCTCAGTTTCTCGGGTAGTACCACTTGTCTTGCAATCGTAGCCTGTCTTATGTCCCTATAAATCCGGTACAGTACACCTCCGTGTCTCTCGAAGTGTACGGACTTGTTGCCTCTGTTGGTCGGAATTTTCTTCTGCCCCAACTTCTTGAGGTCTTCGTCTTCTTCCTGGAGTCGGATGAGTTCCTTCCTATCCACTCCCGCGTGCCGTTCTGCCCTCGGCACCCTCAGCGACGTAGACTGGTCCTTCCTCTTCTCCTGGGCCCTCGTGGTCACCGCTCCTACCATCACCTCAGTATCAGGGTCGTACGGGTCCTTCGCTCCGTCCACGTTCCCGACTACTAGGTCGCAGATGGTCTCCGGGAGACACAGTGCCGTCACTCTGCCCGTCAGGTAAGGCGTTCTCACGTCGATGATGGCTTCCTCCGCCGCTAGCAAGGAGTTATCGATCCTCGCGATGAGTTTCTTCCCACCGGTGAGCTGTCCGTCGTCCACCAGTGATCGCCGCACCACTACACCTTCACAGCCGGTATCTCTTAGGACATCTACTGCTCGATTTCCAATCAAGCCCTTCATCACTGGTAACTTCAGCTTCTCCACGGTCCTTCCGTCACTGCATCCTCCGCACGTAACAGGCACCGCTAACTGGAGCTTCCCGTCCTTCATTACCGCTTGAACGTTGATGCTGGTGTCAGCCGTCGTCGCATCCTGTCTCGACGAGTCGTCCGCCGCTATAACTACGGCCGCCGCCGCCTTGTTCGGCTTGCCTCGCCCCGTATCCTTCTGGGCTGGACACATTCTCCGAACGTGGCCTGGCTTTCCACAAAGGTAACATTTCAACTCACCTTTGTCGTTTATCTTGGTACGACACTCCGTCGCCTTATGTCCCGGCCTCTGGCACCTATGGCAGACCTGTGGGCTTCTGTCTCCGTTGGGACTCCGTCGCACTGGCCGGCTTTGCAGTCTGGCGCTCCCTCTGAGTGTCCGGTTCCTCGCTACCAGGAACGCCTCCGCTGAGTCTGCGACGTCCTGTAGCGTCTTTGGCTTCCTCTCCCTCACATGGGTCGCAAGGTCTGGTGGGCAAACATCCATGAACTGCTCTCTAACAAACAGGTCCCTCACTCCTTCGTAGGTCTTCTCCGTCTTTGATAGCTTTATCCACCTCTCTAGGTAAGTCTTGATCCTAGTAAGAAACATCCCGACATCTTCTCCATCTTCAGGCTTACCTTGTCTGAACATGAGTCTGTAACCGTCCTCTGACAGGTTATACCTCTTCTGCAAAGCTTCCTTGACTTTGTCGTAGTCCTTGGCCTCATCAATCGGCAATCGACAGAAGCACTCCAGAGCTCTCCCAGTCAGCAGGGCAGACAGTGATGTCGTCCATGTGGATCTAGGCCAGTCCGCTGTCTCGGCAAACCTCTCAAAACGAAGTAGCCAGCTATCAAGGTCGTCCTTCCCATCCTGAAATGCAGGTAGCTTGGGTCTCTTGGAACTGGCGTGGTCGCTGGTCCCCTGCGTCGACTCGCCTCCACGCTGATGGCGGATCCTCTCCATCTCCAGCTCGTGGTTCATCTTTTCTATTTCCAGCTGTCGTTGAGCCTGTCGTTCCGCCTCCTTCTCCCGAGCCTGTCGTTGAGCCTCCTTCTCTTGAGCCTCTATCTTCAGTTGCTCCATGCGCTCTTGCCTCTCTCTTTCCTCCCTTAGGCCTTCACGGATGTAGTCCTGTCTCTCCTTCCCAGTGAGCTCCAAGGCGTCTGCTTCCTGGCCAAGCCTTCCAATAGCCTCTGACATGTTGTGGATATCCTCGATGATCTTTACACAATTTACTGTACTTTAGAAACACTTCGATGGTCTGAATTGAATCTGTTCTGATCTAATCGGATCCCGGACGAGCCCCCAATATGTAACAGTTGATGCAAATTTCAGCACGTTATGATGGGGAGAGTCAGATGAACTGATCGTCTACCCCTTAAAAAACGAAACTGTCTCGAACTGTTGTAGAAATAAATAACAGGATCCGATGAACAATTAATACTAACTTTAATAACTGTAAACACGAGCTGATATCCACAAGTTACTTACACCTATCAGGGAAGGCACTACACTTCTACTACAACTGGATGTACACACCTACGATTTGCACCTTACGATTTTCACCCACGATTTGCCCACCTACCGCTCGCCTGGCCCTCCTTATATATATTCTGTCCAGGAACGTTCAGGAAGCGGCTTTACCGCCCCATAAGCACGAGACAGACCTAGATCGTTCGGGACACATACAGGCCACCCAATCGTACACAGACACGTCACAGCATTACATCACTCAAGGTCAACCTAGCGTAATCTCGGACACTGCAGTATCTTTCAGACGCTTCTAGATTTTCTACAGTGAGACAAACAAGCCATACATCGACATCAAAGGGAAATACCGGCCTTGCTGGCGAGAGGGGGGGGGGGGTCGCCGAGTGAGACGCGTCATGCAGGGGGAAGAAAAATATCGATCGTTCAACTAGTGGGACGCTACAAATAGCTTCCACAGCTTAATAACCTGACCGATGAAAACTGCAGTCTTTCCAAGAATCATTGCTGTGTTCAGAGGTTTTTAAGGCTGAACTTGTTTTGTCCGAGAATACACTCAGTGCGAGCGATACTTTCTGCCTCTCAACACTTGTGGGATATACGCTTGCTTTTGTCAGCTTGGATAACTTTACAAGCGACTGTGCCTCCTTCCCAAACAGCTCCTTCAAGTCTGACCACCTGGCTAATTTAAACTCACCAGCTGATGACCCTAACACTGGAAACTTTAAAGTTTGGGTTTTATCAGTAATCCAGTTATTTCGGATGTTTTTCAAAATGTGCACAGGGTCGTACATATCAAAAATAAAGGCTGTGACGGGTCGTTTAATGAACGAACAACCCATTTCGCTGTCGGGTTGAAGGGAGTAAACTTTTTTTAAAAAGCTTGGTTTAAACTATTATTATCATTTATAATTGTAAGCACCCTAGCACCACAGTTTTCCAAAGATGTTATTACATTTCGAACATTCTCAAACTGAAATTCTGCTGTAAGGGCACAGCATGGCAACAATTTGGCAACGAATTTTTGCGACCCGAACAGGCATTTGACCATAATACACAAGAGTGTCGTGGCTTTTTGTGTAGGGTCATCCACAGCATGGCCAAACATCACCCCTCCACTGTAAGTCAACGAAGCTTTTACATAAACCTCGTGAACTAGGATGATGCATCCTCTGCTTCTCTCCTCCTGCCCATTAAATATATTTTTGAAAAAAAAACACAGTCCTCTGTGTTTTTTGCCGCACGTGTTATCTTTCGAAGCGTTGTTATTGAAGGTAGCTGGAGGTGTTGCCTTAGTTCGGAGTAGAGAGCGCGCGATCTCGCGTACCATGAAAAGGCAAGGCAAAGATCATCTGCACTGTAGAGGCGAGAGTCTTTTGCTGCATTTAGTAGATTTATTTGCCGCTGAATAAATTCCTCTTTTTTGTCGTCAATAGAGGCGTCTTCAGGAATTGTCGTCACATATCGGAGGAGCTCGTCCAACTGGCTCCAAGAGGTGATGTGTCCCTTAGGAAATAACGGGTAAAATATTTGCTTCAGGCTTTGGTCGGCATCAAAATGTATGCTTCGCGTGAACTGTGTGTTATCGTCTGCTGAAACAAGTTGAAAATATATAGAAAATGCGAGAACTGGCCCTTGTCTGTCCTTACTCATCAGCACAAATCTCTTTTTCTCAGTGTCACAACCGACAAGGCCATAAAGCTGTAATTTTGCTTGAAGGATTGTCAAAAAAGAAGCCGTTGCAAACGAGTCCTGTTCCCGGAAAGTATTCATTTCATCAATATCCATTGTTCTGCGATCACTCGTAGATTTTGTTGTTGGCCGAGGATTACTGGGACGGGGAGGTATGCAAGAAGGAGGCACATTTTCAAACACTGACGGTGATACGGCCGGCACAAGATACTTGCCACGCCGAATCAAATTAACGTTAGGGGGCCAGTGAAGGGCACATACACCCATATAGTCAGTCACACTTTCAAAAGAAAGTTTATTTGGTAAGCTAGAGATCCAGTTGCGGCGCTCATCTGTGCCTTTTGGAAACCCATACACGGTTACTTTTTTATCGTCCTTTTGCTGGCTGTCGTAGCCAGTCTTGCAGCCATATACGGAGCATTTCCGTCCCATAGGCCTATTTATTTTACTAGACCACTCACTACTCACTTGTTGCTTCGAGTCAAATCACAACTAACTCCTTTGTTGCTTGCTTCTAACACTCACAGTCACAGTCATTAAAACAACGAACTCTTTTACATTCCGTGAAATCCACACAGTCAGAATATCATATAAAATCCGCTATTTTATAACCTAGAAATAATTATGCACATAAATCATTTTAAAAGAAAGTATTCTCATTACCGACAACTAAGACCATTTCTAAATTTAATCAACGGTGCCACAGTAGACAAAGCACATTCGTGATTCGCGGTTCCCTTTACGATGACAAGCAGAAGCGAGATGTTATGCACAACTTCGTCTTATGTTATTCTTGAAAAAAACAGTCACATTGAGCTTTTAATTGGTCTCGTTTTTATAATTGTCGGCAATCAGACTACTTACCAAAAATCAATAAAGTTATTTAAATCCACTAAAGCACAGGTTTTGCATAAACGGTTATGAGAGAAACATCAGACACTCGGACAATGCATCCATGCGCGTGCAGATAACTACTGTATGTAAGTGCCGGTCAGCGGGTCAGTTAAACGGCCTAACCAGCGGCCAGCCTACCAAATTGACCTACTTTTCTCGGGTGCACGGCCTGTCTATCTAGTAGGCCTTGCATGTAGCCGGATGAGTTCTTTTGTTTCTCGGGGGCCTCAGCATAGTGCTGTTGGCGTAGCCAATGGCGTGCCTGCATTTTATACTCAAGGTGACGTCACAGCTTCCACTCGGACTAGTGCGGGATCCTAGGTTCCCCGCTTGAGCCGCGCGTCGGGCGAGGATAAACATCGTCGATAACGTTGTATTCAAGAGACAAAAGAAAGCACTTACACATGTTTTTATCAATAAAAAACCACACAATAACAAAGTTTAACTTACCCCTCAAGCTCCTCAAGCTTTGTTTGAACACTTTATGGCTTCCCGTTCCGAAGAAAGAATCCCAACTTTTCTCGTTGATAGCTCGGAAACCAATTATGGGAAACAAAATTGTAAAAGCTCAAAAGGAAGAGCAAGGTCTCCTCTGATTGGATGTAAAATTTCGTGTCTGTACGGTGATATTTCATTGGTCAGACGAAACGAAAGTGACGCGGGTAACAAAATTCGACGCCTCTCGGCAGTTTCCGTTTTGTTCGACGACCGGTCGTCTTTACTCGCTCATAACTCGGGTTCTACCGAAGATAAACGAACACTTTTTTCACCACTGGAAAGTTCATTCATTCCCCGACGTTTAGGTATGCGACTCGAGGCACTTCGTTGTCGTTGACCGATCGATAATTCTTCGGAACTCGAAGCCCCCTCTAGTTTTCCGCTGACCGGCTCGCCAACTACGCTCTGGCCCACGGAAATCGGTCTTGCTACATACAGTAATCCTGCCAATCTTATTGAAATATTATGCAAATCCACATTGGATTGACATAAGGATGCTGGCTGGAATCCTTGACTTCTAAGTGCCTCAACATTAGATGTTGATGTATTCATCGTGTAGTCTACTTCACTGTATGTTTAAATCGGGCAAAAAGAAAAAGTTGTATGTATGTAGCGAAACCCTGCGTGAGAAATAACACCCAAACGATACAAAGCAAACTAAAGAGAAGACAGAAAATGCTCGACTTTTCAGCTTTCGCCCTTATCGGGAAAAAAAAAATGGAACAGAGAAAACAATAGAACAATAAAAGATTTCAACAGGAAATGTATTTTGTATAGTGGGCAAAAAACAAGTAGTTTTTCTTGCTCCTCTCCCAAAAAATCCACACTGGACTTTTCATAGGTGCTATGCTCATAATTTACAGTTTTTAATAATTACGTTCTGGTTCCCTGGACTGAAAATTAAAGTGATGCTGACAAATCAAATTCATTATCCTCTCATACAATATACACAATACATGAACACAGAGATAGGTTACGTAGTTAGTTTACTGTTACCAATGGGTCCTGACTCCTAATGGGGATTAGCATGATTTGATTTCTTATCGCGGAATGATGAGTTCCTGGTTCATGAATCATTAACTGTAATGTGACATAAAATCATAGTTATCCCAAGCAGAGCCTTCTCACTGTGGTTGCTCTGTAGGCTGGCTGGCTTGCGCAACAAGTCTCAGGAGCGCCAGCCAGAGGCAAATCAAAAGTGACTTGAATTGCGAATTGAATCATTTTGATTCGCCAGTTGATTGGCTCGGTGAGTGATTTGTTCAGCGAGTGATTCGAATCAGCACATAATTCGAATTGCAGGTAACTGAGTCAGTGATATAAGCAATGTGAATAATGATTCACATCGTGCCCACCACTAGAGGTCATGATTGTTGTGGCTAGCATTCAGCTTTTCCTGACATGGTGTTTTTCATATTATTAATCTGTTGCAGAATCCCATCTGATGTTATCCAAGTGCCAGCCCAGGTTCGTCCTCTCACTTCTTCCACGCCATTGCCACCACCTGTCGAGCCTCTTACCAAGCCTGATTTCTGTCACAATTTGGACTGTCCTGACTTCTCTTTGGTTAAGAAAACAATGGTAAGGTATAAGTTACAAATGTATGAAGCAAGTGAGCAAGATAATATTGTCAGTACTGTCTTCACCATGGCTGAGTCAGAATTTCTCTCTCATTTCCAGAGGCTCAGAGCCAAGTAAAATTTGACTATTAAAAGAAGTTACTTATTGTGATTAGGCCTCTTGTAAGGCAGGATAAAATCACCAGTGATGTTACTATTTTACATTGACTGTATTAATATATTCACTTGCTGCCCTTTTACTTTGCCTTTTCACACTCGTTGGGCTTCTTTACAACTACTAAATAGGATGTAAATTGCTTCGCTAGTATTAGTAACAGTCGGGCATTCTGACAACATGTCCTGCCCAACAATGCCCGACTCCAGACTCCCTAAGCAAATCTTCTTCTCTGAGCTCTCCAATGGAACGAGGAATGTTGGGGCCCCAAAGAGACGTTACAAAGACACTCTCAAGCAATCACTGAAGGCCTTTGCCATTGATGTGAGTGAGTGGGAAAAGCTCTCGCTTGATCGTGCAAATTGGAGGGCGGCCCTTACCAGAGGCAGCAAAGCATGGGAAGCTGACAGAGTCCAGCAGGCTATCAAAAAAAGAGAACGACGCAAGAAAAGGCCCAGTG
Source organism: Onchidella celtica (assembly GCA_963931925.1). Taxonomy (NCBI): domain Eukaryota; kingdom Metazoa; phylum Mollusca; class Gastropoda; order Systellommatophora; family Onchidiidae; genus Onchidella; species Onchidella celtica. The sequence goes on along the minus strand of OZ007572.1, from coordinate 21,091,933 downwards.
GTACTGAACCAACGGAGCACTCTTGTCATTTATGCGGAAGGGTCTGCAGGGCAAAAATAGGACTTATCAGTCACATGAGAAGCCATAAGTCATGAAAGAACAGTCTTTCCATTCTGTCCTCTGTGTCCTTTAGTTCTCTTTATTGTCCATGTGTTGAAATTCTCAACAATTTCTGTTCTTTATTCCTCTGGTGTTGTTAAGGTCATCATCATACCTGATGGACGAACTGTTATTATTATTTATTATTAGTAACAGTTATTGGATCATTATTATTTTGTAGGCTACTTTATCATTAATTTAATAGGTTATGAGAACATGAAGGCCTCTTACAGCACCTACTCTTTTTTTATTTTTTTGTCCATTGATTGTGTTACCATTTTCTGTTCATATCATAATGTCAGTGGTCTTTTTCATTTTTTGACCCTAAGTATGGTAAAAGATTACAAGAGACTAGCTGTCAAGAAGAATAGCTGTACCTTCCGTTGCTTTTAGGGGCTTACACCGCTGGCCTATAGCGCCTGAGAAACAAAGCACTTTACTCCTGCCTTGCCTCTGGTGTTGTCACAGTCTAACCTACTGCTGACGATGAAATTCAACCGTTCTTATGTTCAGAAAGCATTTTAAACTGCAAAGACTGAAACTTTAATTTATTCATTCAAATTTTGTCAACTGCCGGTAACTTCTTTTATGCCTTTATTACCTACACTGTTGAGTAATGTTCATGTTTTGTTTTCAGGACTATGAGCTCAGGTCCTATGCCAGGTCAAGATGGGTGAGCACATCAATGGCAGGAGTGAACTTTGAAGCTGCTCAATATCAGATGTTTGAAAAGCTCTTTCAATACATTCAAGGAAATAATGTTAAAAGTATGTAAATAATGTTTTCAAAATTCCGTCATCTTAATGAATGCAGTGGGGAAAGCAGCTCATGTGCATGGAATTTAGAAAGATTTGTCTTGGGAAATTTTAGAGAGGCATTTACTTTGATGTTCTGAGATAAAGTTAATTTTATGCTTTATCTCATTAAACTTTTGAGAGGCCAAAGTTTCATAAGAAAACAAAACCTCTGGGTCTTTAGTTCAAATGGACAGGAATAAATGTGACTGATTAATCCCCCGTTGCACCCTGACATTCAAGATGGAGATAAAAGACTAAACATTGGGGGCTGTTTATTGTTTTCCCCAGACTTGCTGCTCCTTCTTATAATTTAGATAGGATCATGGTCACCAAAGACATGTGGACACTGATTGTGGACGAGTAAAAATTTGACTGAGTATCCGAAAGTTTGCCTGAAAGGAGAAGAAAAACAATGGCTGATGTAGTGCATGGCATCTCTGTCTTAGGTAAATCTACTGTAACATTAACGCTGCAAACCTTAATTCAAGATGAAGTGAAAGAGTATTTGTAGTACGATCCTCTTATATTTTGATTTTGTTCCACAGAGGAGAAGATTGCCATGACGGCACCTGTACTGACACGAATCATTCCAGGGCCTGGCCCAGCTTGCGAAAACAACTTCACCATGTCCTTCTACATTTCCTCATCCGAGACTAATCCACCAGACCCATCCGATAAAACTGTGTTTTTCAGCAAGCTTCCCCAGCAACGTGTGTATGTGGGGTGAGTCAGAGAATTATTTACTGCTTTCATAAGACAGAAGAATGTGATCGTGAGACAAAACAGTGTGAAATTCACACATGTGAGCTCCACAATTTTGATATTTTAATTCATGATTACATCTGGTAATTATTTTGCACTTTGATACCTTTACATGTTTGATCTACAATGCAAGAATGGGGATTTATTGTATTGCACACCATCCTTTAATTTCATATTTTGAAATAATTTAGTATACATTTTAACTTTTTTCATTAATTTTAATATCAGAAAGCGGTTTGCAGCCTGGACTGGTGTCATCACCTTTCATTAATAGTGAATTTAATTTTAAGCAGATTCTTCGAACAGTAATTGATCTGAAAAAATACTTCCTTGACTTCAAGCTTGAAAAGAATCTTAATTGAATTTATCATTGCCTAGATAGTGCACATTTGCTTTGAAACATTTCTGTGTTCTTTGCTTTCGCATGAATTATGATATTTTTTTTTTTTTTAAATCCAAATTTTCTCATAGATCCTTTGGAGGTTTTGCTACCAAGTCATCTTGGTTGAAGAATGCTCAGAAACTCGCAGCTGCTCTGGAAAAGGATTCCATACCTTTCATCCAGGATTATTTCTACATTGCCGGTTATGACAGCCCATTTAAAGTCATTGGAAGACATAATGAAATTTGGTATATCAGCAAAGATAAAGCTGAATGGGAAATTCTGATGTAGCTTTGTAGAGGAAGAAAAGGCATGACTATATGACAACATTACACTTTCAGAATTCAACTTTTGTAAATTGAACTTCAGCGGCCTTTGTATTTAACCCTTTGAGTGCTCCATAAAATTTTTTCACACTTGAAGTTTGCGTCATAAAATCTAAGGTTATCATCAAAAAACGTGTCCTATTTTATAATCTCAATTTGTGGATCGAAACTGCTTTTTATACCAGTAAAAGTATATATTTTCTTGAAGGTAATTGGATGGAGATCACTTTGAAACAGGACAGAACATTTTGAAGTGTATGTAAGATATTTTAGATTTCATTTAACAATGATGTCCTTGCACACAGGCTCGAGAAAAAAACATCATCATATTCATTTCAGCGCTGCACTGTGGCGACGACGTGTCTACTCCCGTAATAACTGGGCTGCAGTTGACACTGAGGCAAATTTCCCAAAGGGGATTAAAGAAGTATGCAAAAAAAACATAACACTATCATCTCTTAAGATTTACAATAGTTGCTTTTCTGGGAGACTGAAACTGAAAGATGAAACATTTGACAGTAATGTTATGTCAGCAGAAATTTACTTAGTGCCTTGTGCCTGTCCGGCCTGAATCAGTTTTGATGTTTATTTCTATGGTTGATTAAATTTTTCAAATATATGAAAGAAAACGATTGGCTTTTTCTGTGGTGACTTGACAATTAAAAGGAGGCGTCAGTTTAGTTGCTTATCGTTTTACAAAATTTTGGCACTACATGTACTTCCTTTCTGTAATGAAACATATCTTAATTGTGAACTTTTCACAATGCTGCGCAGGTTAGTTGCTTCAAAGAGCACATATTGCCCTAGGTATATAGTTGCTAAATGAAAGTCTATTTATGTTTATAAGACATTCTGCTCGCTTTATGATCTCTTTGTGTGAGGCACTGATAGTTCTGAATACATCTGTAATATTCTCGAGCCTTTAGTCAAAACAGGAAGTTCTTGTCCATCTCTTTAAATAGAAACATTGATTGCAGTGCACAAATTCAAGATGAACTTGGAGCTTGTTTGAATATGGAGGCAAAAAAGATATTTGAATGAATAATTCATTGATGAGTACATTTTCAAGAGTTCAGCAGCTCGTACACTGAGTTTTTCGGTGCTATGCATTTGGAATCCATTATTTTTACAGCAAAAAATGATCTTATATATTTTGAGGGAGCTTATTGTTTGCCTTAAAACGTAACTGTGGCAGAAGGAAAATATTTGTTTTCATCACATTTTTGTCTTGGACATGGAGATTATTATTTTTCAGTCTGCTGCAGCATTTCACCTCTGGAGATCTGATAATGATACATGTACTTTTAAGATATCACTTTACATTCCACTGTGTAGTGAAGTTGTATGTTATCCTGAATGTATTCTATGGATGAGAGTATTCCTGTTTGTTTTCCTTATTCTCACCATTTGGATGAAAGTGGTCATCAGACAAGTTTTCCTTTTGTTGGCATTGCACATGAAAAAGTAAAGATTGAAACACTGAGATCCTCACTGGCAAGTTATTTAATTCAGTTTATTTACACTTATATACATCTATGAACTTTTTTAATGCACGGACTACAGTATGCTGATAAAAATGGTGCAACTGTGATCTGTTATTTACTCAAAAAACAGATTAAAAAAATTTTTTTTTCAATGTGAAGTATAATAAATATATTCAGAGCCTTCTGAACATCATTATGGGCCCTTGGGCAAGGCAAAAGGTTGCGGCCTGGGATCCGTGGGATTCTCTTCTTATATGCATGCATGGGGCCTCTGGGCAACTGCCCACCAAGCTCATGTGTTAAGACGGCTCTGAATATACTGATCATGGTCCTCAGTATGATGATGAAGAATAATATTTCATCAGATGACCAGGGGCTTAACTTTAATAAATGGCATCTTGTACATGAACTCAGATATTTGGAGAGAAGATAATTATTATTATGAAATCAGGTTTATTTTATTCATTGATCTCTTTTCTTGGAGCATAATGAACAGATACGTGTATATATATATCTTCTATGTATTGTACATAAATGAGACTTTCACAGAAGGTTGTTGCTGCAAAATTTTGTCCGGCATCATATTCACTACATTTAATTCACTGACGCCCGTTCCCGCACAAGTTGCGGGATACCTAAATCGACGCATAAGCCCAATTCCGCACCTCCTGCGGGGTACATGAATAAAATTTCTAACCCCTGCACTGTTCCTGCAACGCTTACGGGATTGGTTCTCTGTGGCATGGCTGCCTGTCTTAGTCTCATCATGTGGATATCACCGTGCAACAATAGAACACCACACATGCATAATGCTAAATCAATTACAGTGGGGCCTTATATCATGTTTTGTGACATTGCACAGCACCAGATAATTGCTTTGAGGGGAAATTTACATGTTCTAGCACTCTCCTCTTTTAGGAACCCTACACCACATTGCATAAACATCATAATCAGAATTTTTTTTTCATGTTTTTAGAAAAAATAATAATCTAATGTTTATGTTACCAGCAAAGTATGAAATTCAGGCATTCTATAGAATGCCTAGGCAATGTGTATAATATTAAGACATTTCCTCCTGCGAACGGGTATTACCCATTCTCCAATTTACAACACGGCCGCCCGCGAACAGGTATTACCCGCTCTCCAATTTACGACACCCAGCCTGCGAACGGGTATTACGCGTTTTTGAGGTTTCGTTACTCTACAATAGTCTACAGTCTGTAGTTTTTATTCACAATGATTTCCCTTGATGGATATCGAAGGGAAGCTACTCTAATAATAGGGAATGGTTTTCGTGCAATTAACTATTTTTTCGCGATTCTAACCACTGCAAGGCAATTTTTCAAAATTTTTGTTAACATCCGAAACTTTGCATGAAATCTGTGTGGATAGTGACAGTAATGAAGAGATGATGGAGGACGACAGTAATGAAGAATTTGTTGCAGATGGTTCTGGATCTAGAGATTCTGAAATCAATTGATGTTGTCAACATTTTATAATTTTGTACTTTTTTCATTTTGCACCTCCATACAACAATTCTCTCCATTGAAATATGACAAAGACAGTTTTATATTAAACAGTAACCAATTCTGTACTTTTAGCACAAAAAATTTTCAAAAACAATAAATAATCATTTTATGCACTTTTTTCTATACCAACTGCACAGTGGTCAAATTTGACAAAAATTACTTGGGCAGGGGAAAACACTCGTCGTGTGAAAAATACTTGGGAGGAATAGTGATAAGTACTTTATACTTTGCCGTCTCCTTTTTGGGATTCTATTCTATAGAATGCCTGATTTCATACTTTGCTGGTAACATTTATATGTTAACTTATCAGAAATGATATTTCACTCTTGATAATTCATTTGAGCAGTTGTGAGTTTGCAAACTATGGGACTTGTTTTTGTTATAACTTCATTAAATTTCTTTTTGCGTTAAGAGCTGACATTCCATCGTCAAATTTATTTAGAAATGGAAATATTTGTGTGTGTAAAGGAGAGAGGCTTTAATATCCCATGCATTTAACTGTTGTCAGTATTATGTATTTGGAGAGTAAGCATAGTTTTGAATTATCATTAATATGAGGTCAGTATATGTCCAGTATTTTTTTGTCTCTATTTAAACCCTTGTCCTGCGGGAGGCCACTATATTGGGCCTCCTCATGCAACATGCGAGATCAATATTGTGGCCTACATTGTGCAAACCAAGTCTTGCGGGAGACCAATTAATTGTATAGCAATGCTGCTCCTCGTGTTTTGTTTATTCGGTTGCTGCGACTATCGTTTTTTTCACTTTTTTTCTCCACACTAGTTTCGCGTGATTCGCTTGTTTATCTGTCATGTCACCCCTACTGTTTCTAAGAAAGTAGTATCGTCCGATTACATTTATTACTAAGCAACTGTTCGTGACTATTCATTATAGTCATGTAATAGTACTGACTGTCTGAAGTTCGAACTGGGGAAAATCCTAGGGAAACTTTTGACTTTGATGTGGTTGTCGTCTACATGTGAAATGAAAAGAAAGAGGCCATCTGCATATTTGAGAAACAAGTTTTGTGTCTGTAATAATGAATTCTGATGTAATATTAGGGTATGCTGCTTAAGGGTGTCTGTCGGTAGGTTCTTCGTCAGGGAAAACTGGGAGAAAATGACTGACTGTTTCGGTCGTTGTGTATATTTGATATGGTAATTAGAGAGATATTGTGTTGCTTTGATTAAACCGCTTTTCAGTACATGTATGTATTCTACGAGCCGGAAATCAAATCTCTTGCCAAAGATGTGCTAAGAAAATTAACATCATAGTACATGGAACCTTTACATAGTGGAGAAAGGAGAACCCAATGCCATGACGCATGTAGTTAATATATTAAGTGCCTGGCTTAAAAAATAATTTGTTCACCTGAATGGCTTGACTTAGGGGCAAAAAAAAAAAAAAGCACAGAGCTCCTGGGAAAAGCTTAACACGTGTGTTAAATGGCAAGTAAATGCAGAAAATTCTTGAATATGGGCCTTCTTTTTAACAATAGAACTTATTGCATCTCATCACAAATACTTTATCCAAATATTAAAGGGGTCACCTACAATTTAACTACTATTGTTGTTATTGCGTCCTAAAGTAAACACGATACTGCCGAGGTTATCGGCAGCATGCGAATGATTGGCTGACTGGCCACTGGCGCTCCCCGCACAGGGCATTACGTGGACGGGTTCAATCAACGCGGGACGAGGGTTAAGACTGCATCCATATATATTTATATATGTATAATGTATTCTTTGCATTTGTGCTTTACTTTGGTTCATTAAGCAGTGTTCGCACCTTTTAGTGTTTGATGATAAATAACCAACTCGTGACACACACAATATAGTGTGATAGTCGCCCCTCGTTTCAGGCCAAATATCATCACAAAATAATTCGTGAAAATTACCAGATTCTGGTGTTTTCTGTTCTTTTTGACCATGGTGTTTGACTGAAGTCAGGCAGTTTCAAAAGTGTTTTCCAGGATTTATTTTATATTGTAGTGAATTGTTGTCTAGCATTTCTTATCAGATCATAAGCACTGGCTAATTTTACAGACTGTAGCATACAAATGACGGAGCACAGGACTGAAGCAGCACAAAGAACACCACTAGAAAGCGAGAGATAAATATACAGTTATAAAATATGCATGGGTGAAGATACAAGGCAACAACATAAAAATTGCTAAAGGGATCAAGTGATGAATTTCAGTGGTGGCAAATTTGTCCTCCATTGACAAAATAAATTAGTTATTAATTAGATCATAAGCCCAAGTGTGCACAAGCCAGTTTTGATTGACCGACTAATTTGATGGTAACGTGACGACCTACAGTTTCAGTAAAATCTCATGCACTAGCCAGCTGGTTTTTCTTCTCACTGAAATTCAATGTGATGATGTTATCATGCAATGACTTGATCGGATTTCCTTAGGGTTGTTGCCCAGTATCGCACCTACATCTTTGCTCAAACTGTTATGGGGCCCCTTTGCAACTAGCTTCTTCTTCTTCTCCTTCTGCGTTCTTCGTGTCAGACTGTTTATATCAGGAGGCCAGTAGCCTTTATGAAGGACGCTGTGCTCCTGAGTTCTTCTGCTGTCCCATATAGCTTAGTGTGTAGTGCCGCAGCTCGGGGCCAGCTGTGTTCCCTCTGTTGTCTGTATAGGGGGCATTGTTGGAAGCCAAGTTCTGCATTCTCTGGGGAATTTCCACATGGGCATGTCTCAGTTTCTCCAACCCTGAATTTTTTGTAAAGATGCTGCTGGAGTCTGTTATGTCCAGTTTTGCAACTAGCAACAACAGGACAACATTCAAAATTCACTCATTAAAAAAAGTTTCTTCGGGGCCATTCCAGGATGAGGGATCCTGGAGCCAAAGCTTCATTAGTTTCATAGTAGACCCCCACCACTGTTGTTGGCTGGGCAGCTGAGGAGAACACAGACATAAGTCACAATGTGGCAATTATTCAGGCCATTTTCCTTGTTGAGACATGATATGCTCTGGCTAATTTTACAGATTGCAGCATACAATGACGGAGCACAGGACTGAAGCAGCACATAGAACACCACTAGAAAGAGAGATAAATATATACAGCTATAAAATATGCATGGGTGAAGATACACTGCAACAACATAAAAATTGCTAAGGGGATCAAGTGATGAATTTCAGTGGTGGCAAATTGGTCCTCCATTGACAAAATAAATTAGTTGACATGCTGCAGTGTAGAATTAATTCCTACCTTCCAGACAGAAGTTTCTCGATCACTTTGACATTTTGAGTGGAAATATATCTCTAAAATTAGTGGAGCCCTATTAGCTCTAAATTTCACGTTTATAAGATATTTTTTTCTAAAATCTTTCAATCAATCTTATTAGTCGATTGTATTTAAGTGACGAGCTTTCCAGTCTCATGATAATGATATAAAGGAGCAAAGTTTTTCAAAATTCCATTCAATCAGAATACAAAATATGAGGCTTGACACACACTTACACAAAAAGAAAGGGATCTAAGAAGGCAAACAGAATTCATAATCATTTGGACTATGCCACAAAACTTTTTTTTTTTTCTTTTGATATACCAAGGGAAATAATCAGAAAATTTTGTAAAGCCTGTGAATGAGCAGTCAGTACGGTGTTTTGATACATGTAGTTGTCATTTTTGAGACCAGTATACAAATCTATAGTTCTCTGCTTCTTGATCCAGAATGAAAAGGTGTACGTGCTTTGGTGCTGTTAACAAAGCAAGAACTCGCAGCTAAGTAAACTGTTTCACTTCGTTCCTGTTGAAGTCTTTTATTCAATTTATTGTTCGTTTTTTTTTTTTTTTCACTTGAAACCAAAAATTTGTGTATTCTCTTTAGTTTGCTTTGTATTGTTTGGGTTTTATTTCTCACGCGGGGTTTTGCAACATACCTTTTCTTTTTGTCCAATTTTGACTTTAATTATGAAAAGGTGTAAAGTAAATCTGTATTTGATTTAGTACTTTACATGGTCGGATAATAACATTAGAGATGGTAATTAAAGTAAGAAAAAAATGAATAAAATTTATGGGGATAATTTAAAAAATAAAACAGCATAAATCAAAGCACAACATGCTACTATTAGCATATCAGTATGCTGTTGTTTTAAATTGATAATTGTAAAGATTTCGTGTTCTGCTTGAAAGCGAGTAAGACGAAGTTAATGGTTTTACATGAATATATTATTATTTCACATGTTAGCTATTCCTCAGTAACAACTTCGACTAACATCCATGCCACACTACTGGCAGTTTATGACAATTGATTGTACAACAAAAATTTCTCACCAACATTGGGTTGACTTTGGTAATTCCAAGGCAGAGGGTCTTGTGTTTTAGTGACATGCATAAAGCAATCAGGAGGATTGCACCTGGGGAACAGAGGGATACGTGGATGGATGGATGAATAGGTGGATGGATGGATGGAAGGACGGATGGCAGAAGGACAGATGGATGGGTGGGTGGGTGGGTGGGTGGATGGATGGATGGATGGATGGATAGGTGGGCGGCTGGATGGATTAATGAAGGAATGGGTGGATGACATCTGCTAATAATTTCACTTTCAGAGACACAACATATATTAGTTTTTATATCCTGTTTTCTTAAAACTGAATCACTAACCCAGCGACACTTCTGAAGCTGAATCTGCTGGCATCATGAAGACAACTGGCAAGAGACAGACATTAATTAGCTAGCCCAAACTGGACCGCTAAAGAGGCGAAATTCCATTAATTTTAGGCCAACATTAAAAGGCCATTACTGCTGTGTGTTTATGTGAAACGCCCTGTAGCCTACATCAAAATAAAGTTCAATTCTTCCTCTGACGAAATATACTTCTTTATGCATTCTTTAATGTGTTAAGCTGTGTGTTTTTATAGCTTGAACAGGACATAGTCTCTGAGCTCTGAGCTGCGCGTACCGAATTGACCCCCTCATAACAAAGGGTCGTGGCGGGTCGATCTGATGTAGTGCAGGTATTTGAAAATAACTCACACAGAAAGCCAGATAAATGAGGTTTAATTCAATGTATGTTTCCTTGTGTTTTAAGTTGAAATTCTTTTGAAAATCAGTTGAAAAGTTTATAGTCTGAGAAACTAGCGGAAACTTTTATTGATCTGGAGCAAAATAATACGCAAATAAATCTTAACCGTTGTATTATAAGGGGATGCCAAGATCAGACATGGGGCATGTTTTGGATCAAACCGCCGACTGTTTTAAGAGACCCACCCAATGCTTGATTTCATCACCTTTGTCCAACACTCAGTGCTAAGTCAATGGTGACACAGTTGGCCTCCTTTTCAATTGAAAAAAAAAACAAAAACACTATTTTTGTCTCCCCTGTAAGAGTTCACAAAAAAATGATGGATGAAGTTTGCTGACTAAAAAAAGTAAAATGAGATGCTTGTATTTTGTTTGTACCCCTCGAAAAAACATTAGGCATAGTGTACACCCCTTTGACTTGGATAATGAGAATTTTTAATGCCATGGCTCAATAAACCGTCATTTTATGAGAGGTCAAAGTTGGCTTTGCGGCTGATGACACAATTACCACAAATTTAAAAAAAATCAAAATGACAACTTTCTTAAATATGGAGGTCACCTCACCTGTCACCTGTCGGCTTCATCGTCATCGATGTTAGCTGCTACAGTGGATGTCACGACAAAATCTCCTCCACCCAATCCTGTCCTTAGCTTTCCTAGTTAGTTCACTTATTTCCAGCTGGCTGACTTTCTTGATGTTATCGTGATATGTAATGGGTGGTCTTCCTTGTTTTCTCTTTGTATGGAGGTATAGAGACAAATTTGGTATCAAAATTCTTAGAACACATATCCATTGGAAGACAAAACTTATTGATATAGCCACTTTCCAAAATCAGTTTGGTGTACTACATTAATTACTGCCAGCCCCATCACAATCATTCCAAGGTTCTCTTGATCTTTGATCATCTGAAATGTAAACTACATCGACACCGATTTCAAGGGATGACAGTTTGGGAGGGGACTCATTCTGAAAAAAAGTGGGCCAAGATAAAGATATCTCCTACAGCCCAAGTTTTACTTGGATTTAAGTGGAAAGTTTTTGACAGTGGTACATTTGTGTTATCGAGTTCAAGAAGTGGGAAACCACACCTCTCTTTTTTCTGTACATGATGATGGCTGAAAGGTGATGACTTCACAGGTTTGCTATCACTGGGAATTGCGTGACATCAGGGATACACGATACACGGATAGAAATGGACATTTGCCAGCTGATGTTTCTAGGAGGTAGCAAGACAGCTGACAAACCTGAATGTAAATGGTTGATGATTGTGTACCTGCAGGATAATGAAAATCATTAGCTATACACATTGTTTTGACATAATATCAATCTTAATTTGGTACATTTCATTTACATCACAGATATAAACTGACAAGCATTCAAAGAAGGCAAACAAAAGTCATTATAAGCGCTTGGACCATGCCACCAAATTTGGGTAGTTTTTTTTGATATACCAAGGGAAACAATCATAAAATCTAGTAATGTTAATATGAATAAGCAGTCAGTCAGTATGGTATTTTGATAGTTATCATTTTTGGGATCACAGATCACCATAGTTCACTGCTTCTTGACCTAGAATTTAGATTATGTTATGAAAGGGTGTAAAGTTAAGTCAACATGATGTACCAAATCTTGTCTCTGTTTCACTCCAGCAGCTTATATGGTCAAATAACAACATTAGAGATGGATCTGAATAAAGTTAAAAGAAATCAAAATTTATGGAAACAACAGTAAACATTTCAAAAATTCACAGCAAATCAAATCATAACCTGCTAATAATTAGTATGAATGAAGAACCATTTTAGGTAGATCTATTAGATGACTTCAAAATTCTAGCAGTTAAAAAATTTTTTAAATTCAAAGGAACGCGACTGAAATATCAAGTCAAGTGAAACCAAAATTGTCATGATGATTACATACCACTGCTACTATTATCTACTAATCTGATTGCCACTGTTATTTCAATACTTATTACTAGTATTGCATTACCACACTATAAATTACATCAACCAATGCTTACCATGACAGGGATTTAATCCTTGATTTCCAAACGGCGTCATTAGGAGCAACAAGAATTGTGACTCCACCATATTCAGATACATTCCATTTCAGTCTTGCATCATGCCAGGACTAGAGTGAAAATGATTTAAAATCGGTTAGAGGTAAAAGCAGCATAATTATCTTCAAAAAGTCTGAGATAATCCTAATTTTGGGTGATCCGATCTGCAAAAACTGCAGTCATATTATATGTTAGTCTATCTGTCCACTGATTGATCAGTAGGAAGGACAAGTGGTTTAATATTATACACACATTATACATAACTGTTCATTTTGTCAATTCTTCAGTATGTGTGCCTCAAATTTCACATTTAAAGAACTGATCTGGTGTTCTGTGAAAATATATTAAAAACATGACGACACTCAAGGAAAGGAAGCATTAATTTGTGTCAGTGTCATGGAAAAAGATATATTGTGAAATATTAACAAGAAATTATTACTAACCATATTGATGCCCATGAAAATAATGATGTCATCAGTCTCCACCTGAGGACAAGACTAGATGCACTCTTAGTATTGTTAATATTGTCGGGTTCTAACACTTGGATCCACTGTCAACACTGGTAGATGCATTGTAAATGCTGCCAGGTGCATTGTTAGTACAGATCAGTGTTTGCTCACATTATTGTATTCCAATTGATACGATGAATGGATGGATGGATGGACGAAGTGTAGGACATATGGATGGATGGACAAAGTGTAGGACATATGGATGGATGGACAAAGTGAAGGACACATGGGTGGATGGACTATGTGAAGGATATATGGGTGGATGGTTGCAAGGAAGGACGGCCATATGGGCAGATGGACGGACGGACGGATATTTGGATTTATAATTGTATGGATGGACTGATGGACAAGTTGATAAAACACATGAAACTTTTAAAAAATCCCCCCCAAAAAATCTCTTTTTAGCAGATTGAGATTAGAGAAAAAAAATCTATGCTTGCCTGAGGTGCAGTAGAAGCTACATTTTGCTTCATGTAGCTCTGCAAACACATCCACCAATTCATTCCCATTGGCTGCTGGTGTCAGGTGTTTGACAGAGTAGTGGTCATCCAGGATGTTGAAGAACAGGTAACTCTCACGGTCAAACTCAGCTTGCATGTTAAGGATACCTCTGGGATTGAAAATCGAGAGGAACAGGCTGAAAAATGCTGCTGCCCTAGCAAAAAAAGAACTAATCCCTGCCTCAAGAATACACGGAAACGAGAACAAGAAAAGTGAGGTGTGAATGCCAAGAGCAGTGATCCCCCTGAAATAAAGACCTAAAACACACTCTCTTCAAGCTATTTCTGCAGTCCATCCCCAACCCACTGCCCCATTCAGCACCCCGGGCATACTGCCATTGCTATTTCAGAACCCCGTATCCCATACCGCCCAATAAAGAATGTACATGTATCTCTAGTGACTGTCGCGTTTTATGAACGGTAAAAGACAAAAATGCACCACTTGAGTTACATTAATTTTATATGTGGATAAATACATAAAATTATAATTAAGGTAGAACTATGGCAAGGGATATCACTGGGACAGGCGGAGAAGAATATTATTCAAACAATCCTGTGGGTTCTTTCAATTCCAAATCTCTCCCTCCATATGAATTCATCCAAATGGCCAGAAAGCATAGTGTTGTGCACACCAGCCACATGTTTGAACTGTCTCTTACATTTTTTGCAATAATATTCCACGTGATTGGTGCAAACATCCGTCACGGGATCCACAAAATTCTGGATGTGTAATACCACCAAGTGCTGAAAAGGAGGTTGCACTGGAACAGTTGCATTGTATGATGGCAACCCATCAGAATGAATATGTTGCCAGGAACAATTCGCTGGGTAACCAACGGCAGCAGAGTAGCGGCACATCAGCAATCTTATTTTGCTTCCTCTTTGCCACCAAGCCCTTGTCAGTCTCAACGACCTGGCCCGCGGCCCCCAATGTGATAAGGATTATTGACTAAATGGTGGGAACATAATAAAAAAATATCATGAAAGTCGCAGTACCACTAGTCAACGGTGGACTGTGCCAGACTAATATAATGGGTCACACTGGTGACAGGTTCCTTAAAAAGACCAGAGATAACAGCTGTACAATGTTAATGAAAGATAGGAATTCTCCAAAAATGAGCCAGTCTTCAAAGACAATTTTACACCCTGCCCTGGTAAAAGTGCAGTTTAGCCTCCCCAAACTTCTCCTGCGCTGGTCAAGCGTGCGCCTCCCAATTTCCTTTAAAAAATAATTTGATATTTTCACATGATCTATAAAAGGAAAAGCTATGTGCCGTTAGCCGGAATTTTAGGCAGGGAATTGTCCAGCCGGGCATTTAGTGTAAAAAAAACAACCCATCCCTAAAGAAGATTAGCTCGCCTCTCTGTGACCCCTCGAGCCTGGCCGTGGCACTACCGGATAAGTGCGGTCCCTATCTTGCCCACTTCATTTCCGCCATCTTTTGCGGTCCCTAAACTCTTAAGGAGTGCCGTCAGATTGATATGTAACGACGTGAGGGTCTAGTCAGTTTGTATCATCGAGGCCGTAGGCCGATGTTCGTCTGGGCAGTAGTCAGATTGACATATCAGGGAAAGCCGCCGGGAACTAAATAATAGAATTTAAAATAGGGACCGCAACTCTTAAGGAGTGCCCTGGCCGTTCCTAAAATCAAGTCCTTATGGGGATTCATGAGCCCCCGCAGTTTGGAAAATGAACTGTTACGGAAGGAGTTGGGTTTCACTCTGGGAATAGCGGAACATGGATGCGCAGAAAAATGGGGGGCTAAATGCATTTTAGCCCACACCCTCATGGGATGGACATGTCCC
Organism: Onchidella celtica; assembly: GCA_963931925.1. Lineage (NCBI taxonomy): Eukaryota > Metazoa > Mollusca > Gastropoda > Systellommatophora > Onchidiidae > Onchidella > Onchidella celtica. Next base: position 21,076,640 of record OZ007572.1, on the reverse strand, counting down.
CATTCTCTCCTCAACTTGCCTTCACCTGGGACTTTCAGCGGCCACATGTAGCCTACTACAGGAAGGCGGAGTTGGCACTAGATCTAGTAGCAAACTGCGGCTTCGTCACTTTGCCCTCCATCTTCCCCAGGCCTGGGCGAATATGGTATTCCGTGTCTCAGTGGATTCAGTAAGCGGAGAGGCAGAAAGAACTGCACGTTCTACAAATCTAATGAGACAATCATACTGTTAGACGGCAACATCAACCCGCTCAAAACAATGCTCAAAATCCTGAAGTTTAAAGGAGGAAGCAACAACCAGAACTACCCTTATTCTCATTTCCGGACGTACTTTTCTAGTTTTGCACTCTTGTATAGGCATAATTTGTGAGTGCTTTTCCTCCTAATTACCATTTTTCTGACTAGGCCTACACGTGTTCTTATCAGACCAGTTTCCCATTGTTCCTACCGCGCATAAAAAATCCGACCTATTTTCCACTGCCTGACTTCCATGGACACCCTGTAAAATATGACTTTTACAAAGGCAGAATAAAGAACAAAATAAAACGAAAAAAACATGTGAAATTTCAAGTTTCTTATTAATTGGTAATCTCATCAAGAAACAAAAGATGGAGACAGCGCAGATTTGCATTTGTGATCTACGTCTCAGGATAGACAAAATCTGACCTCAATAGGGCTACGAAAAGAAAGAGAAAAAGAGAATATGTTACTAAAATCTCTCAAAAGGCAAGGTCAAAGTATAATTTGAGTAGACTGAAATACATTGCAGGCCCAGTTATTCTACATTCCCAGGAAAATCCACTGTCAGTCGCTATTTTGGCGCAGATGTGTATTATTGTCAGAGCACTAGAGTATTGGATTTGGGCAACAAGGGTTAGAATTTCAGTTATAAGGTCCATCCCCGTCTCAAACGTAAATCTTTCTCAGATTAGAGCAAATTAAAGTGGCATTCCAATGGGTGTCACTCAATAGGGATATTACGAGGACAAGACTAACACGATCGCCCGTGTGAAAGGGGATACAAGGTATGAGACGTCCAAAGTTTGGATTCTGTTCAGGCCTGGCTCCAGTCTATTTAATGTCTCCCAGTAATAGTGGTTGTCCAAGACAGGTCCAGTCCAAATGTCATCTCTGATACAGCCTCATTATATTGAAAAGACATAATTGACCTGCTCCCCGTCAACAGTCTTAACTCGAGAAAAAGAAAAGTGCATACCTTCTTTAAGATTCCTTGAGGTTAAAATATCCATGCCTTGCCTTCCAATAGACACTGTCATTAATGATGTAAGAAAGAACCCCCCCCCCCCCTCCCCCCCATAACGCCAAAAAAAAAAAGCCAGCTTCTGCCCCACCTCCACCTTAGCATTAAAAATAGAAACGCTCACTTTGAGACGACACACTTATTTGTGAAGTGATTGGTGTCACGATCACGTGCGTGAAGATTGTCACGACCACGTGTGTGATGTGTACTTAACTTATTTTTCCTTTCAAACCCAGCTAACAAGCCAAGCAAGCAGACCAGCGACTAACGGACACATGGAGTGAAATTTAAATCAAAAACGATATTTAATACTAAATGCATGACAAATAACTTATGCCAAAACATTCAACTCATAATAATCAAATACACAGTCACAAAAACAGATATTTGAAAATCACTCCTGGGGATCATGGCTATTCTCTACTCCCCAACTAACTTCTAACCCCTTTGTCCATAAACTTAATTATTTATACTCAAGAGTCTCTGTCGACAGCTGATCTCCTCGCTGATGCAGTTTCACGTCTCCAGAGTTCAAACGATCCTTCCTAGATCTCCAACTTCAACGATAAAGGGGAACAGACGCCCCTGGCTTCAAACGAATAAGAAAACATACAGTTCACATCCGTCATCGATCATCACTGGTTCCTCCTGAAGGGTTCCCATCTCCTCCTCAGGACTCCTTAAGCTGCAAACGAAGAGAAAACAGACGGTTCACACCCGTCATCGATCATCACTGGTTCCTCCTGAAGGGTTCCCATCTCCTCCTCAGGACTCCTTAAGCTGCAAACGAATAGAAAACAGACGGTTCACACCTGTCATCGATCATCACTGGTTCCTCCTGAAGGGTTCCCATCTCCTCCTCAGGACTCCTTAAGCTGCAAACGAATAGAAAACAGACGGTTCACACCCGTCATCGATCATCACTGGTTCCTCACACCTAACACTTCTGGTCCCCATGGCACGACCTTCCACTTGTCGCCCGGACCGATAAATTCTGCTTTTTGGGAAACAAATGGGAACATCATAGATCCCTCACACACCTAACACCTCTGGTCCCTATGGCACGACCTTCCACTTGTCGCCCGGACCGCTACTCTCTGCGTCTTCCTCTGGGAATGAATAATTTGGGAACCACGTGTGTCGAGCTTCTCCTCTATTTATACTCCCGAGGGCCCTGCACACGGGACTAGTTTAAAGCGAGACGTGTGCATCTTTTCACGCTCGTCAACAATTTTAAAAACCGTGTTTTCCCCTGCTAAGCTCACCCCCTCAAGACTCGTGGCGCACAAGGCCACCGATCTTCCTCGTGATAGTAATCTTTCATGCTCGTCAACAACTTTAAACTCCCCTTCTCCCCTACTAAGCTTACCCCCTCTACACTCGTGGCGTACAAGGCCATCAACCTTAATCGTGACATTAGTGCTTAGGAAATTTTAAGAAAGAAAAAAAAAAGTGGCACGGGGACTCCAGCACACATTACCCTACATAGCTACACTACGTGTGCCGTTTGAATATGTGGTTGCGAGAGCACTTTTCCCATGACATGGACGATCCTAAGTCTAATACTATAGTACCAGTTGCCCCTTAAGATCTAAGGAAGTAGGTTCTAATCCGTATGTTTTGTCCGGCCTACCCCCGACCAAACTCCACCCCAACTCTCAGTCCCTCAGTAGCGCCTTAAGGGAGGAAACTCGCCAGACCCTAAGCTTTATAGACTAGTTGGGCATGACTAGCCGTGCGAGTACCTTGGTCGACCGTCGACCTCGACGCTACATGGAAGTAGGAGCCAGTGACCACCCAGGTTTCCCCAAAGTGGCTGTTCTGTACTGTAAATAAATTTGGGTTTTTCTTATATGACACAGAATCCATACATTGTCTGGCGTTATGGGTTTGACCACATTATGCATAAACTCAGATATTAAATCCATTCCTTTATCAACACTGCTAAAAACATCTTGTTTACTTCAAACGTTTATGCTTATTAATATTTCATAAGATGAATGTCTCTGGATCAGGCACAGACTCATAATTTTGCATTCTCAAAAAGACTATACCGCAACCACATGATTATCGTCCTTTGCCCTTGACACAATCTTAATTTTTCCAATAAACCGGAAGTGGAATCGATTCTCTTTATTTATTCCATTACAAGTGATATCGTTGAATGTGACAACAAAATCAATGCCTATGTTTGCAAAATTCTCTTGTGTCTTTATTCTTGCAATCACATTTTCCTCATGACAGTCAGCAATCTTTTTTTTCTATACACGTTTTCTGCCAAGTCTATACAAGACTTGAGAACGACTTCATGTCAGATCCCTAGTATTAAAATAAATTCATTATTAGTTGAACTAAAATCGATGTCAACATTAACACAGGAAGGAGGGGGATGAGCTCTCAGATCCCTTAACACTTTCAACTCATTGATTTTCAAACTAGGAAACGGGACATAAATGAACCCAAGAAACATAACAGAATGTCAAGGGAATTGATGCAGTTGTAAATGTCAACTTGGACTTGACAATAGGTGTGCATTCTCCAACATTCGATGAATAACAATGAACCAAAGAAAATGTTACAGAACAAATTATATACGACCCCAGACTCAAATGATACCAGGTCTGATAAACATCAATAATGAGAATTACAAACAAGAAGAGGAATTGGTCACTTGGATATAGAAACAAACAAAAAAGACAAGTCTCCGAAATGTTTTCGGAATCCATCAAATTTATATTATAAAAAACTTGGCCGCTCATACAACAAGGATTTGACTGAAATTTTGAAGCCTTTCAATCTGCAAAACGTTCTTTATTTAAATCTGAAGAGTTGACATGGTGGGGAGGTATTTCCTTTGAGCTTGCTTTGTGTCGTTGATTTCACCCGGATCCTTTATTTTTCACAAACACAGAAGCCCATGACGCTATCACTTCCTGCCTAAGCTAGTCCATCCATGCTAACTTGACACTGCATAAATGGGGGACAATGATTCTTCTTTTGATGACTCAAATTGATTGGATCAGTGATTTGAGTGATTCATTTGATTTGAATCAGTCCATAAGCCAGTGTTGGAATGAGCAAATCATTATTTGAGTCATTGAGCGACCTAGTAACGACAGGAATTGTCACCAATGGGTCCTCACGGGGATAAGCACTGATTTGGTTTCTTACCCTGGGGTGATGAGTCTGATCCATGCGTTATTCCCTTATACGAGCCCCTCGTCACAGTCTACTTTGTTGGCTCCTTTGCGCAAAGAGCCTCAAGCAAGAGGCAAATCAAAGGTGATTTGAATCATGATTCAAATCGTTTTTGATTCATCGGCTGATTCGTTTGGTGGCGATTCGAATCAGCAAAAAATAAAGTGATTCAAACCATGCCCATCCACACATTGCATGCCATATGCGCACAGGGTACAATGTGTACTGCTAACATTAGGCCTGCTTTCTTTCATCAATTGTCTACACAATAGACCACTTTCCCCTCAGGTGGTTGGGATGGAAAAGACGTGTATATGGTTGTGGGGGGTTGTTTTAGAAATTAAAAAAAAATTATGTCTCACTGAATAAGTGGACTATCCTTTACCTATCGGCATCTGTAATAACATAGTTTTTTGTACAGATTCCTTTCTGTTTGAAGTGGCACCTCTTCTCTTTATGTTTGTAGAACATGAAAAAAGTATAAAACACTAAAACGGACACTAAAGTTCACCTGTGCTTATGTTTACACTCATTTGATTTTCAAAAAGCGTATTCAGATCTAATATTCATACTTAATATGGTGCAAAGTCGACAACTTCAATCGTTTTCACACATTCATGATGACTGAAAGTCTGCTTAAATTTCTGTCAGCAGATAATAATTCAATAATTGAAAATGAGCTGCCTTGAAAATTTAAATTGTAAAGAAAAAAAAAAACTTGGCGGATTTTTAAAATTTCTGACAATCGATAATATTTATCATATTTCTTGCCTTCCCGAAAAAGTGCAAAAGAAGTCAACTTTATCTGCCCCAAAATCTCATCTGCTTCTCTTCTCTCTATGATGAATGTAACAATGTTTGTTTACTCAGATCATTCAGATGATATTTGCTTGCCAATTTTTGAGAATTTGTGCATATGTCCAGAGCAAGCTGTACCAACAGAACGTACATATATTGTTTATCTGAAATACCCTAATTAACCTGTTATACTGCAAATGACAGTTGATCTGAATATGATATGAAGATTAAATGAAGTGAATCAATTCAGTGTGACATTACATGCCAACTGCTCATAAACTCTTTGATAAGTTGGGTTTCATTCTATATTTAAGTTTTAATCACAGTGTTTCCTTGTTTCAATACTGCATTTTTTATACTCTTGAATATCTCATCTCCATTTTGTTTTGCTTAGTATTTTAACATCAGACGTGTTTTATCTATGACCTTTATTTTATCAGTGTCAACTGGAGGAAGAAAAAATTAATGACTCAGAAATAGAAAAATGTCCAGGTAGGCCTAATACGAAGTAAACAGGAAATTGTTGCGGTATGAAATATGAATTAAATGTCTTTCATTTGTTTGTACTTACCAATGCTCTGGAATAGTTTTGCTGTTCTTGCATTGCATTGTTCAGCCCATGATTATTGTTGCAGAGAACTCCAATTTCACAAAGTGACAGCTCCTGCACCAGTCATGGGTGTGAAGAGTAGACTTGTCTTGTAGGTGTCTGAAGAAAAGGAGAAATTAACATAGTAAAGTCACAGTACTGGGGTGTTTATGCATAGCGCGAGGTGATGTGTAAAGGTTAACATTGTTATTGATGTAACCAAGGGATGTCAATTGAATTCTGTCAATAATGGAAAGTACGTGCTGGATTATTCAATTTCCAACTGCTCATCTGCAGGGCATGAAGGGCTGCGAATCAGTGTACTTTATGAAAACAAAAATTAAAATATCTCAAACAAATCCGTTACTATTTGATACTAAGTGATCAACATGTGGTCAATTTCATGACAAAGGGACGAATAAGTAACAACAGCTGTACAACGAAAAGGTGAACACTTAGCTTATCTGTATGACGAAGGGGCGATTAAGTCAAATTTGAGATATTTAATTTTACTCTATTGTGTTTACCAAAAGTATGTTGCAGGGGCTTCACCCAACACAAGCAATTTTGTTAAATCTCAGTCAGTTTTTGTGTTATGTAGTATGCCAAAAACACAAGGAATCTATAAGGAGAGTAGCACAAAATTTTCAAAACTGAATTTATCGCAACACTGATTTTGGCTGTTTGCTCCTTCGTCATACAGAGAAGTTAAGTTTTTGTCTTTTTGTTGTACAGCTTTTGATATTATATGTATTTGCCCTTCTGTCATTTAACTGACCACGTATTACACATTGGAATAAATCTTAAAAATGGATGATGTGGCCAAAAAAGATTGATTTCAGATTTTAACTCGGTTAAATTGCCACACACATCTGCGCAATATTAAAGCATCACGTTGTAGGAAGTTGTAGCAGCGACTCGCTTCCTAATAAAAATGTATTTAACAAGAAATATGCCTTGCTTGGAGATTACGTGAAGAATAATTTGGGCTTTTAGTTGGTATTTGCATACATATTGTGTAGTGTGAACTTACTGCCACCATGAGACTACAGCAACATGCCACATTGGAACTAGTGAAGATTAAGCAATATGCCACCGTGTCTGCAATGCTTACCTTGTTTCAAAATCTAATCCGTACGCAAATTCTGGTTACCATTAAATCAAAATTGTCTTGCTAGATAACATAACATTTTACACAGGTAATATTTGTGTGTATTTACTGATTTTCATTTCAGAAAGGTAATTGGAGCCAATTTTTTTTATTTAAATAGCAAAATGCAAATTAATTATACAAACAGCAAAGCTGGCTCAGTGGATAACGAAATAATTCTTTTATTATTGTTTCACCAGTCACTGTTCCACATTGTATGGGGCGTGCTACAGGTCGCCTGTGACTCAGCAGTTACCTTATGTCAATCCAACGTAGATTACTGCAAGGGAGACCTTCCTACATCAAACCGACGTCGGTTCTACGTAGGAACGATATCATTCCTATGTGCAAACTTGACGTCAGTCCTACGCCTCGGATTTCCGTAAGGTTGCTGGTTGAGGAAGGACTGACATGAACGAGGCTGGAAATGCAGTAGTATAAAACAACAACAAAGAAAAAAGGTAAATTAGATTATGTTATTAATATATTTCCTTTGACCCTTTAGATGAGGCGTGCACAAGTCACAACTAATCCACTCAAAGAAGTCGACATTCTTTAGTGTCATTATATTATATTATAGATCTATGTATTTGACGAGATTTCTCGGAGGGTGGGATGGGGATGGATGACGACGTCCACATTACAAGTTAACTGGCCCATTGTCAAAACTGGTAAACGTATAATTAAGAGTGCCCCCCCCCCCCCCCCACTCTTTTCAAATAAAAAATGTACGCCAAAATTTCATTTTCAAAAAAATAAGCCCGAGTTATCATTATTCTGTCTCTTCCTACAAATAAAAAACCCTTAAAAGTAATCAGTCATTAAGCTCTCACTGTATCATGCTGGAAAACACACTCACCCTTGATCGTAGCTAAAGCTGTCACATCTCCAACTCCCACACACCTGGAAAGGGTTTTTTAATGCATTTAGTGCACATCCTCGAGCCCATAGCGGCTAGAAATCTTTGAAAAAGACACTTGCCTTCATCTGTATAATTTATATTAGAGTAGAAACAAGTTCAACTTGGTCAGAACTTCACAAACAGCACGCATAAAACCGTTACATTCCGTGGTTTTGGAGAACTGCATGGGGGTGAGGCGCACGTTTGTGTTGTCATTTCATGAGAAAAAATCCTTGACCCATTTCGGGGCACGCAAAACAGGATATCTGATGGCCAATTCCATGTGACGTGTGTTACACCTGAATACCGTTTTTTCAACCTGCTATCTTCCAGAACAAATCATTAAATGAGATGTTTGTCATTTAAACCTTTTTGAAAAAAAAAAAAAAGGCCACTTTACAAGTTTTTATCTTTAATTAAAAAACTTAAAAGTAAGATCTGAGTCAACATGGTGCTTAATATGGTGTGACGTGTGTTACATTCATAAAAAGTGATTCTTTAGTTTAAGTAATATTTTCCGGAATTTCTGCGAATGTAGTCCAAGAATTTCACCTAAATTTTTATGCTCTACTTGTAAATGACTGCTATGAATTCTGTATCTCATAATTCTTACATTTTTAGATGATTTAGGCAGAGAAAAAAAAAAATGCCGTGAAGTATATTACATTTTTTGTATGGCATTTTTGTGTTACGGCTTCACCTTTCAAGTGCCTTTTTTCATGAACAGGATTAAGTTTCGGATCTAAGCTTGAATGTTTAACAATTTGCAGTAATAAAATATGTTTGCTCGTAATTGGTTACGATCTGTCTCAAATATTTGTTGCTAGAGAAAAACTTTATGATGTACAGTGTGATGTGTGTTAAACAAAACCAATGGTGTCTGTTGGATTCCTTGTTTTCAAAACCTATCTCTGTGATAGAATTTTGTTATTATTTTTACATGCAATACAAAAAGGAGCAAACAATTGATCACATCAGTTACTTGTTATTAAATATAAAACTGCAAAAGAATATTATTTTTTGCTTTTCAGTATGAGAAATCCGGTTTGTTTTATTCCTCAGAGGACATTTTCTTTTTCCAAGTTAAATCAAGGATTTTTTAATTGATATTTTAACTTCCATATTTTCTCATACTGGATGACATTTCATGGAATGCGCCTGATGCAGAGTGAGTCGCTGAATGTCTCCGTGCTCGTGAGTACTGGCGATAGTGTGAGTTCGTGAGTTCACTGAGAGTGAGTGAGTGAATGAAGGTTTAAATGAGTAAGAAATGTTTGAAGGACTGACGAAAGCAGGGCAGATCATGGCCTGCTTGACAAAATTAATTGTAAAAACAAACAAAGAAACAAACAGAACAGAGTTGTTATTCAGGCTGGTGTCCGTGTTGTAAAATTCAGATACATTTTAGGTTTGAGAACTTATATTGCCGACCTCCCTACATCAAACCAATGTAGATTTGCATAGGATTTTGGTAAAGGTGGTAGGATTATCGTGGGAACAGATTCCCTTCATCAAACCAAAGTCGGTAGCATATCATACCCAGAGGATCTACGTAGGAACTACGTCTTTCCTATGAGCAAGCTCGACGTCAATCCTACACGTCAGATTTCTGTAGGGTTTCTGGCTGAGTAGAGTCGATGAATTTTGTACGACTTTAAGTTTCCTTTAGTCATCTCAAAATGAAGATTGAACGAAGAATAAAGCAGAGAGCAATGCGAGATGTTTTTTTTTTTTTTTTCTGCATCTCCTGTGAAACATAGTTTTGGCATATCATGTTTTTCATGACACCTCAATCAGGACTCTATAGCCATACTCATTAAGGGTTTGTGCATTTCAGAGCATCTACATTAGCACTGAACAGAAAAAAAGTTTGGCTTCGAGACCATCACTACAGTGTGGTAACTACAGTGGGTGTTCACCGAGCCAGCTTCATTCCTGATGAGAGTGATACATAAATGAAGGGGTATAACCATCTCGCTGTAAACCCATGTCTGCGCCAAAAGAACAGTTGCCAAAAGAACAATCTTTACCAAGTCTTTCTATCTTTTGTCATTTCCTTCTTACACGGAAGTAAAATATACAGTAAATCATCACACACATCGAAGTCATTAAATTTATTGCACGTAATTGTGGAACGGGCAAGTTATACGTAATAAGAAAAGTTAAATGAGTGAATATATCTGAAGTAACTACACGTATGCATGTTTACACAATGATTTTTAGATGAGGCAAATTACGAAGGCCACAACTATGCCGCTACGTTCTCTTTAGTTTCCATAGTTAACAATTAATGGCTGACTCAACAATTTAGACAACATAGTTAAACTCACTATAATTGTATTCTCTAGCTTCCTCTAGCAGTGGGGCTGGGGAAGGGGGCGAGGTAGTTACGGTACCACTTTTGTCCCCCTGTAAATTCGGCCATTGCTTAACCACACTGAATGTCTCCAAATTTAAATAATAAAAGGGTGCATAATTTTGTATGCCTCCGCTACCCAATTCTGGTACATCTGCCGAGCAGTTCTATATCATTACTGATTGTTTCTGTCCACCTGTCACAGATTTTGGAGGAACACCGTTTAGCCTTTAAATATATAGTGCATCACCACAGCCACGTGATATTTTAAACAATTAGCTTATAAGGATATTTGAAGTGTGGCTGGTCCAATCCAGTTCTTGGAAAAAAATAAATATTTGCGAGCCAATTTTTAATATTTTTTTTTTCTATACCACTTGTAAACATTTCAAAATCGGAGTTAGGCGGATGCGAATAAAGGAATATAATTACATAGTACTGACCCCAGATCGTCCCCTTGCCAGGTACCCGGGGGATTTCTGCAAGCGATATGCCATAGAGCAGTGTTTCTCAACCTTTTATGTCCCATGCCCCACTTTAATTAAAAAAAACAACAACAACGCGCGCTCCACCATGATCGGCCAAAATGTATAATACAGTATATAGTCTATTATAATACGAAGAGATTTTAAAAACATGATATTTTCAGTACGCATACATTCAAATGAAGATTTGATTAAAACTTTATTTCAAGTTTTATTCACTGGTTTCTTACTTCAAAGGGAGCCTTGTCCTTGATGCTGGTTGAAGATTTGTTCGATTCGAGGGGCCAGTTTTGTCGGTTTTAGCATTAAGCCACCACGTTTGGTGATATCCAGCCGATTTCTCTTAGCTTGCAAACAACACCACATAAACAAACAACAGTTTATCTCTACATTTAAGTTAATATACACAAGGAAATTTAAATTTCTATGAAAAATCTCTACCCCCCATTCTGAAGTCCCCACGCTTCATCAAAATATTGCCACGCCTCCACCTTGAGAACCACTGTCCTAGAGGTTAACCATAATACTTTACGTAATAGGTTAATTGTGAAAATTTTACTTCATTTGTAAAGTGTAGCAGATAGCAGATATCATTTAGAAGCAAAAACAACAACAACAAAAAAAGTAAACATGAATTTTGTAGGATTCTGTCTCAACCAGAGCCGTGGCATCTTGATTGCATATTATCAGACACCACAGAGGTTTTCTCCTTTTTTCCTCCTTGTCTTTGAATTTCGAAAGCCTTTCGACCTTGACCTCTCTACCGGCAGCGAGGCTGCACGTAGACTGCTACGACTCATCTTCATGTGACGAACGTTTCATGCTCAGGTCACCACGGGGTTAGCCGATACGAGACCCAGCGACGCGCGGAGTATAATATGAAAGACTTTGGCAGGAAAAAACAAAGGCGAAAGCAAAGTCAGCCATATTATTGTTTGTATGTAAGATTTTGTCACAAAATTAAAGTCAAAAAGGCTCAGCGTAGCAGTCACAGAGTACCTGTGCTCAATTTTGGATATAATATCCGATTTCCTCCCCTCTTTTAACTCCCTAGTATACCTTTCATAGTTACTGTTATATTCTTGGCTTCAGTCCTCCCCCGCCTCCACCCTGCTGTACATGCTTACCGCTTTTAGACTGATGGCGAATGCCCGTGCCAAGGGGTTAATGTTTCAAAATTTGAAGTGGCATTTTTTACGGACTTTTTGAGCGACATTTTAAAGATACGTCTTAGTACATAACCTTAAACGTCCATTCAAGAGCCAGTAAGAGAATATTTTATTTGGATCAATCTTTCTGCGAGCTGACTGCCATTTTATTTTTAAAAAATATAGGAAACAAACTTCCTGATATTATATATTCTAACATTTCAATGGATAAATAAATAAATAAATAAATAAGTAAATAAATAAATAAATAAATAAATAAATAAAGTAAATAGTTAAAGCGGGAAAATGAAACACAGTCCTCAACCAATTTCTTTTGTTCATCATTTTAAGAAGCAAAATAAATGTAACAATAATGATAAGGTGAACTGACATTCCTCTGTGACTTTGACATCTCAATATTCTTTATGGCTTTCCGATCATCTGTTTCAGTTTATAGCAGATTGGTTTGCCGAACGAACGTGTTTTTTTTTGTTGTTGCCACAAAATGTATGTTAAATTTTTAATGATTTACAAGGGCATCAAGGACTCGATGATTAAAAAAGTCCTCCAAAAAAGGGGAAAAAAAAACAACACTTGATATTTTCATGGTGGAAGTGCTGGGCGTTGCCATGTCAAATCTAGCATGGGATGCACTGAATCAATGGTTCTCAGCCTTTGTCAGGCAATCGCCCCCTTAAACTCCACATTTTCTTTCATCGCCCCCTCCCCCCAACAACCCCCCCCCCTTCCCCCAAGATCCCTACTCAGACCCAACAGATCCATTTCTCAAGAAGACAGACTACATTAATTTATGATGGTAAGTTTTTCAAAGTCTTGTTAATGACAATTGGCGTTCTGATTATTCATTCTAAAACAGAACGCATTCTCTATGGAAAGCACTGAAAAAGATAGAGCTTTTCTGTTCATAAAACCGATCTAGTAGACACCTGCTGTTGACAGTGGTTGCCTCCTGTATTTGCCACCACACCGTCCTCCATTTATGACCGTTTCCGTCCCCTTTTCATCATATTCACCCCTAGTCGCCTTTTTCTGCGTTTTCGCCCCCCCCCCCCCGGAAATCAAAATCGCCCCTCGGGGAGCGATATCGCACACGTTGGGAACCACTGCACTAAATTATTAAAAAAAAAAGCTGCGAACCTGAACTCGTGTCTGACAATGGGAAGTTTCTTTCTTGAATGTTCACCCAAAGGACCCATCAGACATACGCTGCTTCAGGCAAGTTCTAAATTTGCCCACATCCACATTTTTTCGCCCGTTAAAACGTCAGTCTCCAGCCAACTGTGACTGTAGATCAGTATAAACTTTCAAGTGAGAAATTACCCCCCGAGGTATTACCATTAGGGACGTGATCAGGCCAATAAAACTGAAAGTGCCTTTTGATCCATGCTCACCAATAGGAACAATTCCTATGGCCCCGATTGTGTGTCAGTTTCTGTTCGGACAATAACGACCTTTAAAGCGGACGTCTTACTTCAATCTCTTGGCACAATCGAGTTCTTGTTATAGTTGTTTACTTTTTTTTATCTACCGTAGCAATGCATGAATACGAATACAGGTACGTACAAATACTATAAAGTCCTATTTCTTTTTTGTTTCACCAGGACAATATGCACAGGGAGCAAATTTGCCATCTCTGAATGGGAGAAACTCCACACTAGAAAAGAGCCTTCATTTACTACAACCTGGCTATGTTTTTTCGAGCTCTCAGATTTAGTTTCAAAACTAGTTTTAAAACAGCTTCCTACTTCTCCTCCCGCAGAATTAAAGGTTTCATTATCCCTGGTCTTTGTCTTCTTCTTTTAGCAACCGCGTTTACCTTCTTGGTCATTTTTCGATTAAATTGATTATTTCGGATGAAGCTTCAGAATCGCTTAACGAACAACAGCGGCAATTCCTGTCAACAAGGTAACAGCCACCAAAGAAAAAACGAATTGTATTATCGGTATTAGCTATTGACCATAGCTTAATCAGCTTTAATACTTCAGAGCTATTGAACTCAATTGGTAACCCTAGGTTACAAATGGGCATAGGTCTCGACACTCCCTTTGACACACAAATCTTGAAAGGAGAATGCAATGCCTTAATTTACAGTTCTGGGGGGTTCTTGTAGAGGAAACACTAGAAACGGCTGTCGCTGATGTAGAAAAAGATTGCTGGATTGATGGGAGCAACTCACAAAGCCATACCAATCTTGAAAGACTGTAAAATGTTCGACATTATCACATCTCATTGCCCGTTGACATCATGTTTCTGTGTTGCTCACAGATCAATCAATATCTGGATTGTTCCATTGTGCTGAGCTATGCCTTGCAGGCCTCTACCAGTTTGACTATGCAGCTCTAATTATTCTTATTCCCTGCCTAATTAAATTACATCGAATCGCGCACAATGCTCATTTCAGGAATTAAATTACTGTCGAGTTGAACGTGGGTAAGGTCATCAAGACTTTTCACACTTCCAGGTTTGCAGTATTCATGCTTTCCGAATCTGATCCTTTAAGAGAGAAAAACAAAAACAAAAAACACAAAACAACACTTGCAAATTTATAATGTCAGAGTCTGTTTCTATTTTTCGTGTGCAACGAGTAACAATGCGCCCAGATCCAAAGGACAAGTCATGATGACCCCTCTGTATATCCCCCACCCCCCCATCCCCGCTGCCGCACACACATTCACACACAGACACATTCAAATCATTATGTCACCAGAACAATCAAGTATGCAATTTAACAACACTATGCAGATTCACTCAGTCATCAAAATAGAATCCACAATGATTGTATAAATCATGCACAACCCTACTCAAAGTCCGATATTTTAGTATACAGCATATTAACTACTAACTGAAGGTCTGAAAAGTCCAAAACCTATGTCTAGGTTGAAGGCTGATGGAAGTTTTTCATCGCCTTTTATTTTTTTTTTGACAAACCAGCGGATACGCAAAACAAACTTTTCAGCAAACATGCCAAAAATTTGCCCCAGAAGAAGCCCTGTTTACCAACTACAAATACTTTTTCTAAAACTATTCGACACAAATATTGACATTTTATCAAGAGACATTGTGCTCTTTCTGTTTATGTTAAAAATCCAAGCAATAGAAACATAGGAACTCGTCAGGTTTGCTGATCTCTGTAACATTTTGAATGACCCAGTCGGGGGTTTGACGTTCATTTCCGTTCATTAAACTTATCGCGGTGATCACTACAGAGATGTAGCAACTAATACTTCTCCTAATCGTGAACCGCCCGTGCATCATAGCTCGTTCAATAATGCGAGGAATGAAAGAATCAGCAAGAACAGGAAGTCAAAGCTACGTGTAAATTCGTCACTGACGAGCTCTTAGCATCCATCTCATGTGGAACGGGAGGAGGGGGAGGGGGAAGGGGTCCATGTTCTCCTCACAATCCCTTCCCTCCCTCCGCCAGAATCTGTTCTAGTGTGTTTTCCTCCAAGCAAGCATAAATTTGACCACAGACGAATTGCATGTCAGTTTCACGAACCACTCTGTTGACGCAGTTGATAGAAAACAGATAACATTATTTAAAGATATCGTCGCTGCAAGTGTATAGACGCGTAAGCCCACCAGGTGAAATTTCACAGCAAAGGGGCAAAAAACTGAATTCCTGGTTAAATCGGTGTTTATATTAATCATCTAAACAATCAGTATTGCTTTATTCCATTCTATCTATCATTCTGTGTTAAAAAATGTAGGTTTTTGCACGTTTAGAGCCAGTGGCGGGCCTACGTTTTTGGGATCCTGAAGCTTGAACTGTTATGGGCCCCTTTTGCAACCAGCAACAATAAGGCAACATCCAAAATTCATTCATTAGAAAAAGTTTCATGACGGCCCCTCCGAGATTACGTGCCCTGAAGCTTAGGCTTCATTAGATTCATAGTAGCTCCACCACTGTTTATCATACTGTGTGGAAAAATTAGTTGTTTTTTTTGTTTTGCCCAGATTGCACTTCTACGTTTAGGGCACCTGATTTTGCAACTTTACTGTGCAAGTACAGCTCAGCCGCACATATGCCTTTAGAACCTTGCAAAATCCAGGTCCAGCCAGGCAGATACGTGCTTATACCTGACCTGCGCATCCATGAAAGAATTATTTTCTAATGTGGACCCATAGCGCGTCCTATCCTTCTGAGAGAGGCTAAGTTCTACAACTTGATTTATACTCATTTACAAAACTCTTTTCGAATGCATACAAAAGAATTTTGAGAATTTTAACAATGTGATAAAATTTATACGGAACTGTTGTAAGTCTATTCGTGAAAGTTAGAAGCTCCGAATACGAAACATAAATAAAGAAACCAAACAGACCGCGGTAGACGCAAAGTGGCCGTTATCTTGCCGAAGGGCAGTAAAATCCAAACTCAAACCCACACGTTATACCTGAGGCGTTTCACACCTTAGAGTGGCCCTGGGCTTGTACCCTTACACAGGAACTTTGGAAAACATTTATGCATTGTATGAGACTTGTTTTATCATTGTGCTTGCTTTGTTGGCAGCAACATTACTGACAAAATAATAATAAGATTGCACCAAATTTCAGCTTCAAGATAAGGTCCAGCGAGTGCTTACAAATTCCCCTTGAGCCGTCTACAGTATATCAAAATCTGCATGACACTAGAGCTGTTTCGTCTTACTGATTTTCTACAATTATACTGAGACAGACAGACAGACAGACACAACAGACAGACAGACGGAAAACAGACAGACATACAGATAGATAGACAGACTGAACAGAACAGGGAAGAAATGAGAACGTGAGAGATAGAGATGATTTATCATGTTTTGAATAGAGAGCAGTTATGACCAGATCGAATGGTACGTTTAATGTATGTCAAAGACTGCTGCAGTATTGAATCATTCATTTTAAGCCAGTTTTCCGGGACCAGTTTAGGGCTCAGTGTGACACGTGAATAACACTAACACTGCCATGCTGTCTTCTCTGTTTTTCCATTCATACTCGCTGCTCGGTAAGTCCTGCCGGTCTGGTTGTCTTTCATTTATGCCCCGTGTCCCATTGTCCTGCCGGCTTGTATAATCCTGTCACTGCTCTTCGCTGATGGCGCATGTCATTTTTGACCCCTTTGAGATACATGTATTAAGAAAATAACTTTCTTTTCCAGTCATCTGGTGATTTATGCAATCATGATTTTATTGGATTATTACATTTTTCTACTGGCACATTTCTTTCACTAAATAATATTATCCGATAGCGCTCATACTATATAATTGTTGCACAAAAGGTGTGAAAAGCAGTATAATAATATGCACGTTTACGAATGAAATTATTTTAACACATCTGAACCATATGTCGATTTCTCTACGGTGGGCGTAACCAAACTTAATTTAGAGACAAATCTAGAATTTTCACTGCATGGCTTACAGTCAGCTGTTTTATTGTTTATCTCATTTTATTTGTACCCATGTACATGATGCTTTCGAACTTTCCCACGAACGAGATGTAATTCAAAATTTCATAGAAGCGCAACTGCTGTGGCGTCAAGTGAACAAAAACGTCTTCATCTCTTCATAATTCATGACCCACAATTACGAAAACAATTCAGATTATCAAAGATCGTAACATTGACGTATGTGTACGATCCCCAGTATGCCAAGAACCAGGGTCAACCAGTCTCTATCATTACACGTTACTCAATTCCTATCATTGAACAGAAATGGTCACTGGTCACCATTTATTACTTGGGGACGCAGATGCGTCAGTGCACATCGCGTATCTACCATTAACCGATTTTGCGCTTTAGAATAATTTTTTAGTATTATTGTACCGCCATCCACACAGAATGACCCCAGAATTAATAGTCAACAAGACAGCAAGAGCTTTTAAGTGTTGAGAACTGGGGAAACAAGTCAGTTGGGGGATGTTTGCCAGCGAAGTGTTAATAAGATCTTCGTGGTTCCTGTCAGCATGGATTCGGTTAGTCGAAAGTTAGGGAATTAGAAGTGTTAGAAAGATTAGAGGGAAACTTCTCCAAGGACTAATTTCTTGTGTTGAATGTTTTTATTTTAATAATAAATCCTTTTAACTAATAGCAGTTTGTTTATTGCCCCAGTATGAAAATGTGTGACGTCGTAACTATTATGTGCGTTTGTCTTTTCAGTGCCATCGAGTTCACAGTAATGTTTCCAGAAAACAACGATATCAAGTTTCGTGCCTGTCAACAACAAATTAGTTGACGCACTAGGGGGTTTGTTTGAGATTTTTAGAGTTCTACGTTAGTTCTTCAGTACACCATCCCATTTGAACTATCTTGCGCCTGCACGATTTCATTTGTTAAAAATAATTATGTTAGTGTCATTTTCAGTGAAGTAAAGGTTCGGTCACTGGGTCAAGTCAGTTTTGGATTGGTTTTAGCCTGAGATGTGGGACCTTGGGACACTGGCAAAGACTGTAACAAGCCTATCTCACTAAGTACTTGGGCGCTTCAAACGCGTCCTGAGTCAGCTGGCGAAAAGAAAGACGTTGCCCAGGGAGACAAAACAGACGCGAAACATACTATAGACTCAATGCCTCTCCAGCCTTAATGAAATCCTGAAAATTAATGAACTTGAAGTTCCAAGCAAACGTACGAAGCTCTGGGCAGGTTGGTCGAAAATGTATGTCTCTTGAGTGCAAGGGAATAACAAGGGAGTGTAAATAGAAATCGGCACTACGAAACTTTTCTAAATCACGCCCATTAACGCCAAAGCAGTTAATAAACAGAACAACAATGGTAATCCATAATTTAAAAGTGGAAACTTTCTAATGGAGAGGGTGTTGATGTATTTGAATCAATAGGACTTAAATGGCCAGTGTGTAAATTAATGGAATGATTTTAATTTAATAAGGGCGTTTTAGAGCTCTTTTCCATTCCATGTTAGAAACTACAACCTTTATTTGTCACGCCTCCAAATGCTACTGAAATATCACACGTGTGGCCCGCAGGTGTCTGTGTTTGTTTATGAGTTTGTGTGAGAGAGAAAGAGAAAGAGAGAGAGAGAGAGAGAGAGAGAGAGAGAGAAAGAGAGAGAGAAAGAGAGAGATAGAAAGAGAGAGAAGGAGGGAGGGAAAGCCAATACAAATTTAAATAATTATTCATTGGTTAATCTGCAGATTCTCCTCCAGTATATCTAATGTTCTTTCGCGCTTTGTTTCATACTGACTTTACCCCTCTTTAAAATTCTCTCTCTAAGCTCAGTTCCTGTTTCTGGGAATATAATCATTTATTTATTGATTTATATTTGCAAAGCGGTAACTGAGATGAATCTGGAATTATTTTAATAATCTGATCTTATTAAACTTGCACACAAATTCGTACACATAACTGTACATCCACCATCATTTTCTTTACTAAGTTGGCGACCATACAAGGCGTAGGCCATTGAACTGTTTTTCAATTTTGTTTGTTTGTTTTGAGATGGGGGTAAAGGAACATGTTTTGTAAAAGAGCATGTTTTTGGTAACACAGTTATCTAATTAATTTCATTAAATTCAGTTTAAAAATGATAATAATAATGATTATAATAAAAGACCACCCCATTGGCATTAGATTCAGGTAGCCGGTCAGAATAACCTTTTATGAGTCGACTGTCTACCCCACCAGAAGAGCTGTTCAGTTTTCGAGTCTTTTTTATTTGTATCCTCAGCTATGCTTTTTACCCCGTTAAAGCTAGAAGCTACTTCAAAATGGAATTGTAGACTGGGTTAAAAAAAGTAATGTTACCAGAAAGAAAAGAATGAAAACAAGCTGAAAGGTTTTACATTTTTTTAAAATTCAGATTTTTTTTTTCAGCCAGCCAATATTTGGAAGCAAAAAAAAAAAAGTTTAGTATGTCAGACAGAAAAAAATGTTTTCAAAATTCATGATGTAATATTATATTTTGTATTCCTTCATCTGTGCTTTGTGTTTTAATAGCTGGTTATTGTTATTATTTGTGAGGAGATCTTACGAAATCGTAATTTAGGTGAAAGACCAAATTCCTGAGAACAAGAGGGGAAAATTTTTCTGTAGAAATTGATATTTGCTTATAAAATGAAAGATTAGCCATTTCTCTGCATTCGATTAAAACATTTGGCCTGGAATGATCTTAGAAATATTTTATTTTGATCTATCAAAGAGATATAAACATTTCATCTTTAGCCTAGTTTTGTCAGATCCACCCAGAGTTCAGTCAATATCGTTATCGTTCATTAAAATCTATGTTGTTCAGTGTTTTCCTTTTTTAACTTCTTTGACGCTTATGTAGCAGTTCTCAAACTGTATACATGTTTGTTTTGTACCGGATTTCACGGTGATCAAGCATACAAAATGCAGTGATCGAAGTCCGGGCGTTTGCACGGCAAACTTGTCTCGAAGCATGGCGATACTTGATTTTATATATTCGTCTTTTTAAGACTTCATTATTGACATTATTATTATTGTTATTATTATTGTTACTATTATCAGTGTTATTATCATTATTGCTAGCTATTGCATTATTGCTATTATCATTATCACTGGTACGCTAGCATGGTATCAGTGGGCGTGCACCTGTCGGTGCAAACGGCCAGGGCGGAGGAGGTTTCATAACCCAACGGCCACATGCTAGGGCACAATGTGACCCTCAGTACTTGAGTCCTTCACATTGGCCCCCGGTAGCGGTGTGGTCATAGGCTTGTTTGCCTAAATCACAGACGAAGAATTGAGCAAACTTCCCGGACGCAGCTTCGAAGCTGGCGGCAGCAGGCCAGTGGTTGATTGATAGGGCAGATGGCAATATACCGTCACTCTGGCCTGGATATCGTGACACAGAGCATCCACCAGTATTGGTGTTCTTTGGTTTGGGTCTTTCACCCTAGTCAGTTGGGACTGCGAGGCTGTGGAGTAGCCTACAGGCAGCCGGTCAGGCAATATGACTGTCCCTCTGGCATCCTCCTGCACCTGGATACATTTCCAGTCGTCTTGACCCTGTCTTGCCACTTGGATAAGTTGTGTCCAGGCGAGAGAGTGAGTCTGATGTTTGCGCAGCTCTTTCTCACTAAAAACAAATTCTTTGCGCCAGTCTTAACACTCACCTCGTCTTCTTTCATCTTTGTCTCGTCTTCTTTCCTCTCAAAATTCCAACGGCGATGGGCGAGTGCGGTGGCAGCAGGTTTGGATAGACTGGAAGCTGTTAGCACAGACCTACACGTTGGTGGCTGTGGGCTATGGTCGCTTCATCGTCGATTGAAGTGGAGGCGTGGGGAGGCAGCACCCACAGTAGCTGAGCAGCCTTATTTAAGGATAGCACAGCTCACCTCAACTGAGGAAGGGGCTAGAAAAGGTGCCCTAAAGAAAGCCCACTTCTCATCACCCTGACTGGTATACCGCGACCAGTGGGGGTCCCTTTTTGCGGTCGAAACAAAAAGAAATTCAGCTTACTCAGGCTAGGAGCCTGGAATATACGCACACTACAGGACAACTCAAACAACCCGGAAAGACGCACTGCACTTATTTCCATTGAGCTCAGCAGGTACAACCTGGACATAGTGGCACTCAGTGAGACCAGACTCCCTGATAGTGGCCAACTCAAAGAGCTCAGTGGTGGATACACTTTCTTCTGGAAAGGCAAGGGTGCAGTCGAACCGAGACAGCATGGTGTTGGGTTTGCAATTAAAAATGACCTTGTCAGAAACTTGCAGTCCATGCCAATTGAAATAAATGACAGGCTAATGACACTCAGGATCCCAGTTGGGAAAAGCCAGTCAGCCACCCTCATTAGCGCATATGCGCCCACCATGACAAACCCAGATGAAGCCAAAGACAAGTTCTATTCTGATCTAGAATCTGTCATATGCTCTGTCCCGGCAGCTGATAAGCTGATTCTCTTGGGGGACTTCAATGCTAGGGTTGGCTCCGAAATCTCAGCGTGGCCAAATGTTTTTGGCCCTCATGGAGTTGGTTCATGCAATAACAATGGGTTGCGCTTACTTACTTTGTGCGCTGAATTTGGCCTGTTCATTACCAACACAAATTTTAGTCTCCCCGTGAGAAACAGAACGTCATGGATGCATCCCCGCTCAAAGCATTGGCATCTCATAGACTATGTCATTGTGAGGAAGACTGACAGAAAGGATGTCCTTGTAACAAAGGCGATCTGTGGTGCCGAGTGTGGAACTGACCACAGACTCATTGTTTGCAAGCTCAGACTAACATTGAGGCGCAATAGACGCCCTCAAGGGAAAGCGCCACCTAAACGCCTAAATGTTTCAAAACTCTGCTCAGCTGAGAAACAGAGCGAGCTCTCATCAGAACTCTCCTCAAAATTGGATTGCGTGACTTTTGACCCTGAGAACATTGAACAGAGCTGGACTGACCTAAATACGACTGTACACTCTTGCGCCAGCAGCACAGTTGGTTTTCCTGTCCGCAAGCACCAGGACTGATTCAATGGTAATGATAATGAAATCAAAGTGCTCATCAAAGAAAAAAATAGTCTCATCCAAGCTCACTGCAGTGACCCCTCTTCCACAGCAAAAGCTGATGCACTGCGTGCATGTAAGGGTGTACTCCAGAAGAAGCTGAGGAAAATGAAAAATGACTGGCTTGAAGAGCATCATCATCATCATCATCATTGCCTTTCTCACCCTGGATCAGGGTATAGGCCACCAACAAACACCTTCCATCCCTCTCTATCATGGGCCAGCCTCTTTACATTATTCCAAGTCTTTCCGCTTCGTTGCACATCATTTTCTCTGGCTCTTCTCCACGTTCCACGCGGCCTTCCTCTTGATCTCTTGCCCTGGGGATTCCAGTCCAATACCTTCTTCGTGATGCTGTTTCCTGGCCTCCTGAGAGTGTGGCCGATCCATCTCCATCGCCTCCTACCAATTTCCTCTCTGACTGGGTTCTGTCTTGTTCTTTTCCATACAATTTCATTGCTGACCTTGTCTGTCCATCTGATCTTAAGTAGCTTCCTCAAACATCTGTTGATGAAAACTTGGATTCTCTTTATGCAGGCCTGGGATGCATTCCAAGTCTCACATCCATACAACAGGACTGACTTCACGTTCGAGTTGAATATCCTCAGCTTTGTTTTTAGAGATATATCCTTGGTTCTCCAAATCTTGCTTAAGGATGTGAAAGCTGCCTGTGCCTTTCCAATTCGTGCTTTGACTTCTGCCTCTGTTCCTCCCTTATTGTCAATGATACTACCAAGATAGCAGAAGGACCCTACATCTTCCAGTGGTTGATCTCCTACTGTGACTTGTTCGCTTAGGGGTGCAACAATTTTTAGGACCTTCGACTTCGCGGGATGTATCCTCAATCCAATAGATTCTGAAATTTTGTTTAGAGCTGTAGTCTTTGCTTGCATCTGGTCGTGTGTGTGCGACAATAGTGCCAAGTCATCTGCAAAATCTAGATCGTCCAGCTGTGTCCATGGGGTCCATTGTATGCCATTTCTTCCTCCACTGGTGGTTTCTTTCATAAGCCAATCAATCACCAGGATAAACAGAAATGGGGACAGCAAACAACCCTGCCTAACACCAGTCTTGATATCAAAGCTGTCAGTAAGCTCACCATCATGTACGACTCTGCAACTTGTCCCCTCGTACATGCTCTTGATAAGATTCACCATCTTCTCTGGGATTCCATAATGTCTCAATATTCTCCACAGTGTTTCTCTATCGATGCTATCAAAGGCCTTCTCGTAGTCAAGGAAGTTCACTATCAGTTGGGAGTTCCACTCTAGCGACTGCTCTACTATGATTCTCAGCGTGGCGATCTGGTCGGTGGTTGATCGATTACTCCTGAAACCAGCTTGCTCCTCGCGAAGTTTTTGGTCTGTTGCATTCTGTATTCGCTTGAGAATAATCCGATTGAAAACCTTTCCTGGGATGGAGAGAAGTGTGATTCCTCTGTAGTTACTACAATTGCTGAGGTCCCCTTTTTTTGGGAGCTTCACGAGGTGTCCTTCCTTCCAGTCCTTTGGAAACTTGCCTCCGATCCAAATCCTCGAGAATAGTGAGTGCAGACCCTCTGCAGCCCCAGCAGCATCTGCCTTCAGCGCCTCTGGTGGGATCTGGTCTGGTCCAGCTGCCTTGCCTCGATTTAACTGCTTTATGGCATCATTAATCTCTGCTTTAGTCGGAGGGTCGCAACTGATCGGTAAATCATTTCTTGCGGGTAGAATGTCGGGTGGGTTGCTTGGTGGAGGTCTGTTCAAGAGGCTGTTAAAATGTTCTATCCATCTTTTTGCCTGAGCTTCCTTTCCAAAAATAGCCTTCCTGTTGTAATCCTTGACAGGAACTTCAGGTTTTCCATATTTTCCAGCAAGAGTCTTTGTAGTCTGGTAGAGGATCCTCATGTGTCCTCCTGTTGCTGCCTTCTCTGCTTTCTCTGCTAACATTCCTATGAACTCCTCTTTGTCTTTTTTAATTGATTTTTTGACCTCTTTAGCTGATGCTCGGTACTCTTCCTGGTTACCAACTCTTGAGCTTCTTGTACGACTTGCATTTACCCGTTCTTTTAGGTCTCTTCTTATCCTTATCAAGTCCAGTGATTTTTGACTGATCCATTCCTTGTGTTCCACTTTCTTTTCCCCAATAACATCCTGACATGTCGATGTAAATACTCCTTTTACCTTAGCCCAGTGAGTCTCCAAATCTACTGTCTCTTCGAGGTCAACAAGGGGTTTGAATCTATTCCTCAGTGTCAGCTGGAACTCTTCCTTCTTGTCTCCATCCAGAAGGCTCACTTGAAACTTTCTCCTCTTTGTTCCTGCTCTGGTACCTTGTTTCTTGAGGCGGAGTTTGAGTCTTGCCAGCAGCATGTGATGGTCAGATCCAACATCTGCTCCTCTCTGTACTATGACATCCTCTAGTGAGCGTCTGAATCGTCGGGTGATGCAAAAGTGGTCAATCTGATTTTCAGTTACTCCATCCGGTGAAATCCAAGTGGCCTTATGGATCCTCTTGTGTGGGAATACTGAACCTCCAATCACATAGCTGTTAAATGCGCAGAAACTTGCAAACCGCTCTCCATTCTCATTCATTTGTCCTAAACCATTGCACCCCATAATGTCCTCATACCCTGTATTGTCCTGTCCTATCTTGGCATTGGCGTCTCCCATTATAATGTTCACATCTTTTCTTGGCAATGTGTCAACTATTTCCTGAAGCTGGTTGTAGAAGTCGTCCTTGTCCTCATCGGTTGCTTCATTTGTTGGGGCGTATATCTGCACAATGTTCATGTTGATGTTCTTGTTCTTAGTAGTAAATGATGCCAATATAATTCTCCTTCCATAGGGTTCCCATCCCCTCAGTGACCTCTGGGCGTGCTTGCTCAAGATGATCGCTACTCCTTCTGTATGCTTTTTGTCCTCCCTTCCAGAATACAAAATCTTTTCCCCAGAATTAAGTTGTTTCAGTCCGGACTGTATCCAGCGGGTCTCGCTAACTCCAAGTATGTGCAGTCTGTATCGCCTCATCTCCATTGTAACCTGGGCACTCTTTCCTGCTTCATACATGGAGCGGACATTCCACGACGCAATCCGGAGTGACTTGCTTGATGAAGGAGCAGTCGGGCCAGTGGCGTCCTTTCGGCTTTGTCCATTGTCCTTCATTGAATCTACAGGTGCAGATGCTCCCCCTTCTCCCAAGATAAAAGACTGATTTGAAGTATTTGCTTGTGTTTCTGTAACTGGTTTATTTTTACAGGGTGGGTAGTTGGCCCACCGCCAACTGGCTCTTCTCGGGAGACCAGGACCTTTGCACCTTTAGTCGCCTCTTACGACACGCAGTATCACGTCAGATGTATTCTCTGCTGTCCCTCTTCTACAAGAGAGCCCCGCATCTGCACGGGCGGGCTTGAAGAGTGAGTAAGAGAAACTCAGAAATATGCCGACACAAACAACACTAGAAAGTTCTTTGAGAGCCTCCGAGCTGTGTTTGGACCATCCCGCTCTGGCACTACGCCACTTCTTGCGTCAGATGGTTCAACACGCATTGTTGAATTGAATGCCATAATTCAGCGTTGGGCAGAACATTTCGGAGGTGTGCTAAATCGGCCATCAAATATAAATACTGAGTCCATTGACCGCCTCCCTCAGACTCCTATTAATGCAGCTCTTGCCAAGCCATTCACAGCAAATGAGACCCGAACTGCCACAAATCAGATGTCCTTTAACAAATCACCAGGCGTGGATTCAATTCCTGCTGAGGTGTATGCCTTCGGTGGAGAAAAGCTTATTGAAAGGTTGACCGAGTTGTTCAATCATATGTTGAAAGCAGGGAAGCTGCCACAGGACTTCAAAGATGCTTCAATCATCCATCTGTACAAAAACAAAGGGGACAGCCAAATCTGTGACAACCATCGGGGAATCTCTCTACTTTCAATTGCTGGCAAAATATTGGCAAGAATGCTTCTGAATCGCCTTCTTGATCACCTCTCGTCAAATGACTTGCTTCCCGAGAGCCAATGTGGCTTTCGTAAAGAGAGGGGAACGGCGGATATGATTTTTGCTGCCAGACAGATTCAGGAAAAATGCATGGAACAAAATAAAGCGCTGTATATCACATTTGTTGATCTCACAAAAGCATTTGACACAGTGTGTCGTGAAGGCCTCTGGAAAATCTTGGCGAAGTTTGGGTGTCCACCCGAATTCATCACAATAGTGCGCCAGTTTCATGATGGCATGCAAGCTGCAGTCAAAAGCAACGGCAGTGTTTCAGAGCCCTTTGCTGTCACAAATGGGGTAAAACAAGGTTGTGTCTTAGCCCCAACTCTGTTCAGCATCATGTTCTCTGCAATGCTACAAGAAGCCTTTAGCTCTCCTCCTCAAGGGGTAAGCATCAAGTACCGAACTGATGGCAGTCTATTCAACCTCAGGAGACTTCAGGCAAAAACCAAAACCAAAGTACTCAAGTCTGTGACCTACTATTTGCTGATGATTGTGCACTTCTGGCACACGATGAGGATAGCATGCAAAACTGTGTTGATAAGTTCTCTAGTGCCTGTGACAACTTTGGCCTCACAATAAGCACAAAGAAGACGGAAGTGCTCCATCAGCCTACTCCAGACGACAAGTATCCTGTGACCCCAAATATCAAAGTCCATGACAGTCTTCTGAAGGTGTCGGAGAACTTCACCTATCTTGGCAGTACACTGTCTTCCGCGGCTCGTGTTGATACTGAAATTCTCTCAAGAATCAGCAAAGCCAGCTCTGCATTTGGCAGGCTTCGAAAGAGAGTATGGGATGTCGCCGGCATTCGCACAGACACTAAGCTGAAAGTGTACAATGCTGTGGTCCTTCCCACCCTACTCTATGGGGCTGAAACCTGGACAGTGTACCAATCGCATGCCAGAAAGCTAAATCACTTTCATCTGGCCTGCCTTAGAAAGATCCTAAGGATCAAATGGCAGGATAAAATTCCAGACACTGAGGTCCTCAATCGTGCCAAGGAATTGAGCATCTTCTGCCACCTGAAAAAAATTCAGCTACGTTGGGCAGGACATGTTGTCAGAATGCCCGACTCCAGACTCCCTAAGCAAATCTTCTTCTCTGAGCTCTCCAATGGAACGAGGAATGTTGGGGCCCCAAAGAGACGTTACAAAGACACTCTCAAGCAATCACTGAAGGCCTTTGCCATTGATGTGAGTGAGTGGAAAAAGCTCTCGCTTGATCGTGCAAATTGGAGGGCGGCCCTTACCAGAGGCAGCAAAGCATGGGAAGCTGACAGAGTCCAGCAGGCTATCAAAAAAAGAGAATGGCGCAAGAAAAGGCCCAGTGGTACTGAACCAACGGAGCACTCTTGTCATTTATGCGGAAGGGTCTGCAGGGCAAAAATAGGACTTATCAGTCACATGAGAAGCCATAAGTCATGAAAGAACAGTCTTTCCATTCTGTCCTCTGTGTCCTTTAGTTCTCTTTATTGTCCATGTGTTGAAATTCTCAACAATTTCTGTTCTTTATTCCTCTGGTGTTGTTAAGGTCATCATCATACCTGATGGACGAACTATTATTATCATTATTGTATATTGATTTACTGCTGTCATTTTCTTCTGAAAATTTAATGTGAATTTTCTGGTTTTTCTATAAGATTTTTTCAAGAAATTAAAAATGGAGTAAAAGAATCAAATCAATTAATCTCTGTTATTTTCAAGAAGATCAAAATCTGAACAAAGCAAGCCTATATTTTTGTCAATCACTATTGTGCATGTTTAATAAACACAATGACGTGGTTAAATACAACCGATTTATAAAGAATGCCACTGTTTTTTAGGCCCATAATTCGATCGATATGTTTTTCCGATTCTGCTCGCATGTCACAGCAGACAGAAGAGATTATTTTGAACATTAAAGACTGCTTTATCACCATTGACCGTCGAAGTAAACATGGTGTTCATGACATGACCGTATCGCTCATTCTATCAAAGTCCCTGGCTTATGTAATGCTCGTATTGAATGGTTTCTGTAGGAAAAACCTGTCCCTTTAATCTGTTGCCATGGCTAGCTGATTCGTATGGCACTTGCTTAACAATCAAACCGTTTATTGCCGGACTCAAATCTCAGTACGGCAGAATCAAACAAACGTATTTCGAATTTATATTTCGGTCTTTTTTTTCTTCTTATAAAATCAGGGTAGATTGATGACGAAATACTATTTCATATAAATACTCGAAAAAGCAGCAAATTAATGGATTTTATTCATTTTATACGTATTTTTTTCGTTTTCTCATATCAGATTTGAACTTTTCTACAGCGGTTGACCATTACCTTTGTTCCACTTAGTCTTGCCGACAGCGCATGCATCGAATTCAACGGCATCTGAAGTGACGCTTAATTATGTGCCGAAAGCTGTTTTTTATCTGAAATATGCAGAGATTTTCCAGCAATAAATAGCCCCATGGGACCTTTGCTTAGCGAGTGACATCAGATGACTTAAATACCATTTACTGATTCTGTTGTTTGTTACATTCTGCATGGACACTGAGTGCAGGGCACTAAACAACCACTTTGGGACATTCTGGGCGCGGCGCTGAGGACATTGTGTTTCGATTGGATAATGGAAGCGGGTTTGGATGGAAGAAACTATTGGTTCGGGTGACTCATGCGCAAAGCCTTAATCACAAATTCCAGTGAGTCCTCGCTCAAGTCAATTAAATAGAATTTGTGGTGTGAGCAGTCTGCATTACTGGCCGTTAGGAAGTGGATATAACCAGTCGAAAAGATACCCAGTCATGTAAGGTTCATGCAAGGGCCATCTTTTGTCTTTTTTTGGTTTGTTTCTGTGTTTTTATTCAGAGACCGCGAAAGAAGCAGGAAGTGCTGCGATATTCAAAATGTTTTCGAGTTCCAGATCGCTACCGTAGTTCTTGTTTTTTCGAACTCCACTTGTTGGATAACTGAGAAATTCGACGTGAAATTTTTGCGGCTTTAGTTTTATGATAAATGAGTTAGAATAACTCGGACCTGTGAAACAGTTTGATAAGTGCCGTAACCTATTTCAAACGTCAAAAGTGTGCATCTTCTTCATACTGCAAGATCTCCAGTTTTTCAGAAAATGGAAATAGAACAAACAAGAACTAAGGTCGCGAGACTGAAATTATATCTTAATGGCACCCAAAGACACTTCATTCAGTATCTCATGACATCTTGTCACGTTAAGACTGAGGACATTGTATTTTAAAATTATTGGCATAGTTTACCTTACTTATTTGAACTTTCTCATATATAAATTTCTCTGTCGAATGATGAAGTAAATTCAGGTATATAAAATTATTATTTTCATCAGACATTCCTTAACCACTAAAGCAAACTTTGTTTGAATGATAAACTCTTCTAATTTCATTTAAAGAGAAACACCAATATCAAACACTAATTAAATTCATTTTTTTTTCAATGACATTCTTTCTGTATGAAAACTGTAAGCACAAAGTAGTAAGGTTCTGTGTAATTTATTGCTTTAGGGATCTGCAAACTAACCAATCACGCAGGGAATAAATATTTTTCGGTTAGTATTACAATGACAATATTTTTGAAGTATTAATTAAACCAACATTTATTTATTTACTTATTTACTTATTTATTTATTTATTTTTTGGTTTGGTGAATTCTCTTTACATTAGAGAAACATTAACAGTTAATAAATTATATTGCACATTTATCTGAATGTTTTGAATAATGGTTTTCATAGATGTCGATAACGATTAGTAATTATTACGGAAGAAAGAGAGACGTATTTATTTCAGACATGCAGTCAATGCAAATCACCATTAATCAGTAAATATTACAACAACGCCGACAAAACAAACACATCGAAAATGGATAGATCGCCCCGATGTACAGGAGATATTAGATCAGCCGTGTATATTAACACTTCTTGGCATCTTAAAATTCTATAAAAAATCATTTTAAAACAAAAATACAAAAAAAAAAAAAAAAAGGCGGGGTGGGTGGGAGAACCAAGGTCACGTGATTTTATGGAATACAGAGCACATTCAAAGTCTCCAGC
This sequence comes from Onchidella celtica, assembly GCA_963931925.1. Lineage (NCBI taxonomy): Eukaryota > Metazoa > Mollusca > Gastropoda > Systellommatophora > Onchidiidae > Onchidella > Onchidella celtica. The sequence continues at coordinate 21,046,251 of OZ007572.1, read as the reverse complement.
GTGAAGAAAGACATTCCCCAGAGCTAGAAGCTGTATCAGGTTGTCAACACGGGCAGTTAACGGACCGGTACAAGACTATTTCAATAGATTCCATGCTGGGAACGCGGTATTTCGATAGTTGGCGCTCACAATGCCCAGTGTGTTGTAACTGCTGCTCCTTGTTTCCTGATGGTGACTAATAATGTTTAGGAGTATCGCGTGTTCCGGACTTTAGCTATAGCAATGGATACTCTTTGGAGACAATAGGCCTACTACATCATGTAGTTAAACTTCTGATCAATATATTCTCAGAGGTAGCAGTATAATACACCGCACAATGATTTACTAGTCGATTACCGTGAGTGGAGCAAGTTGCAACTGTTTTACTGTGCTTTTCCATTCCAATTTTCGTGGTTTCTGCTTGTCTGTCATTAAATTAATTATTCATTTTGAATGGGCAGACTTAAGAAAACCACGCTGTGAAACAAAATGTGAACGTCGACAATGCTTATTAAAAGTAAAAAAGATTTAAGTAAGATTTTTTCAGGCATTGTCATACCAATATAATAATTATTATAACCATCTCTTTCTCGTTAACCACTTCTGAGGCAGTTTATATCTATAATGATAACTGTAGGAATCTAATTGTAATATAATTATATTTGAAGTTTAAGTTTGACCTGTTAGATTAGAGCCATTCCCGTTTGTGGGCTTACCCCTGTTAAGGAAGTGAGTTATACTTGTCTTGGAAAGAAAACTGGTATCTTTGGAGTTCCGTGGATATGAAAACGCATCGCGATTTATCCGAGGAGCTCCATGCCATTGCAATATTAGCTTTGTGTACCATTTGTCAAGGTAACCACCGGTCACTGGTACCCGTGCTTTATTGGTTTAAATTTAGTGTTAACCGATAAGATATCTCATTATTCCGTTTTGTTCCCTCTTTCACCTGTAAGTTCACCCTAAATAATTTTTCTCACAGGAATTCATGACCATTTTTTTCTGAGCTATTAGTATTGGCATTATCCTTAAAAGACGTTCAAATGTAAACAACGGGCCAGTTTTTATGTTGTCTGAGCTTAGCAATGCATGAGTGAAGAGACAATAGAAAAAGAAGACTGAGAAAGATATTGTAATTCTGAGCCTGTAAGAGATACAAGAAAGCACACTACAGAGAGATGGACCAACGAATTCGACCATCGAACAACCATATCAGAACGGCAGACCCACTGCACAGTTCAGATATGGCATGGAGCGAACATACAATTTTCTCCAAGAACAAACAAACTTTTAGACACTTGCAGAGTTCCCAGAACGATGGCAACAGAACCAACACTGGCAGAAACTCAGGAAAAGACGCCCCAAAAGAGGATTCCGATGCAGCCCAGCCCCCTCAAAGTTTACCGTCTATTCTACAAGCCTTCGCTGCGGACTCGACTATCCATGGGATATCCAAGGCTACAAGTCCTAACATATACACTGGGCGGAGGTAAAGCTTTTCTGAACTTGATGATGATGATAATATTATCACTTATATTACTTCTTGTATTCTATCGTCTTTGTTACGGATACGATCTTGAACTATTCTCTGCTTCATAAGATGACAATTTTTACAATTTCGGGTAAACTGGATGGTTGCTGATGACATAATTTAAATAAATGGCTAGTGTAGGCCTGGTGTATGATTTACAAACTTACGGCATGTTTTTTTTATTATTGAAATTACTCAAGGAAAGAACATTTCTGATGCAATGTTACCGAAAACCTAACCCTATAGAGAAACCCAATGCCAACTTTAGCCCAAACTCTGCTCTATTCATAAAAGTATTAAAATAACAAAGCCAGGTCATGTGTGCGACCGCTCATTTGCAACTTTAGAAATGGCGTCCGTCCCATGAAGATATGAAAATATGAATGCTGAATGAAACATTTCCAACTCAGTCGTAATGATGTCCTTGGTAATTTAGACCTAATTCTCACTATTCTGTTACCAAAACCACTATTCTGATTGACGCCTTTACACGACAACCCCCATGTACTATATTGCTGGAATATCTATACAGATTGTTCTGGACTTTACTGGTGCTGGCTGGCAGTTCCTCTCTGGTGACATTCACAGTCATGGAAGTACAGAAGTTCCTCACCTACGACACGATCACCACCGAGTCTTCTACAGATGCCTTTGATCTACCAGCAATCACTCTGTGTCCTCTGAAAGCTTTCGATGGAACTGCCACAGACTTTGTAGGAAAGGCGTCCAGCCTCCTTGGCAGCGCTGGCGGTGGTAGCGGAGGCAGCAGTATTCCTAACGCTGGCGGAATTGCTTTTAATTTAGGTGGCCCTGCATCTTCTGTTACGTTAGCTCCTGCTTCAGCAGTGCCTCCAGCAACAGCTGTGCCCGTGGTCGCTGCCCTTTCTGGAACTCCGGCTCCTACGTTAGCCTCGGCGCTTAACCTGCCCGTCACCGCCCCAGCTGCCAACCTGCCTGTCACCGCGCCAGCTGCCAATCTGCCTGTCACCACTCCAGCTGTCCTCAGTGGTTTGGGCCCCTCGGCTGGTCTTCCGTTGACTGGTATGAAATTTTACCGCTCTAAATTAACTTGAAATAAATAAATAAATATATTTCCTGTTTATTTTTAATCTGCTGCTAAATTTGCAAACGGTCCCATATTTTTTTTAAAATTTGGCCATACATGATTAAACTCTGGACAAAACAAATTCATTTCTCCTTCAAGGTAAAGCTTTCTTTCTCCTGAAATCCAGCTCTTGATCAGTTCATTTCATTTCGGATCTTTCTGGTTTACATTTGACTATCAATAATACATGTCCGTTTGAAATTAATGTGAACTATTATTTTTGGATGCAGTTCAAAATTTTCTTAAGATGATAAGTACTGATGATCAAATTAAACACGAAGCCACTTGTTTTTTGCTGTTATACAATGACTAGTGGTGGATAGAGAAGGACTAATTTCTTCCTTACTTCCTCCTTTACCGCTAATTTTGTTCTTTCATTCTTTCCTTATTTTACTACTTGGTTTGATCGCCATTTCGCTTTCTTTCATCCCCAGGTATTGACCCCACTAATCCCTTAGGAGGTACGTTTTCTGCTGTGTCCACCGATCGGATTTACAGAACTCATCTTGATAGGGCTATAAAAAAAAAGTGTCGCTTGCAATTTCCCTCCTTTAAAAAGAATAAAAATTAACTATTCTTTTTTATTTTACCTCCGACATTTACCATCTCAACAAAAAGTTCATAATAAAATACATTGCAAGTTTGTATCCTTAGCAAGCCTACAGCGTTCATCTTCTCGTATGAAGACTTCTGGCAGCCCCATTCCAAAATTAGACATTACACATACAAATTCCTTCAGAAATTCGCGGCCTTAGTTCTTGTTTGTTCCAATTCCACTTTTTGCACAACAGAGAACTTCCACGTTAAACCTTTGCGGCTTTAGTATTATGATAAGGCACGAGAATAAATCGGAACCGTGACACAGCCTTATAAAATGTCACAATGCATTTTAAACAAGTGTTAGAGTATGCATTTGTTACACCTCTTCTCCGTACTAAAAGATCTCCTTCAGAAAATAGAGATAGAACAATCAAGAACTAAAGGTCGCGAAATGTATCGATTCAACACATTAGTAGAAATAAAGATTGCAGCGCTCCTAGTAGGTGACTTTCCTGAGGACACAGCAACATCAGTTTGAAGAAAGAAGAAGACCAAGTCAGACAAAAGACAAGACGAAAAATAAAAACGACCTAGGAAAAGAGTTATAATTAATGCCTAAAGCAGCCACACCCCGAAAATAAATGTCTCAAATGTTGTTGTGTGACTCACTAACTTTAGTTCCGAGATTTAGGCACATGATGCAGAATAGTAGATTTACCAAAAGTCATTGGAAAAGGATTCAAAAGTCATTTGTGCTACAGATCTATGTGCTCGCCTGCAGTTGACAACTTGTCCTCAAAAACCATGTTTTTTTTTTTTTGCGACCTTAGTTTTTGTTTGTTCCAACTCTACTTCTTGCACAACTGGTGGAATTCGACGTCAAACGCTTGCGGCTTTGGTAAATCAGAACTGTGAAACAGCTTGATAAGTGTCACATACAAAACAGGTGTCAAAGTGTTGCATTTGTTATGCCTCTCCTGCATACTACAAGATCTCCAGTTTTTCAGAAAACGGAGATAGAACAAACAAGAACGAAGGTGTCGTTTTATGAGCATATTTAAAAAGCAACAACACATGAAAGGCACATTTAAAGTCTTTTTCCTATTTCTTTCCCATGCAATAGGTGTGAGTAACCTGACCAGCAGCCTGAATAATCTGACCACCACTCTTAACGGTAAGTATCCCAAATAAAATCTGCTCATCAAATTGCTGCACCATCAATATTTCCTTATAATTGTTATTCTCGCTAATGCGTTCATGCATCTTTTTATGCCTACGATTCTATTTTGTCAGATGAGTTGAAGTTTCAAACATTAGTAAGACGAAACTGATCGAATTTACAAAACTCATCTTGATAGGACTGACACCCCCCCCCTCCCCCCCCCCCCCCCAAAACAACAACAACAACAACAACAACAACACCGCAACGAACAAACAAACAAAAACTGTTGCAGATATTTTTCCCTTCGCAGAAACATTTTTTAAAAATCTAAAAAAGGACGGCAGTTGCTGGCAATTACAAGTTGTATTTTATTGTATACTGTTGTAAGTAAGTGCATAAATTCTAGTAGGCAGCAAGGAGCGGAGAGAGTGAATGACCGTGCATTTTTTTTTTTTTAAATGTTTCGAAAGATTGTTTGCTTGATTCTTCTGTATATTTTGAATTGGCCGTCAGGCTTACAACAAGCGCAAACTTGAACATGTATTTCCATTTTTAGGTTTTACCTCCGATTGTTTAACATTCCAACAAAAAGTTCATAATAAAATACTGTGTATGATAAGCTTGCTTGACGGTTTCATGAAGTGGTTTCCTTGTTTAGTTCAAATTTTAATTAAAACTTATTTTGGATGTATACATATAATGAACCTATAAATATTTTCAAAGCCTTTTTGTATATATACTGTCTACTAGCTTCGTCCGATGATGGTAGGGCACACGTTTTTTTTTTTTTCTTTGAAAATTGAAGTGGGGTGTGGGACAAAAAAGGCTGAGAAGCAGTGCTTTATGTGCTATTGAGTATTTTAATAAATATGCGAAATAATTATAACTTGCAGTATGGCATCACCGTGTTGGGTTCCTTATATGGAAATGATCCCCATTCGTGACCTGAGTTTCATCCATTACTCTCTCACGAATTCCCCAAAGTATTCAATACTTGCAAGTAATCGTCGCAAATCACTGCAACATTTTGTTGGCCTTGAAAATCAGTGTGCTTTATGTTGTGTGCACCATGTAATCTGTCATATTTCCAATATTTCTTAAATGAATTGTAAGCCTACTGTTTGATGAATTAAAATTGTATGCATGTTTTCATACACAGATCCCTCCAGCATCATTGATTCTATCACAGGTGAGTGAGATCAAGGCGCAAAATTTATGTTTTCGCAGTGTTTTAGTGTGCATGTAAAGTGCGAATCTTTGTTTCTCTTTTACTCCCTTCTTTTCACAACTAAATTTGGCACAGTATGGAATTAGCTGTATATCACCAGTTGTGCTGGCTCAAGATGTTGTAAAATGTAAGATGGTTTAGGCTGGTGGAGCACTGAATCAAGTTTATTTCGTCTTATAAAGGTAAAAAGAAACTTGGGGGGAGACGGAGCACTAAGAAAATATTTCAGAGAAAATGTGAGGTGATTAGAAGTGTAGCATATCTGGTTAGTGATCAGAGAAAACGCAGTTTGATTGAAAGGAAGAAAAGAAAAAAAAAGGTGACGGGGATTGAACCGGCGACCTCTGCAGCCGAAATATCTACGAATACTCAAGTCAGTTAGTGGCAACGCTTGGTAGTTCGGCAACAATCATCTATTTTTTTTTTTGAGAGAGTGAGAGAAAGACGAAGTGGCCGAACAGTTAAGCGATTTGTTTTCTTCTCCCTCGCAAGGTGGTTGATGCTACAGCACAATCCATACACTTCTAATCGCCTCACATCTGCTCTGAACTATTTTGTCTCGGTTTAAGTGTGAGAGATGTGGACTATGGGGTTGAACGGGACATAGCACACCAGCACTTTGTTTGGACGCGTCAGAACGGCTGACGAAAATTTTTAATAGAGGCTTCGCACACTAGGGGGAAAACAGATTTAACTCAGTGCACCACCAGCTTAAATGTCTTTGGGTCTGAAATTATACGTCTCCATTAGAATCATTCAAAATTATTCTAATCACGAGGACGTCGGCGGTCATTTAACTTAGTACAGTTTGCATCTGAGACAGCAGGAAATGCCACTTTCAGTTGATTTTGAAAAAGTTTACTGATAAACACATCACACATCGAGGCAGTGGCGTTGCGCGTGGGTTGGAGCGGAGTTGCCACAGAGGCGTTTGTCCCGGTCGCAAAATTCTTCGGGACGCAAAATTTCAAAGGAAAATAAAATAAATTAGAAATAACTAGATGACCTACCGGGCATTGCCCGGAATAAACAATCATGTGCTCCCCCCCCCCCTCTCTCTCTCATATAATAAAAGTGCTTCAGAACTCACCCGCACCAGAACACTGCGCACCAAACTGAACGCTTGATACGGTTACTTTTTATGACATGCACGGACTATAATTATATACATGTATTACGAAACAAACATGCAAAAATACAGATGTTACATAGCAATAAACATTGTCATTTTTTAGAAATACATGCTTGAAGTAAACAACTTTTAATTATAGCCATCATCTTCCTTATCTCAATTGCCACCTTCCTGCCAAATTTAAGGCCTGAAGAGTGTATAGTTTGGTCAGTTAGTCATGCCAAAGGTTGCAAGTTACTGAAATATATAATAGATGAATAAAAAATAGTCCCCAGGGACAATTTAGTCTAGAGGCAAGGTGCTCGCCTCTCATGCCCCCTGTCGCTGCAAGCATGATGGATGACAATTCAGGTTGACAATCCTCGACTTTTTTTGTTTGTTGTTGCTTTCCTTGATAGCCCAAGACTTCGAGAGACATGTCACAGTATTATTTGCTGAACAGAGCAATCACTGGCTCTGATATTTTGATCCACCTTGGTAATAGATTTTGTAGCATCCTTCCCCCCATGTCCCTTCTTTCATGTTCGTTCTTTTGTAAACACGTGGTCGGTGTGATAATATTATTGTTTCGCCTAAGGAACGATCGAGCTATTGTAGCAATAGAGTATCCGATCCTACATTCTGGATGGGCATGATTGTTTATCCGAAAGGTTCCGATCTTTTTGTTTCCGGACAAAAAACACTTGAGCTGCCCGGCTATGCGAGAGGGTTATAATTCCAGTCTCAAATCTCTGTTGAAGACAATCCCTGCTCGCGTAAATATTTCCGACCGTTATTCGAAATTGACGAACAAGATCTCGTCCATCCTGTTTTTCATGATGACATTGAAACCTCCCCATAGACGTCATGTTTCACGAACTGATATGTTTTTTTATTTTCTATTCCCGCTATTTGCATGCAAGCGACACATTGTACAATGAGGGAGTTAAAATAGGAAGTCGTCGAGCAATGGCTATTGTACAATTGGCAAGGATTTACGGAACAAAATATATAATAAAGCACTGGGATAAACGCAGCGTTAATTTCTGTCTGGAAGCAATATCACACTGTAAGTTTCAGTGCATGAGCCAAGTGCACCCATAATTTCCGAGATTCAGCCCCACTAATGTTACAGGCGTTTAGATGGGGCAAATGGAATATCTGTGTCATGCTAATTTTTCAATTATTCAGAAAAAAATGCCACAATGTGGAAATACTTTTTAGTGAGGTTGCATTTAACGGTGCAAACTTACATAATTATCAAAACATAATTAGGGCGTCCCCTGGGGCATATAAAAGTCCTGCTCACAGTGTACTGCTTTGATTCAGGCCAATAATTTGGACAAAAAATCTGACCAAAATGAAAAAAAAAGCAACAACTGATCAATGGCCTCTTAAATAAATGGGTGGAAAGAAGATAAATAGATGAACGGAATAGAGAAGTGACATTAAAATAATTTTTACTTGTGCACAGGGAAGAATTATAGGCAAAAATATGTCCAGTTTTCAATTAGCCCCAAAACTGCAGATTTAGCATTTAACCAGCGTTACTTCAATATCTCGTATGTGATTATCCACGGATCAATGAATTTTATATCGGTACAGCATCGCCTCAGGAGTAATGTACTGTACTATTAATTAATATTGATTGTGGGAGCGAAGGAGAAGGCGAAGGTCATGCAGTAGATCTAATTCATAAGAAAACGAAAGGAGAAATTTTGTTCATTAACTCCACACCATTGTAACTCAATATGTTTAGCTGCAAAACACTGTAATGGACCATCTACATTTTGACCTTCGGCTAATTTCTTTTCTCTGGCTCGGAAGATGCCAAAAATTAGCCTTTTAATTCTTTATACAATTATTTTATTCAGTTTCACATTTTATACTGTTTAACATCCAACGACATTTGGGCAAGAATTGTTTACAAATTAATGACGAATGACAAAACGTCTTTTTGGATTTACGGCACTTGCAATCTCGGAATGTTACTATTCTTCTGTCTGTTACATTTTCATTTTCTCTTTATGTAATCAGCCTATAAAATATGAATTATGTGTGTATGGCAGTTAACAAGTGATAATTAGATAGGGTCACGCCAGTCTTAATGCACAACTCATTTGACCACACCTTTCACTGAATAAACATTTGATTACACCACAGATTAGCAAAGACAAAGTGTTCTGTCAAAAATAAATTGGAAACTGCATCTTATGCCTATCCATTCACCTGCTGTGAGCAATGTGATAAACTTCAAACTGACTATTGCACGGTTTTATTGGTGAATTTATTTTTATTAAAAAAAAATGATTTTGAAGTGAACATTATCACAACGTTTTTTAGTATCACATTTGCTTTTTGGTCAGATTTTTACTCACTACATGCCATTTGCATCTTTCTTCAGGGCTGCTGAATCTGGAGGATGTAATACTGACCAGACTGCGTTATCCTCCGAGTCATCTGGCCCAGACATCCTTACTCACGGCACACCTGGGTTTGTTTGGCTGGGCAACGGACAATTTACCTGCTGCCTACACGGATCCGAATTCTGGGGAGCTCCTCAAAAACTGGACTTTGAACAGTAATGTCATGAAGGTTGATACATGTACTTGTTCCTGTTCTGGTTATAGGCCTTGACCGTTCACTGCAGGATGTAGTCCTCCGCCAATGATCTCTGCCATTTCGGCGATATCCTTTCAAATGTCATAATACTTTGCCTGGAATTCTTCCTTTAAAGGATGTGAAAATAGCCATAATTATTTTGAATGGTCGGACTTTTGTGTTCATTTGAAGTGATCTTTTTGACAACACGAGAATAATCCATGTTAAATTAAACGCATAAATGCGACAAGCTGAAATGATCAACAGAAGTTTTTCCATGAAGCGAATGAACAGCATTTTTCTTTAAGAAAAGACCTAATACGCTCCAGTAATGGTCATATTCACCATTCATTATTAAGTTCTTTGTGACCCATAAGACAATGATGTACAATTTACTACCTTTACTTGGATTTTTTCTTTTTTTCCCCAGCTAACCAATTGTCCCCATCAGGATGGCGCTCTGTACAAAATGTCTTGTTGTCCCAGTGTCTTCAAGGAGACCTTGACAGAAATCGGCAAATGCACGACATTTGACCCCCAGTCTCTGACAGAGGACAACGCCTTTTCCAGACAGGTCAAACAGGAGCGACGACTGCTGATATCCCTGGCACTAAGTCAGCCTTTGGACTTCCTACTGATGAATCTCGGGGGCTTACAGGTAAAGGGGTCATTTATAAAGTACTTATGCTTAGTTCTGGCGATTTTTGACCCTACCACCCACATGTAGGCTTGGCTTTAACCTCTCCTCCTTCCCTTATGCCAGCGAACGGCCAGTAGAGTGGTGAATGTCTGTGTCCATGCCGGGATGGTTTTAAGACTTTTTAAGTGGCTTTTTGCATGGACTTATATGACCTTTTCATGAGAATGATTTTACGTAATCTCACACTTACTTGTTGAAAATTAAACAAACAGAACTTTTTAGTTTGGTACTATTGAAACGCGTACATATTATTATGCTATCCAGAACTCTCCCCCCCTCCCCCACTTTACGCTTACGTTTCTTATGCTGGGGGCACCACCCGTCCTACATCGAGGGAACGTGCTGTATGGATGGCCCCCAAGTGACCTATCTAGTCATAGAGCATGAAAATTGGAGAAAACAACAACAACAACAACAACAACGACAGAAGTTTCTGAATTATTACCTGAACTAAATATTTGGCAAGGGAAGTATTTGCTCAATTCTTCACAATCACAATAAAAACTGTCCATAGCGCCATGCTCAAAGGTCTTCACCATCATTTCCACAGACAACATCAGCAACACATTTATCATCACTACCACAAGCTTCACTACTAGAACATCCACTACCATCTAGCCCAGTCACTGTTAGAGCATTTCTCATTTTCATGAAAACAACAAAGAATTACATGACTATAATAATTATGTCAGCATAAAGTAAAGAGTGAGAAGAGGGAACAGGAGCAGTGGGTTGGGGGGGGGGGGGGAGGGAACGCAAGAAGCAAATAGCAAAAACAGTTGCCGAGCCAGATAGCGAAGATTTTCACAATGCAGCAACAGTAACAGATCCTGTGACTCAAGGATCGGAGTGTACAGTCGCAGAGGCGCTGCAGCGACCCGAAGTGACACTCCACGGGCGCATAATCCATTGTCCCTCGAGTCAGAAAGGATGCCAGCAACAACAACAGAAAGAAAAATGTTAAAAGTATAAAAATGGAATTCTTGGGAGATCTTTTGATGAAAAGAACCGCCGCCGAACACTTGTTTCACCCTGAACTCCTCAGGTCACAATCAGTTTTGGGGTCCAGATAAAATTCCCTTGCAGTCTTTGGGTGATAGCTGTGTTCAAACTTAAACAAAACCCATTCTCACTGTTGCCTGACATGACATTTTAACCCGTCACTTTCAGTTCATCGTGCATGAACCCGGAGAGATGCCTTTGCCAAACCTTCGTGGTATCTTCTTACCCGGTGAGAGCATGTCTTCAGTTGTGGTGAAGAGGACGAAGGTTTGAAGTATTCTTAACTTTTTTTTGTGTGTATTTGTTTCATTTTAGGTCGGTGGCGCATTGAGTCAGAGCTGTTTGCATCTGTTGAGACTCAGTGCTCGAGGTTTGTCTTTCCGTGTCTGACTCAAGACAGTTCTCATGCACATGAATAAGTGAGATAGACTTCTTTTGATCTATTCAGTGGGCGAGATTCTGTTTAGCTCTACCGCTCAGATCTCACACTAAAATCGAGGCAAAACAGACCTAGCTCGCTGCGTCACCGGCCTTGTCGACAATACGGTGCACCAGAGGAATGTGTACTGCCATCCCGGCCAGCCAGTTAAATGGATGAGTTAAACATTTGTACTGGGAAATTTGTGTATGCCAGAAATCGAGTGAAATCTTAAGGTTTAATTAAGATTTTCATGCTATCTGTAAGCATTTCCTCATGACTCTCGTCGCACTTTTGCACCGCGTGCATATCAATTCTTTGGGCTCTTCATCTTGTAACCTCTGATATAAAGATACCTATTACAGCTGCCAGACCACAATGAGACCATAACTCTTACCTCTCTGGCAAAGATGTAGCTAGTTCTGCTTTTGCTAGATAAGAACTGCCTTTGGATAAATCGAATGGTGGATTGACGGGTAGATAGATGGATGAATGGAGAAATGACTGGGGAAATGGCGCTTTGCGAGTCCCATTGGTCTTTCGACATACCATTGCCACTTAAATTTGCCTTTGAATGTTACATTGTGATAGTACTTCGGTACCGAGGATAGTATGGCATTCAGTGGACGAATGTTATCCGATATGAAACAGTACATGATCGTCCATGACCGTTTTTTTCTTTACTCCACAGAAAGTCGCCCTTGCCAAGCCTTTCACGCCATTTGATAGTGGCGATTGCACGGAAACTGATTCCGACCACTTTGAGAATCCCTTGCGTCGGTTTAGCGGCGATTACAAAACGGAATCGTGCAAAACGGAATGTATGATTAACTATACAGTAAATGCATGTGGCTGCAGACACCCCTGGCATCCACAGTTAATTGGTTAGTATAACATGGCAGTATCGAATTTGTCTAGCATGAGTATAGGCTACATACGGAGGCATTTGGACAGTTTATACATATTTGTCTCCCTAGAAGGCTTATTGGTCAAATGAACGCAAGAGACTGTTTGATGTATATGATGTGACGTAGGTGAGTCTCAATGCATTACACATTGCAGCTAATTTTCGAATTTTCCCATTCATTTAAAGGATGACTATGCTTGAAAGGTATAGAAGCAATCTGTGTTTCAAGCTTATTTTGTCAAATACACCCTGTCCATACTGTTCATGCCAATCTTATAAAAAAAGACATTTATTATAATGATATACCATTATAGTAATGCAAGAAAAATATTAATCCCCTATTAAACGAGACTAATTTGGAAACACTTTATATCATTCTTTCCGGCCGTTTGTGTTAGAAAACCCTAAACCTTTATCTGTTGATGTATTTTATGATTTCCAGTGCTGTCTAAATTTTAGTGTTTGCTATTCCTAATATATATTTATATTATAGTTCTTTAGTGCACCCAATTTTTTTTTTCAGTGCCTCACTCTTTGAGTCGGGAATGTGGGGAACAATCTAAATTCAATATCAATATTGATCATTCGTATTTCTCAGTCAAAATACGGCCATTGAACCTTCTTTGTTTGAGATTAAAGTGAATGTTGAATGAGGCATTCTGTTTATTAATGGACTAACACGAGATTACGTCATACATGTATTTTAAAAGGTGAGGATGAATCCGAGAGGGTATGCACTATGGCTGAGGTATTCAACTGTAGCTTGACGTCTCAGTTGCGTGAGTACAACATTTTTACATATTATTATCTGTGCTTTTGCGATTCGTCAATAAAAAATAGCAATATGAGCCATCCATAAACATAATAAAAGTAAAATAATTAGATGGATGGATGGATGGATGGACAAAATTATAGATAGACAGACAGACGTACAGACTTATAGATTGAGATGATTGAGATTGATTGCGATTGATTAAGATTTATTAAGATAGATAGATAGATAGATAGATAGATAGATAGATAGATAGATAGATAGATAGATAGATAGATAGATAGATAGATAGATAGATAGATAGATAGATAGATAGATAGATAGGTAGGTAGATAGATAGATAGATAGATAGATAGATAGACAGATAGCCTCTATTTTTTTTCTCAATCTCTATGTCAGTGTTTTCCCAGACAACAGAGTCACTGCTCAACTGTTCTTGCCCCACGCCGTGTCAGACTGTGGACTATGAGATCAATGCTGTCCCAGAGAAAGGTCCAGCTATTACTTTCAAGGGCCTTAACTTTGACTCAGTCTCTGTCAATCCCGATGTTTCCTGTCATCAAATTGCCCAGGCTTTAACAGAGTGAGCGCCCTTTGAACATATTATTTTTCATTAGTATTTTCTTTGCAGCGTAGCCCCATTAATTCACATTTCACTTCGCATTTGCTGAATTCATTGGCACGCCTTTGGAATTAGAATTTCCTTATTCTTATTCTAAACCTGACAAGAAGTTTTAGAAACAATTCTGTTTTAATATATGGTGCTGAAACAGAGACACACTTTTAAAAAATAAACTTCAATTGAGAGGCAAATTAATGAACGAATGAAGAACCATCATGGTAAATATATGTGTATATAAATAAATAAATAGTGAGTAAATAAAAAAATAAAAAAAAATAAATTCCATGTCATGGAACCACGTCTTCCATTTTGGGAACTCCAAGACAAAGATCATATGGCCTAAACCTCATCTCCGTTCATAATAAACATGAATTTTCGTCTTCAGAAAACGTTCATTTTACAAATATTATGACATGGAATTATCTCACCTTCTCCTACTTGTTTCTTTCGAATCTTCTCCCTCCGTCCGCCTCCCATTCCCTCTATCCACCCGTTCATCTACTACAGTGTAGAGAAACTGATGGTCATTGATGTGAAGCTGCCCCATGAAAGCAACGAAGTGAAACAGGTACAGACAGTGACAGTGATACAACTACTAGGTAAGTATTAATAATCGTAATGACTAGGTAAGCATTCATAAACATTTACACATCATTTACCTTTCTCCCACAATCGAACTTTTGTAGCAGTAAAGCAGTGAAGCATTATGTTCTCTTCACAATTTGAACGTAGTTTTTCCGAGACATAGGATACGATGACGCAGTTTCTGAGTTACGGTGTCTGTTACACTGGTATTCACTAATGAAGAGACGAGGACGGCATTGCGGGATCGCTGAAATCGTTGATACGCGCTTAGCACGACGGACGGAATTAGCGACTTGATTGGTCTTGGTATCTTCTGTCTCGGGTATTATTACAGTTAATACTTTATAAATCGACGTTATGGACACATTAAAGCAGTATTTCTCAACCTTCTTGTCCCGAGCCCCACTTCAATTAAAAAAAAACAAAACGAACGTACCACCATGATCTGTCTAAGTTAGATTGCGCATAACCATTGAAGTCTTGCATCTGTTAAGTTCAATGTTATAATCCGAGCCAAACAAGGAAACCATCAACTTGACATAAACAAACAACAGTTTATCTATACAGTTCAGTTAAAATACACTATGAAATTAAGATTACTATGAAAAATCCCTACGCCCCATTCTGAAGTCCCAAGCTCCACCGTGGGGCGTGTGCCCCCCCCCCCCCCCTTGAGAAACACTGCATTAAAGTTACTGTTTATCATTACCTGCTGTTGCTGGTTGCGAACAGGCCCCACTACAGTTCAAGCTTCTGGGTTCCCAAAATGTAGGTCCGCCACTGCTCTAGTTGTCGGTTGAAAACAAAATCCAGAACACCTTGTGGGATGAAGCTCGCGTAGAATAGCGGGAAAACCCGAAATTGAATCGAAATGTAAACTTATGCTTCTTTCCACAGCATCCATAGGCGGACTCATCGGACTTATCATGGGGGTCAGCGTTCTTTCATTGGTGGAACTTGTGGAGCTGGTGTTTCTCATGTTCCAGTATGGCGTCAGCAAGGCGAAATGTAGACGCTCAGCTTGATCTACTGTGGTCTACTAGTCTGTTTCAGGCACACGATAGCAAGACTGTGTTTATGTCATGAAGGATTTTTGTGTATATTTCATTCTATGAACATGCTACAAATTTCGATCTCATTGCTGTTGGTATGATTAATAATAACACATCATTTGCTTAAGAACTTCGGAAATAGAAATTGTACCAAGGTTGTCATTGCAACAAGTCCAGTATACCATATACCTAATAGGGTAATTATTATCAAGGAGGCATTGATTATGAAAAACAATCTGAGCTATCACATTACATGTATTTTGGACTCTGCCTTACTCAAAATGTTTTAGAATGACTGTTGGCAATGAGCTATAATTATAATAACAGAGCACATTTATATAGCACCTGTCTCCACAAAGTGGACCCAAAGCCTTTACGATAAATTAATGGTAAGCTTTCTCTCTCTCTCCTTCCCTGTCTTTCTGTCGCTCTCTGTGTGTCTCTTTGTCGTTTTCTGTGTCTGTCTGCCTGTCTGTCTTTCTCCCTCCCTCACTCTTATGTACTTTACAAAAGTATACATTTTCATGTTGTACAAATCAAACAAGGCTTAGGTGAGACATCTTTGGTCATTCAGTATTTATTTGTACCTGCATTTCCTATCTTATACTGGAATTTTGGAGTTGTAGCTATTGACCAAGGATAACGGTGAACAATCCTTTTTTAAATCATTTTTTGAAAAGGAGACAGGAAGGGCAAAGCTAATCATCATATGTGCTTCATAATTATATCTTTGCTCTGTGTATTGTGTATGGGCCTGGAGATCCCATATATAACAGTGGCACATGTTCTTAGTTCTCTCCTTCAGGTTTATGATATTTATTGGATTCCTAGGCTTCCTTTGTCTTATCTCATCTTTCATTTTCCTATCTAGATTTCCATATTTCCTAGGCCCGGGATTACAAAAATATGCTTTCTTTGGCATCTTGCTTCGTATTATTTATTCAAAGTGATAATGTAACGCTGCACCGGAAATTTGCCGGAAAGCACCGAAGCATGACACCCAGGAATGATACCGGTAGAAAAAAGCGCGGAATAGGAAAGGCAATGCAAGAGCTTCCTTGAAACTCTTTCGAGCCATTACATACCGGAAAAACATTTTTTTTTATCAAAACAAAACATGGGCGGAGGCCGGGGGGGGGGGGGTGGGGGGTGGAAGGGGGGGGGGCACGTTTAGAGGCAAGGTGCTCGTCTCTCATGCTGAAAGTACCGGGTCCGATCCCCAGTCGGTGCAGGTATGTTGGAATTTTTTTTAGGTGAAAAATTCCAGTCCATGATCCTATGGTAGGTAGGATCCAGCTCCTCGTCTTCTCGAATAAGGACGAAAAACTCGGTTGGCCCGTGTGCACGTTGCGCACACTAAAGATGCTTTGGCCGGTGAAAGTCGAGAAGAGCAGGCCGAACAAGGCTGCTGCCCGGGCAAAATTCTTTAAAAAAAACTAGTCTCTGCCACAAAAACACACAGAAACATGAACAAGACAACTAAAAACAAGAAAAGTGAGAAGTAAATGCCAAGGGAGCGAACCTCCTATAAAGACCTACAACATGAGCTGGGCAGCCTAGTTTCTTACTAAGCAACACAACCTGAAAAGGGTAAGGATTGAGTTGGAAAATTGTCGTCGCTTAGTATAACAGCAGCTCACACCTAAAAATTCATTTAGCCACATGAAACGACATTTTCGAAAAGAACTTTAGGTGAAAATTGGGTATTTCTGGGTTTTCTGCTTGTCTCTGAGTCTCGACGTAAGTTTCGTAGCTCGCTGTTATTTATAGAGCTGAATCGCTATTATTTATCGAACTGACCTTTATTTCTGTATATATAAATGAAACAGTATGGAATTAATAACAGTGTTATTGATTTTGAAGTGGAAAAGTGTGTCGTCCACAATATTTGTGTTTCCCCTTGAAAGATTCCCTTGTCCTCTCCTTTCCTCTCCTCTGTCTCCCTGTCTGTCCCTTTCCTCTGTGCCTTTCTTTCTCCCTTCTCTCTCTTTCTGTCTTCTGTTTTTTTTCAGTGCATTCATTATGGAATATGTCTTGTCATGTCACAGGTGTTGAGGTTGCGCCTACCCTACACATTGTCATATTTAATATAGATCTAAGTTTTGGAGGGAAGGGGATGTTGGCACGGCAATAAGATTGGAAATATAGTGATCAAAGGGGAATAATCATGATCCTAATGTTAGATCCACGTATTGGTTTGTGGAGTTGCTGTCCCCCTTCTGCAATGAATAAAATTTAATCTCTCTCTCTCTTTCTCTCTCTCTGTATTATGTACACACACACACACACATAAGTATATATCCATCTCCCATTCTCGCTCTCTCTCTTTCTCCGTGCAAGTGCATACTTGCATCCAAACTTTTTTGTTTAAACACATTTTCTTGACTAGTACCAGTGCCCCTTTCAGACAGGATCTACGACCACTTAGGACACGGAATGAGAAATCACGGATGCAAACAACAACAACAACAAACTAAAAACAAAACAGAAACAACACAAATCCACATTTTTCTCTTTGTTTTTTGTTTTTTTGTTGTTTTCTTCTGTCTGCAAATATTTGTTTAATTTTTAGTTTGCTCATGATAAAACTACGTTTAGAATTTTTTCGTTTTTTGTTTTGTTTTGTGTTAATAATTTTGTAAGATTAATTGGTAACAGTATTACTTTTTCGGAGTCAAATGCCCAGGGCTATTTCCAAAGGCTGCAATCGTGACTGAAAGCTAAACACAAGTGCACTGAACTAGGGAGACAATTTCATGAAAGAGATTCAAATGGAAAAATGTCTTGAAGTAAATAGCAAAAGAATATCAGTGCATGAGAAGATGGACATTTTTTTTTGGTTTCAGGTTTTCTTTCTTTCTTTCTTTCTCTCTTTCATGCGTTCATTCGTTCGTTAGTTTTTTTCTTTCTTTCTTTCTTTATAATCATATTTATTTATTTATAGTGTTTAATTTGCTTTGCTTCGCGTCAACAATATTGATCTATTTTATGCTTGAGCCAGGTGTCATAAAGCCAGAAAATGAAACAACACGCATAGAAAACAGGAGAAAATAACACCATAAAAACCATGTTCATTTGTGTGTAGGTTTTATGTATTAATCAATTTAATATTTCATGTTAATTCATGAAAAATGACTATTGCTGCAAAGGAGCCTTTTCCCTCTACCTTTACTACTTGTGAGATAGATCAAAACAGTGCATTCTATGACTCTAAACTGTCAGTATGAATTCCTAAAAGTTCTAAATGTGCAACAATTTAGTTTTGCCTGACACCATAAATTTCTGCCAGTTAAAATCACCCACAGAAATAAAAAATAACTTCAGCTGATTGCAAAAGATTATGTCACGCAGTCACTGATATAGAAGTGTCAATTAAAAATATAATATTTTAGATCAATTAATAAATCACAGATGTGAGAGACTTTTAATAATTCTTCCTTCGAACTTTGTCTTAAATTTTAATAATTCATCTCTTTAACTATGACTTAAATTTTAAAATTCATCACCCTTTCTGCCTTAAATTGCAATAATTCACCCCCGACCATGTCTTATATTTACAAATTCACCCCTCTAAGCATGTCTTAACATTCAATAATTCATCTTTCTATGTCTTAAATTTGAATAATTCACCTCCCCCTAACCCTGTCTTAAATTTCAATAATTCATCTCTCTGTGTCTTAAATTCTAATAATTCGTCCCTCTAACAGTCTTAAATATTAATAATTCTTTAGGTCAAATCTTAATAAACTTTAACAGTTCAACCCTTTGTTCAGTTTCTTCACAATGAGGTAGAATTCTCCATTGATCTGTTAGGCTGGTAGGGCACTGAGTCAAGTCTGTTTGGTGTAGATTTTGTCTCAGACTTAAACTTTCTTTGAATCAATTTGCGAGGCAGACTTGTTGGTCTCACTAATGCATGGGGTCGAGTTGAACTCCGTAGTCAACAAAATCGAAGCAAAAAAGGCTTGAAACAGTGCGTTTCAGGCCACAGAGCAAAGGCACAATAATATTAGGTAGTTACAGTTTCGTTTCGCTTTCGGTACGCCTGTCGAATGACATTAGTTTCGACTCTCCGAAAAGCTGAGATATAATCGTCAAAAAACCTTTACAGCTCACGCTAAAGTGCACGGTGCTTCCGTCTTCGTCTCTTGTGGCTTTTCGTCGAGACTGACATCATTTGACAAAACTACAAACAACAACAACAACAAACAAATTAATAAACATTAAAACCAAACCGAAAGTGAAACGAAACTGAATGTAGCCACTGTGTCTGGGCTCTGAGTCTGCTGATTTGCATATCATCCATGCCTTCGTCAATTCAAAAATAAATAAAGGCATTAACAAGCTATATAACATTCATACTAATATCACATACCCATGTTGATAAGATTATTTTGGCGTATGTTCAATGGGACGGAGACTGAATAGCACTTGAGTTTCTATTCTAGGGCAGCTCTAACATAGTGACAACAACATCAGATTGATACAGTGCATCTAAACAGTCCAGGCCAACATGTAAATCTGTCACTGTATATTCAGCTTTAAATACGATTGTCATTTTTTATACAGTCAGATAGAATCGGTTAACATTAACACAGTCATGCTAACACACATGTACAAAGGGCCAACCGTCCTTCTTTTGATTCAGAGCAATGTAAAACTTAGATAGAAATGCTTTGTAAAAATGACATAACAAAGAGACGGCTGTTTACAGCATCTGTTCACACCAGAGATTCATGTCTGTGCACCCCGTTTCGAGCACGTATGTTGATGGACGGATGATGGGCGGACGAGTGTTCATATTGAACAGCCGTGTCCAAACGTGTCCTGGCCATCAGCAATTAATTGTACAAAAATCAAACTGAAATGACAGTCGGACCGTGTAGTTGAAGATCGGTCGGGCACAGATGTTCAGTGTAAACACTTGCGATTGCATGCGACATATTTTTTGTGCATTTGACTGATGGGTGGAGCTTCCTCAGGGGTGAAAGACCAAGGTTTTGGGGTAGGCTTGCTCTGTTTCACCTGTCAGGTGGACGAACCGAACACGAAGTTCTGGTGTGGACTAAAGATAGTGATGGTCTGATGTGGAAACAGTTTAACAAGGATTTTTGTTTTTTATTTGGCGGTTCATCGCATGGTATTTTACCAGTGTGTATACAAAATAGAAAACATCATCATATAGGGGTATAATGAAGCCTTTGTGCAGTTTGAAATGTGAATAACTGAATTCCCGTTGGAGATAAAAACAGTGTGTATAAAAGGCCCTAGGATGCTAATTTATTTAAGTTTTTACTTCGAAACAAATAATTCATTTTTGTCTTGCTTATGCCTTTTCTGTACATCTTCAGCTCAGTTAAAAAGAGTTCCCAATTCACTTTCTCTTCAGTGAGGGCAATTCAGGAGAGGGCACATTGTAAATTATTTCATTATAAAGAGTGAAAGGGGGGGGGGGGAAGAATACATGAATAATAATTCATCTCTCTGTTTCTTAAATTTTAATAATTCATCTATCTCTCTAATTCACTTGAAATAAAAAGAAAAATAGCGTACATTACTTTATTATCAGCCTGGGGCATTTTACGGATGGTTTTTATCTCCAGTAGAAAACAGATTCTTGATATTTTAAGCTGTACAAAGACGTTACAATAACCATATTATTACTATTAAGTATTCAAGTTATTTTTGCAGATAGGTTAGTAAGTAGTAAGGCATTCCCTCACTATAGGTGCTGCAACCCAAAATAGCATGCTCAAATTATAATTTATACATAGAAACAAATCTACACACTTTGTGTACGCTGCCATGTAGCTGTGCTTCCCCCTGGCTTAGAGCTCCAAATTATCCTCCGAAATGCCGTACGGAACTCTGGACTGCTGAAATTATACAAAAAGGGGTTGATTGTGGAGTTGATGTAGGTTAGCCAAAATGTGATGTCAAATATCACAGGCGGCACGAGCTCTGGGGAGATAGCCGAGACATCAAAAACTACATGGAAGGGCACCCAACATACCAAGTACCCGGCTATGATGTACGTCAAGGTCACAAAAACCCGCATTTCCCGACTGGCTCTTTTATCTTCCGCTGAAGGCTTGGCCTCTTTTGACTTAGGACCTGATTTTTTACCAGGAACTTGCAGGAAGGCCATCTTTTGAGGTGCTTGACTGTCTTTGGCTTTAGTCTGGACTTGCTCCATCAGCGATACTGCATTTAAGGTACTTGGGGGTTGCTGTGCGGGGATATTGTGGCTGTCTTTGGCGTCGCCACTGGAATCTTTGGTCTGTTCTTCGGCCACAGCCGACGTTGTAGCACTGGCGGTGGGAGGTGAAATATTGGTCTCTCGTGTTTCTGAGGAATGTAAAATACGAAACACGTTATGATAGTATAGTGTGTGCTCCTAGACGACATTAGAGGGTGTTCTATACATGCTTACTGTTGTTCGCATTTCTGTTCAATTAGGTAACCGCGTTGTCATCAGTGTCTGGCCCTAAACGAACCACCATTTTGAACACATACGATAACTTAAATAATTATACACTTGTCCTCTTTAATTTGATTCCGGGATGTATCTACTCTTAATTGACATTGTATTATCAATGAAAATTCAAAATGAGGCAACCCTGTATGAATTGGCATAACTGGGCTGCTTGGCGACATACATTTTAGAATTTAATTACGGAGAGAGCATCATGGCCGGCGAGCATGGTCATGGGGAAAAGTGAAACACTCATAAATCTCCCACACTCCCGGGAATCATTAGAAAAGGTTATACTGCCATGAGTGACATTCATTTGGAAAATTGTTGGGTATTGATTAATTCTGTCTGCTTCACGACAACTACAGGCTCTTAAGAGACAGAATCATATCAATGGGCTAAGACCTTAAATAGTAAAGAAAATCCGTGCAATTAGAGTATATCTATTTACAGAACCTGAAGTGACTTCTAGTTCTGTTCCAAAATACCCCATTGAAACGATTGAGAAATCATCATTTCACTATGTATCCATCAATACACTTGGGCTAGAGGTTCCCAAACAGAAGGTATTTGGCGCACAGGGCAGGAGTTTCAAATCTAACACAAGAATTTCAACTAGGAGAGACATTGGAGAGTTACTTTAGCCAGGGGAGGAATTGAGGAGACATTTTAGCCAGGGCAGGAAATGGGGAGACATTTTAGCCAGGGGAGGAATTGGGGAGACATTTTAGCCAGGGGAGGAATTGGGGAGACATTTTAGCCAGGGGAGGAATTGGGGAGACATTTTAGCCTGGGGTCACAGGATGAGGAAAGTAGCATGAGACCCTGAGAACCCCTGGCGTAACGTTAGACCCAGCATTATTCATCCATACACTTCATTATTCTTAGGTAATTATAGATACAACAAAGAATAAAATAATTGAGATCTATCAAAGAACCGATGCATAGACTTTAACATCTGAACTTTACACAGCGCTGCATTCAGTGAATTTGTTCAAGGGGTCAGCTCCTTGCACACAATTATTTCGATAAAAATTCAGGCTGGAAAGAAATATGTGAATCAGTGCATTTATCATATACCAGTTTGTGAAAACACTCATTCGAACTGCTTGACATAATAATATAACACATTAATGAATTGGCAAAAATTTCACATATAACTCACAGCTGAAAAGGAATCATTTCGTATTTATTGCCTGTTACTTTTATAATATAGGACAATGATAAGATACGAAGCAAACAAAATCAAGTAGTAATCCAACAGAATAAGTACAGAAATGTCAGTGTTAAAACACAAGAAAACTTAAGAGTTCTTTATGAACTGCATAAGGGCGGAGCGACATCACAGAAACAGATAAGAGTATAGGGGCACCCAGGCAGTTCATTACTCTTCAAATAATTTTGCACTTTATTAATTTTCCATGCATCTATCTGCGCTGTCTAGGGGACTTGGCTGAGTTTGAGCTTAGAGAAAGCATAATGTGCTGGGAAGAAGCAAGGTGATAGACATAATATAGCAGAATGACAGGTCAGAAGCAGACCCTCCCAGAAGTGCCCGCCAACCACCCATGGGTTTGGCAGAGAAAAACGGTCAATAACGATCGTGTAAAGACCTGGAGCAGTCAAGCCGGCATTTACATCTTTCTGTGTTTTCTAGGCTATGATAACGTACTTTTATTGCCATTGTTTACTATCGACACCAGCACTTGTCCTTTTCGCCGGTGGTGTTAGCCAGTGCATCCGTGACCGAAGTTTTGGTCATGGCATAGGATTAATGGTTATTTCGCACCTGCAGGTGAACTTCGTTTGGCCTAAGGCTTAAGGGCAAAAGTGGATTCCTTTGATGTGACTTGGAGCTTCCTGTTGTGTTACACTTACAGACCTCTCTCTCTCTCTCTCGCTTTATTTCACACTTTCAGGGAATGCTTTCCACAAACTTAATGCCAGTAGATGAAATTTTAGCTTCACACTAAGACAAAAATTCTGCATGCATTTCTCTTTCATGTTGTGATTGAATGCTGCGATTTAATAATAATAATATTTTCTGTTAAGCTTTCTTAACTTTTTACGTGTCATTATTAGACAGTAATATCAGAACAGATCTGAACACCCCTCCATATTCACAATAAAAATGATGTGAATAATAATAATACTGCTGCTATTACTACTATTTTTAGTACTACCACTACCACTCTTACTGGTACTGCTACAACCACTACTAATACTACTACTATTACCACTGCAAATACTACCACTACAACTACATCTACTACTACTATATATAAATACAACTACATGTGTTACTACTACTACTACTGCCACTACTATCACTACTACTACAAATACTACTATTAAAGCTACTACCATTACTACTACTACTGTGCTGCTACTACAACAACAACTGCTACTAGTATTAATAATTAATAACAAAACCTGGTTTAGTTCGAAACAAAATGAACAGATCTAGTTAATAATAAAATAAATAGATTCAGTAATTCGGTGTCACCTTTAAGTACAACTGACAAGATTGTCATTAGGGCTGAAAGCATTTCGCCGAAGTCCTCGAGAAACAAAGACTTTGGAACGACAATACTGTCATCAACATATTAAGGAACAAACACGCACGTGTGAGATCTT
The DNA here is from genome assembly GCA_963931925.1 of Onchidella celtica. Lineage (NCBI taxonomy): Eukaryota > Metazoa > Mollusca > Gastropoda > Systellommatophora > Onchidiidae > Onchidella > Onchidella celtica. The sequence goes on along the minus strand of OZ007572.1, from coordinate 21,021,824 downwards.
CAAAAAGAGGTAAATAATATTACCTGAGAGCTCAAATCATTACTCACCTGTTGGGGGCCCGTAATCCTCTTTAGAGTGATCAGCGGCCACAGGAACGTTGCCGGTCTCATTAGCAGTCACAGAGATTGACATCGGGCTTACCTTATTTGTCTGGAAATGAAAATATTAGAAATACATGTAATTTCGCTCCTGATGAACACCTTATCAACTATTAATTATGGAGGTATTCCAACATGTTTAGTGAAGAGTCATTTCAGTCTGCGCACCAGCGCAGACTGCGCAGGCTGAGCAGGTTAGAGAAAGCCCATATGCAATTCTTCTAAGGCTGGTGACACACTCAGTCCAGTCGGTTTTGCCCCAGTTTTAGAGGTGAGGTGTGAACTAAGGAGTGAATTAACGGGACCTCCCACAATGGGCGAGACTGAAACAAATCTGTCGTACCAGTTTGAGAGCCTCAAGACTTTTTTGCTCATGCTGGCGGAAACGTGGACCTCGGGCACTGAGTCTCAACAGACACCAAACAGACTTGACTTAGAGCGACACCAGTGTAATATTAACCCGCGTATTTAACAGAGATTAAGTTTATGACTAATTGTGAGCGATGCACAGCGAACAAAATGTTAGTCACCAAAGTCATTAGTTGTGCAGAATGGCCCTTTTATCATTTGGGTATAACCAAGTCGTGACCTCAGTTCTTGTTTGTTCTAACTCAATTTTCTGAAAAACCGGAGGTCTTTTACTTTATGTAGAAAGGGTATAACAAATGCACACTTTGACACTTGTTTAAAATGCGTTGTGGCACTTATCAAGCTGTTTCACAATTCCGAGTTATTCTAACTCCTAGTCACAACACTGAAGCCGCAAACGTTTAACATCGAATTTCCCAGTTGTGCAAAAAGTGGAGTTGGAACAAACAAGAACTAAGATCGCGAAGGCTTCTCTCGCCTGGACTCATGAAAATGTTCTGTCGTGCGGCCACAGATAAATAACATCAAAACATAATAATTATACCAGATGCGATTTTATTCCATGGCTCATGATGGGGAAATTATTCGTGCAATGCATTCAAAATCAGGACATCGAAATGAATTCATACAAACCATAGCAGGAAATTTAATGTCGTATTGGCAGCATGTCTGCAAAGTACAACGTTTCAACTCAGTTGAAGTAAGCAATTTAATATACATTGTGTATAAAGCCGTGTTTTCACTTGTACCGAAAGGAAACGACGGGGGAAACGTCAAAAATCCACCAAATACTCGTAGTAAAGAGAACGAGTGCTTCCGTGTGTATGGAAACGGCATTCCGTATACATGAAAACACTCTTTCTCTTTCACTAGTTGGAGGGTTTTTGACGTTTTTGTTGCCGTTTCCTTTCCTTACACATGAATAGAAACCCATTTCGCTTTTTGTCCCAATGAGTTAAGCTATAATTTGACTGTTGTGTAATCCTTTATAGACTGCTCTTTAAGGTATGTAATTAGATAATAATGTATAGAGATATTTCCTTATTATGATTATTTTATTGTGTTGAAGCGGAAAATCTACATTGTAAATCTGATATTTCATTCAGTCGGGAAAGATGATTAATTTCTAACCACGCCGCCGCGACCTCTAGCTTTAATCATCTCGTACAATTATTTCTCTGGGATTAAAGAGGCAAAAAATCGGACCTCACGTCAATGCGTGTTTGTTCGGCGAAATGGCAGTTATTTTATACACAGTTTATTTTTCATTATCTCTGTCTGGCCACAAGCGAAGTGCCAATCAGTTCCGGCGTTGTGTATGGCAAGCGCTTTTGTTCAGGTCTGATGATAGTTAGAAGAGGCCTAACTAGCTCATACATTGGCAGACTGTACAACGTCTATACTCCCCGAATAAACATTATTTACATCCGACTCGGGTCAAATTAATGGCTTCTGTGTTACTGGCATATAATGATGTTGTTTACTTAGGGAGGACCAGGAAGACGAGACGACAAATCATGATAGATAGATAGATAGATAGATAGATAGAGAGACAGATAGAGAGAGCTAGGTAAATAGATAGATAGATAGATAGATAGATAGATAGATAGATAGATAGATAGATAGATAGATAGATAGATAGATAGATAGGTAGATAGAGAGAGCTAGGTAAATAGATAGATAGATAGATGGATAGATAGATAGATAGATAGATAGATAGATAGATAGATAGATAGGTAGATAGATAGATAGATAGATAGATAGATAGATAGATAGATAGATAGATAAATAGATAGATAGATAGATAGATAGATAGATAGATAGATAGATAGACAGATAGATAGATAGATAGATAAAGAGAGATAGAGAGATAGATAGACAGATAGACAGACGGACGAACGGAAGGAGAATAGACAGACAGACAGACAGATGGGCAGACAGATAGACAGACAGACAGACAGACAGATAGATAGATAGACAGACAGACAGACAGATAGATAGATATAATTCTTTATTTCCAATTAGTCGGTACAGTATTTCACACACGATACCCATACAGGAAACAATAGAATGGCATTGTAAATATTAATCTGTTACATGACTGAATATAACTGCTGGCTCTTGGCTTATTTTATCCATAAATAGATGGTAAAAGTGGACAATAACTAAGACTGGCGCATTTATTATTGCTTTACAATTTATGAGAGGCTGTTGCATGACATGATGGGCATCGACAGACTGTTAAACAACATGATGGACATCGTTACATTTGTCGATTGTATACTTTGCAGCGTTGTCGCCAAATGCGGTTGGAGCCAATTATGGCACTAATACTGCAGAATTTGGCAAGGAATTTACATTCCGAATTATTAAGATTGACCTTCTTCTAACCAGTTGTAAACCTCTTATGGACATTTCCGAGACTGCCTATAATTAGCACAATGATTTCACAATGATACCCTATGGCGTTGATCTCTAAAGAAAATGGGTAGTACTTATCAAACTTTGATTTGTAAGCTTTATCAATATAAGCATCAAATGGTATCGATATTTCTACTAGTTTGACTGTTTTTCTTTTTCTGTCAATCACTGTTATATCTGGCCACACTTCTCTACGATGGAAACCGATAGAGTCACTTTCAAATATAGATGGTTTGAGGGGAGTGTCTTTCAATATGGTCTTGTTTCTGTTGAATGATCGAATCTTTCTTTCCAAAATGTCCAAGATGTTGTTGTGTCGTTTAGATAGATAGATAGATAGATAGATAGATAGATAGATAGATAGATAGATAGATAGATAGATAGATAGATAGATAGATAGATAGATAGATTAGATTAGGTAGATGAATGGATGGACGGATGGATGGATAGAGATAGATAGATAGATAGATAGATAGATAGATAGATAGATAGATAGAGATAGATAGATAGATAGATAGATAGATAGATAGATAGATAGATAGATAGATAGATAGATAGATAGATAGATAGATAGATAGATAGATAGATAGATAGATTGATTGATTCTTACAGACTTATAGACCGCTCGGCTGCCTTTGATACACTTTTCAACATACACAGAGAGAGAGAAAGAGAGAGAGAGAGAGAGAGAGAGAGAGAGAGAGAGAGAGAGAGAGGGAGAGAGAGAGAGAGAGAGAGAGAGAGAGAAAGAGAGAAAGAAAGAAACAGAGAGAAAGAAAGAGACAGAGATTCTAATTAGATCTGGTATCTGAGTACCGGGTGGGGGTTAGAACGAAATACTCATTTCTTGTAATTGTCATTTTCGTTCATCACCCGCTTAGCCTTCGGTTCGCCAACATTATTTGTCCCTGTCCGAACACTCTTGGAAAAAAAATTAATTAAGTTTGTTTTGTGACACACTGATTAGAAAATTAGAAACAGCCTGTCAAACCTAAATTCACACCATTACTTTCAAGGACACAGCGAAAGACAAATTCAATCGATTGGACTGTAAAAAACAACAACAAACAATACCCCCACATATATAAATATTTGAGTAGTTGAAGGGCCGGGTGGTTAGGTTTCGTAACGCGTTGAACATTCAATAAAAGAAGGTTAAAACGGTGTCACCTTTTTTAACCCCGATGTTTGCTCCGTTTATCAGCAAGTAGTATATAAAGAAAATCTCGTTAAAGAGGGCAAATATTGAACATTTTTTTAATGAAGAATAAATAAATATACCCATTTCAAATTCGTCTGTTTCAAAGACAGCACACATAGATGCCGCCATCTGAGTACGCAATGATAGCCATTAAATTTCTATTTAAATGGGTAATTCATTTTGGATTACAATCATCTTACTAATTAGTAATGAGGTTCGATATAATCAATCGTTTTGTTGGCTAAATCCACAAGATATTGGGAAATAACATTATAAAGTTTGGATAAACGGATGTTCTTATGTATTTGTTCTGGTTTCAACTATTCATCAAGGCCTTTGGACACTAATTAGATTTTTCTGTTTAATTGTGTTTGGTTAATATAAAAAATACTATAGCATTCCCTAATAAGTTTACTCTTCATTCTGTTTAAATTTTCTTCATTTGCGATGGAAACATGAGAGGGGAGAACCGAAAAAGAAAATATAAGAAAAGGTCGTTGAAAGGCTGTTGATCATGTTCTGAATGAAATAAAACTCTATGATTATGGAAGAGAGTTACATAACCCCAACCATCTGTTTTATTTATGAACGCAGAACCGTTCGTCTAATTTCATATAATTATTCATAAAATTACCCTAAATATCATTACAATATCAATATATTATCGTGATAGAGCCCTCTGGCTGTAGCTGACAGATTGGACAAGGTCACCTCTTCCAATGAGATAATGAAGGGCAACACCGGATCTTAAATCTGTACTTCTGTTCGGTAACCTACGTTTCGTAAACAGTTTAGACCAGATCTACTGCACATACTAATGTGGAATTTGGGAGTATTATACACAGAAAAGCAGTTCGTCTTGGAAAAATGCTGATGGCGCACTGCTCAAGTCTATTTTTTGATTCTGTTTTGACTCAATGCGCGAAGACACCCTTCCTCCAGTCTATCTCAAGACAGTGTTGGTGCGCCCGAACTAGTGAAACAAACTTCTTGTTTCCATCTCCCCTCCTAAGAAAGAGGGAGTTCTCGTTTAACTCCACAGACCACATCTCAGATTAAAACCGTGAAAAGACAGACTTCACTCACTGCCTCACTAGCTTTACCGAGAATTTAGAACTAGATCTGCAAAAATAGAGACTTTACAAACATTCCATTTGGCTCAACTCCTTCTACAAAATCGGACCCTTCAGTTTCTTTTACATCACACATAAACGATGGAATACACTCTTCTAGTGAGTTAGAGTGATTGTGGCAACGTTTCCCTGCTTTCGTTTGAAAACGTCAATACGTGTGCCCTGTCATACTGCTGTCAGTGCCGTGTCATGAAAAAAGACCGTAAATAAATATGAACACAAAAATTCAATGGAGACGTAGGAAAGATTTTGCCTTGCGCCCCGCTGTATTATTTCATGACCCTAGTTTTTCCACTACTGAAAACCTCGTCTTTAAACATTTGCGGTTTTAGTATTATGATTAGTAGATAGAATACTTGGGAACAATGAAACAGCTTGATAACTGCTACAAAGCATTTCAAACAATTGTCAAAGTGTGCATTTGTTATACCTCTTCTACAATCATACTAAAAGGTCTTGAGTTTTTCAGAAATTGGATGTAGAACGAACAAGAACTAAGGCCGCGATATTTTAAATTTGCATTTGTAATGACCAAGAGAAACCGCTAGTCGCTCGAAGTTTGCGCTAGAAGTTTGGACTAAATCTACTATACTCATATTATATATGTATATGGGATTTGGAAATATTATACTCTGAAAATGAGTTCGTGGCGTAATAGCAATGGTGGCACACAGTGCTCAAGTCTGTTTTCCCAGTGAGAAAGACAGAGTGTATTTTCTTCTATAAAATGATGTTAGAAAATGAATTTCATCCAGATCGGCGTGCACGGTCTTGTTTCGTAAAACGGCAACATGACGAATGGACAAATTTGATCCGCAGCAATGAAAGGATAGAATAAGAGGCCCCGATATTGGTATATCACAGGATACGCCAGCCAGGTACATTAAAATCCCAGTGTTTGTTTTGCATCTGAGATTTGTGCAGTGAGTAGTGAACTCAACTGGTGCACGTAACTAGTTAACAGTGTAAATTATCTCGACCATGAAATAAAACTAGGTCAGTATCCAGGATGACTGGAAAATATCGGGGAATGTTTAGAATAATAAATAACCAGATCAATTATCAGTAAGTCGACTAAACGTCTGCCATCTTCCGAAATTAATTGTCTATCCGCAACCTGCCTACTTTATTTAATCAGCCACATGTCGGGACCTCCTATCCATCCATCCATCCTTTAATTAATTGATTAATTCATTCATTCATCCTCCAAACCATCCATCAATCCATCCATCCATCCATCCATTATTTAATTGATTAATTCATTCATTCATCCTCCAAACCATCCATCAATCCACCCATCCATCCATCCATCCGTCCATTAATTAATTGATTAATTCATTCATTCATCCTCCAAACTATCCATCAATCCATCAATCCATCCATCCATGCATCCATCCGCCACTCCATCCATCCATCCATTTACCCACCCACAACATCCATCCACCTAACCTCTTCGGTACACTGTAACATTTTATGTTAAGACTCACTCGCTAATTGAACCAAAGCTGATATTAATGCGATCTTATTCAGCAGTAAATTGCAAAGACATAATTACCCAGAGTCAAATTAATCAAAAATCTTGTTTTCAACTGCACTAAATGTATTCAATACGTCCGTGGTTTCAATTTCCATGAGATCGAACTGGTACACATTTGATGAAAGTATCCAGTCGTAAACTTCACTCTGGTTTGGCATGCATTCTCTGTTTTCTCGTTTGATCTCAATTTGCCAATAACAACGATGCAGTGACGCAATAAATGTCCATTACAGGGCTGGGATGGCGAGTTTTCTCAGGAGCGAGCAAAGAACTCTATTTTTCCAGTCACATTATACGGTTCTCTGTATCTCATACAAAAATGAAATTATCTGTAATTTTTTAAAGAGCGAAGACAAATTAAATAGAGAAGGTACTTTTAGCATTCTATGTTTTCGAGCGACGGGTCCAAATACCCAATCGCTCATAGGTCTTATCCCGTTCAATGCCAGATTAGTACTGCTTATGATGTTTGAAGTCCCTGCTACTTTTGAATTCAATAATTTCGGTTACTCCAAAAGGTAAATACGAACTATTATAACAAAATTTATCCAATATCCAAAGATTCACAACTGTATTAGATCTACACAAATTCACAGCTGACAGACAAAAGATTATTCAAGACAAAACGTTGTCGGCCTTCAAGGGGTTAATCCTCTGGTGTCCACTGTTTATATTTTTGAAAGATGTCCAAAGCCCTAAATCTTATCCATATAGTCATAGCTGTTTTATAAACGGTTTCAGTGTGAGACGTGGACCATGGAGTTAAACGGAGCCTCGCGCACTGGGGAGACCGGAGACAATTCTGTCTCACTATTCCGGGCACGTCAAAACTGCCTTGCGTTACCTTTGCGGAAGGAGAGATCCTGAGCACTGAATCAAAAAAGACGTAAACAGACTGGACTTAGTGGAACATCAGCCTTATACTATAATTTGTGAGTGGATCTGACGAAATCGGGATTAAAGTGGAAGACCAAATTCCTGGGAAAACCATTCATAAGTGGGAAACATTTTCTACTAAAATTGAGATTTGCTTACGATAAGAAAGATTAGCCATTTTTCTGCATTCAGTTAAAATATTTTGCTTGAAATTGTCTTAGGAATATTTTATTTGTATTTTTTAAAAGAGGTTTAACCATTTCACCTTCAGCGCGGTTTCGTCACATCCACCCACATTTTTTCCTGATGAATTATATATTTTTCCATCCATTCGTTTATTTAAAATCAGTTTTGTATATTCAGAAGTTAAGACAATTTTTGACTGGGAACAAGAGGGTGAATAAGAACAATGTCGATATGGTAATGTTTAGGCCAGGCCAAAAACATCAACATGTCCCAACCTTCTTTTTCGTGGGTCTGAGTTTGATTCTCGCCCTCAGATAGAAGAAAACCCGGAAGTAAAAAAACAGCATGGCGGCACAAGGTCCGTGATGGCCGACAATGGCGATGACGATCACGAACTCTTTGTTGAGGGCTGGGTTCCACATACAGAAGTCTGGGGCATCTTCGTTCTTGAGGCGGTCCAAAATCAGCGGCGGAATCCACAACAGCAACATTGAGACCCTAAGTAAAGAATAAAAAAAGATAAGATAAGATAAGATAAGATAAGGTAAGATTCGACTCACTTTGTATCCCATGAGAGAAATTCTGTGTCTCACAGCGGTTAAGAGCACATGCATGGTACACACATCTTTTGCATCACTACATGGACATATTATAATCATGAAGTGACACGATAAGAAAATGAGATGCAATTGTTTAAGAATAATTTAATAGAAATATCACAAGTTAATGTGGCATTCTGAAGTGAATTAGGATGTATTCATTTATTTAAGAACTCAATAGAATATTTCATTGAAATGTAACTTTGTGATCGTAGAAGGGAAAAAAAGAGATACAATAGGTTAACAAGCCAAAAGAAATATTTTCAGGAAGATGTAACACTGTGATCCTGAGGGAAAAAAACAGGTGTAATTATTTCAGAATCCACTGAAAGTATTTCAAAAAGATAATATTTTGAACAGAAAAGAAGCACCCGTTGCGCACAAGTATACGTTAGGATTATGGGAAGCCTCAAAAGGAGTATTACGGAAGATGTACCGTTGTTGCCCCGAGAACAGAAGAGAAGTAACTGTTACGATCCCAAAGTAATTCTTAATCACCCAAATGTTTTACGAAGGGGAGTTGACTGTTTTCCTGCACCCCATTCGTTTCCCCATGACAGAGACAGAGAGAGAGAGAGAGAGAGATAGAGAGAAAGGGAGAGAGAGAGAAAGAGAAAACGAGAGAAGAGAGAGAGAAGAGAGAGAGACAGAAGAGAGAGAGAGACAGAAGAAAGAGAGACAGACAGACAGAGACAACGAGAGGCAGAGAGAGACTGAGAGACAGGCAGATTGAAAGAGAGAGAAAGAGAGAGAGAAAAAGAGAGAAGAGAGAGAGAGAGAAGAGAGAGAAGAGAAAGAGAGAAGAGAGAGAGATAGAAAGATGGACAGACAGACAAGGAGAGACAGAGAGAGGCTGACAGACAGACAGACAGAGAGAGAAAGAGAGAGAGAGAAAAAAAACGAGGGAAGAAAGAGAGAAGAGAGAGAGAGAGAGAAGAGAGACAGACAGATAGACACACAGACAATGAGAAACAGAGAGAGAGAGACTGAGAGACAGACAGACTGAAAGAGAGAGAAAGAGAGAGAGAGATAGATAGATAGAGAGAGAGAGAGAGAGAGAGACAGAGAGAGAGAGAGAGACAAAGAGAAAGCATTATTGTAAGTGAAGCTAAAACAAAACAACAAAACCCACAGACTTTCCATGGAAACTGAACACTGTGTATATATAATAGTATTATCCTCATCACTGTATTAAATCGATGGCCTCTGCTCTATCATTTTTACGTCACTTGTTACTTTTTAAGGGTTGATTTTGTCACTGTGTCCTGATCGCTTTTTTTCTACGCTGATATCCGAATCAGGAAATAGGGATGGCGGGCGTGCCATTAAAGGATTGCAATATGTACAAGTAAAAAATTGTGGAGCAGTTGTTCTGATGTTGAAAGGCTGCACGGGTTATTGGACAAAATAATTATTCCAGTGATATGGCGTATTTATTCCACACTCAGTTATCGCATATCGCTAAATCCAGGCTCAGAAAGCATTAATTTGAGCTGTTGCCTTTCTTCTCCATTATCGACCATTTGTTTTAATGTTGGAAACCTGGTCGAGTTATTTGACAGACCAATTATACCAGTAATACGACGTATAGTTTCGTACTCAGTTTTCACCAAATTCAGGCCCAGAAGCCGCTTTCTTCCTCCATTATCGAGCTGGTTCGACTTTGGAAAGCTGTGCGAGTTATTTAACAAACTAATTATACTTGTGATACAAAGTATAGATCTATACTCAGTTATCACCAAATCCAGGACCAGAAAGCATTATTCTGAGCTGCTGCTTTCATTGTCCATTACCGAGGATCTGTTCCGACTTTGGAACGCTGGACGAGCTATTTGACAAACGAATTGTACCAGTGATATCACGTACAGTTTCATACTCAATTATCACTGTATTCAGGCCCAGAAAACATTAATTTGGGCTTGCTGCTTCCTTTCTGCTTTCCCTCTCTCATCCCTTTTTTCTTAGCCTACATATCCTTATGCGCGACGCGACAATGAGTCGCTCGCGATCGTCGCTCGAGACCAGTCGCGCGAAGTGTCTCCTTATGCGCTAAGATTCGCTAGCGGAAATCCGGGGTCAAGCGATGTCGCTCGATCGCCCGAGTCAAAAGTGTCTCCTTATGCGCGAGCGACGTCTCGTCGCGTGTCAAGTCGCCATGTTTGACCTTTTTCTTTGCGAGGATAGACCCAAGACCAACTACGTCAGGGCGGTGCAATTCAGCACTTCCGTCCGCCGAGTCAGGAGTTTCTAAAAATAGTTCGGCGCGCACAATCATAAACACAGGCATGCTGTCATTACATGCGATTCGTCGTTCGTGTTGATCTTGGAGGAAATCCTGCACCTTATTTGTAATTACTGCTGATATAGACAATTATCAATCAAGACATTTGACACTAGTGGCTGTAAAAGAATATGATGGTAGCACAGGTGAAGGGCTGGCAAGACCTAGGACAACCTTGATAGAGACTGTAGATTTTTTTCTGAAATTGTTTTCCAAACAGACATTGCAAAATGCGAAAGTCAAGGCAACATACGCCACCACTTTCAAAGCAAGTTAAAACATCTACCTTGCACACTCAAGCACAAGTATTCCAAATGCAACTGTTGCACATTGGATAATGATGTTAATTTGTTCCTGACAATTCGACTGCATCACCAGGTCAGCCTAAGAAATAGTACATCAAAACAGAAAATTTCGGGAAAGAAACTTGGAAAACTGAAGAAGCTGCAACAGAAGTAACACTTTCTTCTTCTTCTTTCGTTCACCAAATCTAAATCTGCAGATTTGTTCTTTTAAGAAAATCTATGGCTTTCTGCAGTTGTGACAGAGCACCATAGAGTTTGACATTCAGGTCGGTGGGTTTGGGCCAATATGTTTCCCGTAGTACTAAGAGAAGTGTGCAGTTCTGCAATATAATGCTCTTTGTTTTGAGGAGACTGGCTGCACTCACATTTTTATGGCCGATGTTCCTATTTCAAACTTTGTGAACATATTGTGGTGGAGCCTATTGTGGCCAGTTCTTAGTCTGAACAATATCACTTGATCCTCTCTGTTCAGGAGATGATATTTATCCTGTTGGTTTATTTTGCTGCCTTCTGTTGTTTTTGATGAGGTTTTTCTTGTTACATTAGTTTAAGAGGCACTGTGGCTGCTCCAAGCCAGAACCCACCTTGGCCAGTTGGTCTGCTTTCTCAATGCCTGGCACTCCACAATGTGGTGGTACACAATGTGATGGTATCCACTGTATGACTATCCTGTTTCGATTTCCAAGGTGCGTAAAACATTTCTTCAAGTCGTTAAGCTTGCCAGCTTGAAAGGCGGTAACACTTTCAAATTTCATTATCATCAGAATATTACGGATGGAATTTGGTGAGTTCTTGTTGTTTTTTTAATCGCCCATCTGATCACTTTTCCTACTTCATTACCCTTTTTCTGCTACCCTGGTTATCTCTATACTTTTCCGTAAAATTAGAAGACGTAAATTTCTCGTCTGATGTATGTGAGAACTTCATTCAAAGTTTGAATTTTGTACCCATTTATTTGTTTTAGTCATTGAAATAATCGCACATCTGGTCTCTTTTCCTACTTCATTACTCTTGTTCGGCTACCTTGGTTATCCCTACACTTTTTCATAAGATTAGAAGATGTACAGTTCCCTTATGGTCTTGTGTATGTAAGAACTTCATTCAAAGTCTGCAGTTTATACTCATTTATTTGCTTTAATAATTAAATCAATTATTTGAATAGATTATCTATTGTACCGTGGCGTAGTGGGTCTTGGGATAGACGTTCAAGATGTATGTAGTGCAAGGAAAAAGTACTACACATGGTGCGCACAATGAATCAGCACACGCAAGATATTTCGACCAATGACTATGCTTTAAATCAGACACACCTCCAGACAGTCTGACGCGACCACCTAGCCGATCGCGACATGACTTGATCTCACGCGATGGTCGCTCGAGACTAAACGTCGCGTCGCGTATAAGGAGATGGCTTCTCACAAATCTTACTCGATTGATTTTGGAGCGACAACAATCGCGAGCGACTCAACGTCGCGTCGCGCATAAGGATACGTAGGCTTAGTTGTGAACGCAACATATTTCTTTTCCTTCACAGTCTGACAATACCTTTCAAAATCGAAACCTAATCGATCGGAATGACATTTCTACATAACGAAATTAGGAATGATAGAACTATTTGAATGATTTAGGGGACACTGTGGTCTAGAGACAAAGTGCTTGCCTCTCATGCCGAAGGTAGTCTGGGTTCGAATCCCGCTCAGTGCAGGCATGTTGGAATGTTGGGATTTTTTAAAAATATTTTCCTGTCTCTGATCCCATGGTAGGTATGATCAAGCACCTAGTCTTCTCGGATAAGGACGGAAGACTCGAAGGGCCAGTGTGCACGTTGCGCACGTTAAAGATACCTTGGCAGTTGGAAATGGAGAAGAGTAGGCCGAACAGGCGGCTGGAAGAGCAAAATTAAATAAAATTTTTCCCTACCCCCCCCCCCCCTCTCAAAACCAACAAACAAAAACATCCGGCAGACCGGCGCCGCACTGTGGCGGCAACGTGTCAACTCCAGTTGTAACTGTGCTGCAACGACACTAAAGCAACTTTCCCAAATGGGATTAAAAAAGTATACAAAATACTACAAATACAAGTACAAATTTTCATGACAAAAGCTCAAACTTGCAACAGTGTGGCATACAACAATATGGCAAATATCCCACGAAACGATGACTGTAAAAGTAGAGAAGTGAAGAAAAAAAGAACTATTAGGGGCGGAACTGAGGAAACTTGGGATGGCATGGGGAGGAATGTGGCCTGCGAGAACCATTAATCTAATCTAGCCACTACAAATCAAGTAAAGATGATCAAAGGGCTGGGAAACACACCAGCATGACAGTGAGAAAGGTGGGACAAGTCAGTGCTTCCTTTTGTCCAGAAATACTCAAAGTAAATGGACAGGGGAGAATCAGTGACTGAATGAAAGGGCATTTGACATTGATAAAAGTGATATGGCTTTCTTTTACATAGGCTATCGATTGGTTCAGATAAGATCGTTTTCTGTCCTTTTATTGATATATCGCTGGTCATATCACGAGGCCAGCCGTTTTTGGGTGAGGGCCCCGAGATACAAAAATCTTACCAGTCGCTGGTCATATCATGAAATTGCCAAGTGCGATGGGGCTAATTATACGAAAACAAAACCAAAAATGTATTCCTGATCTTAAATACATTATTTTGTTGCGTACACAAACACCTGAAATATCACACTGCCCTTTACTCAAAAGAAAGCACAAAATTCCTTCACGGAATTCCCAAAATAATTGGCAAAAACAACAAAACGTTCGCAGCTGCTCGCCGTGCGGTTTCGCGAGAGAGCCAACGATATACGAAAACCCGTTTCAAAGATAATTATGTTAAATTTATTTGTCCCAAAGAAGTCGTTCAAGTTTGTTCAGTATCGAAAGCATACCATGACAAAACTCGCACCAGCAACACAACAAATTTCCAATCTACTTCGAACACAGTAACAACGAATGCAAAACGCCATTTCCTCTAAGGATTTTAGGACCTAACGTGAACGTCATTCATTTACCACACCCAATAAATACCACCAGGAAGTCCCGGAAGAAACACCAACACTAACAAAAAACACTGAGGTCAAAGAGAATACAGTCAAAGATACTAGATATAAAGAGATGAGACACTCCCTTCTTCCCACTTCTAAAAAAATTGCGAACAGTTTGCGCGCTGATCGTGGGCAGGGCCCATGGCATATTGCGTGAAAAGAACACATGACTTAATGATAAAATTAGTGATTTGGATTGTTACAGTGCTACTGCGACTTTAAAAAAAGGCAGAGTTTTCCTACAGTGATCGAAGTTATGATTACAAAATAAATGACTTTAGTCAAGGCTTATAGCGATTGTTGAACAGTGAACAAAACTGAGTATTTTCCCAATTTTGGCTTTGTAAAATACGGTACTGTTCATGACTTCCTCGCATTCGCCACTAGGTGGGGTGCGTAATTTGTGTAGCTTGTATCTTTGGTAGTCAACCTACCGACCCTCTTTGAAGTCAGCAAACTTGTACCCTACAAGTCTCTTCTCTCCTCGAACAGGATCGAATTCTAGACCCATTCTTCTCTAATGATCAAACAATCTGGATCATAATCTAGATATCCAAATATTTTGAAATTGATGATCCAAAAATCCGGATCACTCAAAAGCAAGTCGCTGTCCAGCACCCACGTAGCCATCAATTGTATTGTAGTTCTAAAGAAACGACGAACTTTTGGCTGGGAGCTTCGTCTTTATTACGTATACGAGTGTATAGAAATTCATTACAATTTAAAATGTATTTCAGGGCCATTTACCTTGATTTTACTTTGATATTCTCCCAAATATCGGCATTCTGTCCTTAAAAGACCGACCTGCTTTATTTATAATCAGTCCTCAAGAGATATTGACCTATTTACTGACAACCAGTTTATAAAAGACTGACCTAAAAAGAGCTGTTTTTCCGATGGAACTAACCAAGCTTACTGCTTTCCAAATCACACTGTCTTCCTTGACGAAATGAAAGGATATCACGTAGTCGGAAACGGGGGTAAACCTATTCAGACTTACACGTTATACAAAATTAAATATTATAAACCTAGGCTGGATTTGTTAACAGAAATGTAATTCTATAGGATTAGCTCATGACATACTGCCAGTCTGTAAACAATGCTGACCGGATGGCATGATAAAGTGTCATTAGTCTATGAGCGAACAGTAGCGCAAGACAATCACGATAACCCGTCGTCAGTCTCGTATGTAAGTTGATCGCTTTATTCCTTATGACAGATATTTATATTAACGAATTTTCCCCTCCATCGTGACCCGGCAAGAGGCAAGGTTTCATCTAACAAATAAATGTATCGAAATGGAGACTTCCCACTCTCGGATCGGAATCTGCTGTCGGTTCCTTTTCATCCCCAACAGAACCTAAACCCTCCCAACCTGTGTTCCCACTAATTACAAAGTAGGACTGCCAGAGGCGGCCCAAAAAGGAACTGAATACATCCCTTCCCTTATCAGAAACCACACACCAGGCTACTTGTGCACTGATTCCCCACCCAGGCCGTCCTATACACTCACTGCCAAGAACCCCCCCCCCCCCCATTCCCCGCGCCCCAATCCCAAATCGTGGAGTGGCAAATACACTCTCCTAGCACAAGACACCCTCCAAACTTAAATAAATTCGGAAACCAAAGTATGGACAAAACTCAACCCAGATCCCCTCTCCCCAACCAATCCCTGTAGACACTCCTATTCCTTTCATCTACCTACAGCGGCCTTTTTAGGCGCCAGGTCAAACAGCCCTTTTGAGGGCTAAGAAAAAGATGGAGAAGAAAGATGAAGAAGGAGAAGGGGAAGAAACAAGAAAAAGCAGAAGAAACAAAAGAAAAGACAAACAACAAGAAGAAACGCGAGGTGTAAAGGCCTAAGACCTTATGACAGATACCATCAAAGCTATGTTCAAGTTATCATCGTCCTTGTTTTGGCCAGAAATATGGACACTAAGTCTAGAAGCACACAGAGTGAAGTCTATTTTACCTCGGTTTTCAGTGTGAGACGTGAACTAGAGTGTTTAACCGGACCTGGCAAACTAGCGATACCGACACAAGTCTGTCTTGCCAAGTTGGGCGCGTCAAAACTGTCTTAAGCCAGCAGGCACAAAGAGAATCTTCACACACTGAGTCCAAACAGATGAAAGACAGACTTGATTCAGTGCACTCCGGTCATTAAGTGAAAAAAAATAAATACAACATTTTTCGAAGTGCTGCCCGACTTTCACTTGGCGAAAATCTCTGACAAAGGATCTAAAGATCAACGACCCGAAATACAAATTACAAACGATTTCTTTTACCATGGACTGCAGTTTAAGACGAAAGAAAATTAAATTCTGTTTCCTTTTAACAGTGAAAAACCAACAATTTCGGTCGTTAGATTTGAACCATTAATGTTCTAAACTGATTATGGACTATGGAAACGTGCATGGCAATTTTTTCAGTATCCCAAAATATCTGGGCTGCGAATTCCGACGTAAAGTAATTGGTTTTTAACATTCTGACCACAAAACGAAACATGAGAGCTTATTTTAGCAGCGAGAAAATAACAACAACGTAGATGATAATACACGAGTGCATGACCTCAGTGACTCAACGTGAAGATAGCCCGCACCTGCAGTGGCGTAGCGTGGGTTGCCAGCTTCCCGACAAGGCAAGTATTATTGTGCTCGTGGACCGCCAGCACGTACGTAGAAACGTTTACTTGCCCCGACATGTTGAAAAACTGTATAGAATGTTTGGTCATTGGGAGATTTTCTGTGCGTGTGTGTGTGTGTGTGTGTGTGTGGGGGGGGGTTATTTATTGTTACAAATTCTTTTTTTGTTTGAAATTTTGCCCCTAGGGCAACTGCCCCTTTGGCACCGCCGCGTTACGCCACTGCACACCCGACATGATGAAAGCACTGAATCTGACGTAAGGATGGTTATTACCTTAGTGAAGCAAATGGTAATAATAATTGTAATCTATAATAATGACGTTATTAACAGTAATGATCATACTGCGTATTACGATAGGTATTCAAAAGTCTCGTATGTCTGCACCTTAGTAAAAAAATTTAATGAAAGAAAATGTTCAGTCCCATTCAGTTTAAACTGCGGCGAATTTAGAGCTAGGTAATATATATTATTATATATCTTGTACCAAGAATAAAATAATAGAAGTGGACTGTGCAAAATACAACGACTTGATGTAAGAAGCATAATGTGATTGCCTTGCAAATTACTTGTCTGAAAGCTTCTCTGAAGGCCTTCAACATCAGCCACGACACATGGGAGGTCACTGCAATGGACAGATCAAAATGGCGTTCATCTGCCCACAAAGGCGCCAAACTCAGCGAGGCCAACAGAAACGCTGCAGCAGAGAAACGCAGACAGGCCAGGAAATGTGCCAGCAAGACCCCGACATCCTTCACCATCTCATGCCCACACTGCGCCAGAACGTTCCAGGCACGAATTGGTCTGATTTGTCATCTGCGAACCCACAGAACCCAATCCACCTACCCCCCAGGATGACTAGATGGTCCCCGTCGAGTCCGACGGACGAACCACACTTGTCCAATACATGCAATGTGACTGAAGGTTTCCAATTCCAAGGTGAGCCGTCCTGTTATTCTTGATGATCACCGGGGGCGCAACTACTGTTGAAGTCTGCAGGGCATAACGCGTCTCTGTGCGTTTGTGTGTTTTTATGTGTGTGTATGGGTTTTAAACAAAAAAATGACACCCCAATAATCTGAAGCCAACGGTACCCTAGTTATGCCACTGACTATCACTAGCACGATGTCTGAATGATGAGTACTGTCACGGTGCACCAAAACACCGCGAGTACTGTGTGCTGTCCATAGGTCGCTGTTCGCGGATGCGGGGACCGTTTTTGTCTTCACTGATGATATATAACTGATGATATGGGTTTATAGAGTTTCTGTCAATGGGGTTAAATTAATCATTGGGTCTTGCCGCAAATAACTAGCATCAGAACAATCCGCCTCGATTAATGGTGGACTATCCCCTAAAATGTGAGCAAACAAACAGCACGGATTTCTGAAAGTCGCCCAACTATGTTGTAAAAATTCCCTTTGCAAGCTAGAGATTAGTACTGGATTCTAATCTGAGCCTTAAGTGTCAGTGGATTAATGTGAAAGTTTGAGCCTCTAGACAACCTGCAGTTTTGTCCAACTTGGAAGTTCTTGAGCTCAATGATGTGGACGAACTATCTGAACAAACAGTTAGCTGACTGAAACATCGCATAGATCCATGCAGTAGAAATGTTGGGAGACTTGAACTGAGTGGCATCCTAAGTTTAGTTTTCCCCCGATATATTTCACCGCTCTTCAACCTTACGACCTAGTCCAAACTTTCATGGTATCAGTATATTGGCTGACCTTATCTTAGAACTGGATTTATTAAGACAAATTCCAGACAAAAATGAATATCTTCAGCCAGGGACTGTCTTAGTTACTCAAAGAGATGATTAAACTGTTTCCAGTCTGTTAAATTGCCTCTCGTCTGCTATCTGGATAGGCCTAACGGGGTTTTGGTTTATAACAATCCACGCCGTGCCCCCAAAACGTCACTCTGCTTAAAAGGACCCACAATGTGCGCAGAAAGTCGAAAAAAATAGTGATGCTCTGTTATGTAAGATCACCAAGTCTTTAAAACTCTCATTTCCGACGTCATTAAAGTCTTTTGTACATCAAAAGAAAACGACTTAATTTATTTCTATTTCCAGGTGGATACCGGAACCAATGTCCCGGCGCGACCATGTGACTTCATACCACACCGTCTACGTCAAGCAGGGAATAGATAGAATAGATTAGAAGCAGTCCTTTATGCACTGACACAAACAGCCTGTGACGTAAGGACATTATATCTACAGATTCTGTAGTCAGTCAAAACGTACTGATCATCCTAACTTGGATGGAACTCGCTGTGAAATGTAAGAAAATCACCAGAGCAATAATATATCTCGGAATGTCTTGAGGCTGCGTAAACACGAATGATCACTTTCATTGCCGGAATATTTAACTATTTAGCTGTTTAATTTCTGAACTTCTCCCCAAACCTGTTTTTTTCTGAGAGATGATACGGTACACGGCAAGGTCGCAGGGTGCACGACTGTCAACGCCCGGAAGAGTTAAGAACATTGCGTGTAGGAGGAGTTCATTTCTTAACACCAGTGTGCTTTTGAATATGGTAACTATGCTAAACTAGGAGTCACGAATTCAAAGCAGGTCCTAAACTTTTTTGTTTGAATGTTTTATCTATACCGGCATTTTGAGAAACAAACTCAAGGCATCTGTTATATGTGTATATTCTAGTTTTTGCCCTCATCCAGTCAGGGTAATCTCTCAGGCCGCTGAATCAAAACCTATCAAAACTGGCCATCAGTGGTCTACTGAACAAGTCCGAGTTTGGGTAGACTTGATGGCAAACGTGCGGGGGGTTGGTGGGCGCTTCTGGTAGGGTCTCCTTCTGTCCTATGTTTCTTTTATATTCTCTCTGTAGTCTTGCTTTTTCCCCAGCATAATGTGACCGTTATCGTGTCAACCTGCTTTCTTCTAACTCAAACTCGAACTCGATGGCAAACGCAGGAAAGTAACGTATCTAAGGCCTTAATATCTACACAACCATAAATCCGGACAGAGATCGCGGAGCTATTCAACACAACCGATCCACAAAGGGTGAACAAGCGTGAAAATACAATTTACGACATGAGATCAATTTTAAAATGTGGTAAGACTAAAAGAGAAAAGGAGTAGATCTGTGTTGGAAAGCCCCGAGTTGGAAACAAACAACAAAGAAACGTTACATAAATCACCAAAGAATTAGAAATCAAAGGGGGGAAAACCGCGAGATTTCGGTCATCACAGACCTTCCTAGGGCAAAAACCTATTGCAACTGAAACGATGTTCAAAAATAACATTCAATTTTGTAGTTCTATTTCTAATGTGTACAACAAGATGAGATGTCTGAAAAAAGGGGACGCATAAGATTACTACTACAAATTAAGCCAGAAAATAGCCGACACGAATCTTAAAGTAAATTGTTGAACAATAGCACAAACGGCGACACAATGAATGAAACAATTTCGACAAGTTCTCTGCACTGAAAGGAGGCAGAATAAGAAAGAACTAGGGCATTCGAAGCACAACAACAACAACAAAAAGTCTCATTTCGGTAGAAAAACAGTGGAGAAACTTGAGAAGACCTAGGATATGATAAATGGTAAGTGGCAACGACACTAGGGAGGTAATCTAATTGGGTAACCGAATTTTAAGGTCTAAATTTGAGAGTAAAACTTGAAACCTTTAAATTCGAAATGGTTTTATAGATTTTTTTTCCAGTGTCAGCTTATCTCGCTGTAGCATCTTGTTTTGTATATTATTATTATATATTTGTCAAAGGCTTTCAGTTTCACAGCCATCCAACTGTCTCTAATTAAGCTGTTCTTGGTCGTTAGCGTCCAGGTCTCTCGTCTTGTAAAGAATTGAAAACCTCTGGTGTGTCGTCTTTCAATCCTTAGCTGCACGGTTGCAGGGGATATAAGTGTGTGTGTGTACTTCATTGTTGAAAACCATACTATCCTGATAGTGTTATTTCTGTACGCCTGAGAAAGTACAACAATGCCTCGTAACTAACAGTATCCTACCTCTTAATAACCCAGTTTCAGACCAGTTTATATATTTGTTATAAGAATATAATGAATAGGTTACTCAAGATAAAGATCGTGTGCCTTTGGTATAGAGAATCCTACTTTAGTTACTCACGTTCTTCATTGCATAATAGAAGAAAATGCCACAGTGACCATTCCAGTAAATGTCAAAAGAAGCTAAATGACATTTTAAATAGATGTAACGGTAAAAATTGACACAGAAAAATATATTTCTATATTAACCAATGGCGCACGGGTTTACTTTCCGATGAAACACCTCTGAAAAATTCTTGACATTTAAATTCCCATCCTCATAGGGAAAGATGTAAATCAATCTCTCATCATGGAACAAACTATTCCAGTGATGTCATAGCTTTAATGTTCTTGTTTCTTCAGCTACGTACTTTGTTTCTTTCTATATAATTATCTATTTACAGCCTGCTTCTCTGATTTCCAAGTCTTGTTCCAATGGAGAGCTTGTCCTGTAATCACATTTCCGAAAGTTACGGCCAGGGTCATGCTTATTCGGATGATAAGGACATCTATTTAAGGCCACGCTTTTCACAAAGAAAAACAAATGCGGCGGTAGGTAACGCACTGAATCAAATATTATGGTTTCTGAAAATAGCACGGCCTTCAAGACTGGCTCCAGCTCTCTCCACAAAATCATGATATGACATCAACCAGTTTTCGTGTGGCGATAAGTACTTTATGTAAGGAAAAAAGTGACTGATTCAATATCTTCACTTGTTTGGCGATCGATAATGGAGAACTCATCAAGATTGTGTGTGGCTGTCATAACCATGTACTTTACACAAGAAAAACGTGTCTCATTTAAAAATCGTCCACTGTCTGACGATGATGGATACTCCAAAGGTATCTAGGACTCACCGTAATTTTATCCCCATGTCACTAGATTTTTCTTTGTTAGCACGATACTCTTGACAAAACTGACCTGGCCGGAGGAAATTACTAGCGAGAAGAACAAGAGACATGGCAGCTACACAGACAATAGACTGACCACTTACCACACGATAGTTATCATTATCAGTGATTTTTTTTTCTTGTTAACCGAGCGATAACTCAGACTCCAGAACACAGACCAGAACCTGGGGAAAGAAAGATGATGTTAACTACACCGAAGAATAATTTGCATGATGACAGAGTTTGTTTGCCCTGTGAATCGTCTTATGTCACAGTTCGGACACGGCTCAGAGTCCGTGTGACTTTTGTGAACTTAGAGTAAACAGAGTGAAATAAACTGTTTCTCTAACCATACTACTGTCTCGAGATGGGTGACTTGGTAATCTTTTCAGTGTCACAGCCAAGTATACTGTGTTGGAGGTTTCCAGGTCAATGCAAGCGCCATGAATCAAAATTTATTAGATTACGAGTCACTGCTAAACAACAACAACAACAACAACAACAGCAACAATAACTACTACCTCAACAACAACGACAACAGCAACAACAACAACAACAACAACAACAACAACAACAACAACGACGACGACAACAACAACAACAACAACAACAACAGCAACAACGACGACAACAACAACAACAACAATAAGAACGACAGCAACAAAAATACCGGTAGCAGCATAACAAAAAGAACAGCAGCAACGACAAGAACATCAGCAACTAAAGCAGCAGGAACAACAAAACCTCGGTTAAGGCTGTAATACTAATTCACTCCCCTGACAGTAGCAGAGCCAACGTGAATGGAAATTTTATGTGCAGTGGCATTCTCACTACTCACCTTCCAGGTGAGGGGGAAAACAGAGCTAGTTGCTCCCCCACTGAAGCCACACGCATCATTTAACGACAACAATCATTATATTTTATCATTGTCTCAGATAGCGTTTAGTCCATTAATAATTTATAGCGCAGATTCGTGGACTGTAAGCCATGATATTGCTTTGGATCTCCCTGAATGATAAATGTGTTGGATGACATTATGGCCTGGTCATATCCATTCTGTTCTGATCTGTATTTTCTTTCATTCTTTTCCGTTTCTGTGTCATTTTTCTATCTCTGCGGCAACAATTGGGGCCTTTGCATTCAGACATTCAGTGATAAGTATCTAATATCTAAACATGAGATTGATCTGTGTGTTCATATAGTTTAGCCTCTCATAACATTGAATTTTGCATAGTTAAAATGAAGGATTGTAGGGGTCCTCTTTTGTCCCGTTATTCTTTCGGTCAGACCATTAATTTTTTAATTATTATGTCACCCTTGTTTTTGACAGCACCCAGTGGTCGTAATCACATTGACGCACCTCTTTCAAAATGTTAGCAATTGCACATAAAGTGCAAACCGGAGAGCCAATGCTCTGTAGTGAACTGTTCAAAACTACAGATCAACACGATCAATATCACGACAAAACGCAAAAGAAGCGCCCTAAGTGAGAGACCCTCATTAATAGTTATAGGGAGACTTTCCACCACCCATTTATGACATGCCATCGCATTAGCCATTTGCCCACAGGCTTATCATATTTTCCTTTCTTTTGGTTATATTTTTATCTTATCTTTGAACAGCGATCTCCCAACTTAGCTGTAATAGGGCTGAACGTTCCCGGATGTTCTAAAATGTTAAGTCTTGATGAAACAATAAATGCAGCTTTCTGCTTGTTCATATTTAAACACAAAACCCATTCAGCGTTCGTGATAAAGAACTACATGTACTCGTATTACATTGTAAAGCGCTTTGAGTCTACTTTGTGGAGGCAGGCGTTATTGTACATATACTCCATTATTACAATAGGCTGGAATTACACGACTGTCTCACCTTGTATAACTGCAATTTAATTTTATTGTTGGAGCAGCGACTACCGTTAGTCTTAACAAGGAAAAAGCGTTATGAAAGAGCAATTATGGGCAGTGGTCGAGGTCGTTAATCTGGTATGATATAACTGTGATGAGGGCGGTGAAAGGGTACCAGGGAGAGTGGAAGAGAACGGCAGCAGAGGAGAAATTGGGACAGAACTTTCTTCTTTCTTTCGCTCCCGCTTCGCTTTTCTGAGCACTTAATAGGCACTGCAACTTTAATTCGCCTCATATTTTCTCTAGACCCTGCAATGACGTAATGCCAGATGAAAGAGAAAGCTCAGGGAATTTCAAACGACCTTATTAAAGGCATCCTAGTTTGTATATTTCGTCTCTCTCTCTCTTTTTCTCCCCTCTTTCTGTGTTTCTTCCTCTCTCCCCCTCCCTCTTTCCCTCTCTCTGTCTCCCCTCCCCCCTCTCTCTCTCTCTCTCTCTCTCCACCCCCTCTAGCTACATTTACCAGTCCTGCTCATACCTCAAGTCTAGAAGAATATGCAACTGGAAAAGACTGCACAAAATCGATTAAAATCTTCGAAATCGCCTGTAAAAAGATCTCGTAAGATGAAGTTTGTTTCATCTCTTGCCTTGTGAATAGATGTAAAACCATTGAATGCATTGAGACTTAACTAAGTTTTCTCAATCATTAATCAAGTACCCGGTACAGCGATTTACATTGTACAATAACCGGACTCCATCTATTATGTTTCTCGTTAGAATTTGCGAAATACATTTTTCAAACTTCATCTTTCACTTGCAAAACCCCAAAAAACAACAACAAAAAGACCAACATAACTTTATGTCACTGATATTCTGTGTACGCCCTCCTTAGAATTTAATATCAATGATGGGGTTATGGTTTAGGGTTTTCATTCTCATTTTAAATCCCGCCCCGTATCCAGCTCAACACCACAACGCACACAGGAATGCATGACTGAGAATATCACCATTTTATTACGGATAGGCCAACATACACCTCACAATTCAAAACGTGATATCTATGTCGATATTTTCTGTTCACGTCCATGAAACCTTTTATTCTGGCCATTAAATCACGGAAGTGCATCACAGGGGACAGTTTCTTTTGTTACTGTCACAAGTGGAGTGAGCGAGATTCAAAGGATTACGGGGGTATGGAATTGTGAGATTAGCTCACGGGATAGTGAAGTAGACAGTTAATTTGGAAGCGTGCAAGACGTGAGTAAGGTTGGAAGGCGATGAGGTAAAGCTTGTGTAGTGAAAAGTCACTGCAAGTTTAGAAGTCCAAGAGGACAGACGTGAAAGAGGGCAGTCGGGAGTTTGTAGTGTATTCCAGTGAAGACTGGTAGGTTGAATTATAAGGATTGATAATTGATAGATCTACTATATTCTGATGATGACAATGATGCAAATAAGTTATATGCGAGGACTTAAGGAGTGTGCAAGTCATGTGTTACTGTGTAAATAGATGTGAAGGATGAGCGAGATATGTATGTTAGGAGCAGGGATTTATAGCCTAGTCGGAGTGCTGTGTAATACTGTGGGGGTATGCTACAGTAGAGAGGTGCAGCTGTATGGTGGGTGAACTGTGGAATGTTATGTGTACGCTTGATGGTTCGTAGTGAGTGGTGAAGTGGATAGTAGGTACATAGTATTATAGAGATGTGATGTTATTCTTTATAGGTGCCGGGGACAGGCCAGCATAAGTGAGGTGCATGGGTTGGGCAGTGAGTCCACCCGCAGGCCAGCATAAATGAGGTGCATGGGTTGGGCAGTGAGGCCACCCGCAGGACAGTGAGGGCACATTATTCGTGGCAGTCTGGCCACATTCAGGAATGATAAGTATTAAGATATTGATGTGAGATTAGGATATTGATGTGATGTTGAGCACGGGCAGTGAGACGTCGTGCTACAAGGCAGTGCAGCCCTTGACGTATTGTTAGGCTGAGGCCAACTATAATATTGTAAAGGAGTGATTATCCTAGAGAGGAACGGGAAGGGGAATGAATGCTTAAGGGAACGAGTGAGATGTTGTACTTATTGGATTGTCATTATTAATGTTGTAATAAATGTGTGAGCCTGTTTGATTGTTTTGTTAATTGTTATACTTGTCTATTAGTGACTGTTATTGTCATATAAGTACTTCTCCCAATCTGGGATTTGCTACAGTTACATCTTTCCATAAAATTGATATGACGATATGGCCATCAAACTGCAGTTGAAGATCATTTCATAGGCTATAATACCTATCTAGATCATAGTCGGCAACCTTTCAGAGTAGAAGCAACACACTGAGATTTTCGATGTAATCCAACTTAACCTTTTGAGACCGTAGCACCGGTATACCGGTGGGAACCCCAGGCAGCTATATGCCGGACCACAGGTAAAACGGTGTGGAGATGCGCTTTGTTTTATGGACTCCGGAAAGGCAGTTTCTTTGCACGATTCATGACGCCTGTTAGAAACTACATCCGGGAAAGGTAAACAAGATGTCTGCGCCTACATGGCATGTGTTTTCTGTAAGTATTCGGTGAATTTTCGGTGTTTTTTATCATGAAACGTGCAGATCCTCAACCCGGAACGTCTGGTACGAAACGCCAGTGTACAAAATGATTCTCAGTGAAGGAAATCTTGATAATTTCGAAGATTTCTGTGAATTAGATGCCGAAAATGATGAGGACTAATCCAATCAGTGATTTAGAAAGTGAGCCAGAAGATGATGAGTTGGAGACAAACAAACATTATCTACCATATATTTCTTGCATGACCTTTTTATTAATCAATCCTTGATTTTCCACACAAACACTCAGGAGCTCAGGTACAGGGTCAAATAGGGTCAGGAGATCAGGGCTCAAGAAGTGTCATACTAAGCCCGGAACGTCACAGCCAGTTGCTGCCAGCAAAATATACACCAAAGAAATAATGGCAGCAGCTAACTGTGTCTGACCGGGCTTAGTATGATAGGGCCTTCCGGATTTACTAAGGAATTATACCAAAATAATTATGATGTGCATTTCTCCCAACAACTGACTTGACCGTTTCGGGTTTAGTATGATAACCCCCCCCCCTCCTCCCTCTAAACTTAGCCGCACACACGCAACTTTGCTGTGTTGCTGTCGCGGTGCGCTACAGTTATGTTGCATTTTTTTTTTAATTTGGCCGAATGAATGGAAATGCCCACACATGAGGTACTCGGACCCATTACAGTGTCAACGGGGACATGGAAATTAGACACCGTAGTAACAATGCAGCAAGTAGCCTGTGGGTGTCTAGCCTAAGAGTGAGCCGCAAGGGTTGAAGACCCTTAGATTATTATTTAAAGACGATATTAATATCAGCCATAGGTTTTTGCGTGTCTGTCAAATGAAGAAAAATTTCGGTTACAACAGTCTCAGATCGGGTAACAGTGCTGACTCTTCACAGCTGGCACGAGACGCGTCCTCCTCTTCAGGGCATCACCCAACACGGCATAGCCACAACACCTCCCCGAACACATGTTCAGTGTCAAGATTCGAGGTGAGTAAGGTCTTTGGGGATACTAGCGCATTCGACTAATCGAAAGGCCACTCACACTCGTCCAGGCACAACCAGAATAAGTAACAACACACTTGTTGAATATATATATATCAGGCCTGAAGGGCCATACTAATTTATTACTACAGATACAATAGATATGTTTGCAGATACAATAAATATGTTTGCAGATACAATAGATATGATTGCAGATACAATAGATATGATTGCAGATACAATAGATATGATCGCAGATACAATAGATATGATTGCAGAGACAATAGATATGATTGCATCAAATAAGGGCTACATCAAAATTCCATTGTGGGAACTCAAGCTTGTCGCTGAAACTTATTAACTGTAATTCAAGAATTCCAGTATCACATGAGATACAAACTATGGCATTCAATATCACATGAGATACAATCTCTACGTACTACCTCTACAAAAGATTATTTCTATGAATGTCTTCAATACTTCTTTCTTTCCATACACACTATCATTCTACCCTGCATTAATTACTGTCTCTCTTGTGAGGATTGCCAGGTGGCTTTCCTACTACTCAGCTTCACGTCACTGGCTGATCTAGTAATTCCTGTCTCGTAGTGTGAACTTATGGATTGCCTACCATTATACGCTCGTAGCAAAGTACGAGCGTAGATCCAAAGGGCACGGTTCGCACTTTTGGCCTAGTGCGACGAGGCGTCTATATCAACTCTCTGGACGATGACACAGTCACTCCACTTTTAACTTCACTCGTAATTCGTATCTGTTCTGTTCTACGCTCGACTCCTACTGTCAGGCCCTGGAGCTCGAGCCGAGAGAAACCTCACTGGATCGAATGATTTCCACAGCCGTTCTCTGGTTAAACAATGGCGACTTAAGCTTATATACCTCCAGCCAAACCCCGTGAAAGTTTCTTGTCTCACCTTCCGAAATCATGCCGGGTTCACGTGCCCCGTGCACTGCTTGCACAACTCACCGCCTTAGGGCGTGAGTCCACTAACCTATAAAATCCCACCTTTTACTCTAAGGGTCTGATCACACTAACACTACTCACTGGATCCCTAAAATTCAGATCATGACATTCAGGTCCTTCCCGAAAGGGCCTGAAATTCTGGCCAACTGGCGTGAATCTACGGGCCGAATTATGCTTATAATTGTTATGGCCAATCCAAAGAAAACTTTGCAATTTGCTTTTTTCCCCTTTTTCTTCATTCCTTTCCTTCTTTTTATCAAAATCTGAAACGGAGATAACGCATAATTATATTTATAAGCCTATTAATCAGACCCCCCCCCCCCCTCCTTTCTGACCACTATTAATAAGGAATATCTCAGCGGAAACAAGAATAAAGCGAACTGACGTATGAAGAAAAGGGGGGTCAATAGTCTGAGCCCTCCCTTAAATTGCGGTGAAGGTCAACCTGAGTTGCCAGAATAAAGAAAGACCTGCCCCTCCTTCTCTCCCCCTCCCCCATCCCGTCACCCTTGCAGCCACTGAGGTTATAGCACAGCATTTTTGTTTTGTTTTATGGTCCACGTCAACAGAATGGACACCTTTTAAAAACTGGAGCCTCCCCCAACCCAACACCCCCGATGAACAAAAGATCTCACCCTTCCCCCCTCTCCTGAGAAGACTAGGAAAAAAGTGGATAACTCTTGAAAAAAGAACTTTAAAAAAAACAGTATTTTAAAAAGTGTTTTAATCATCGCAAGCTCGTGAATCAAAAACCAGCCAACAATGATAAAATGCAAAAGGTAAAATGCAAAGAGGGAAATTGAATTCACAGCAAGATACAGGTTATGAATTCAGCCAGGCGGGGTGACATAATGGCGTAGTTTTTATTGCTGGCTATTTGAATAGCGCTCATTATGAACTAGTTCCAGCGTGGAATTAAAATGAGCAAAAAAAAGAAAGTAAAGACAATAGAGACATTGCATATCTCTGGCCCTATCATTACATCTCAAAAGTGAATTCGTACTGCTGCAGATGACAACTCATTTAGCCGACCATTCCATGAACTTTTGAAGTATCGAAAGTGAACTATATCTTTCTACTGATTGTGAGGGAGGACAATATTCCCGGTGTTTATTTATGAAAGTGAAAATGCATTTTTAAAACAAGAAATACATTAAAAGTTTTTTGTTTATTCCAGTAAAATTTGATGTTCCTCACGATATCGGATACAAGCCGCCGAGAGGGGGGGGGGCGGTGGGGTGGGGAGAGGCAGGGAAGAGGGGAAAAGGTACTTTACCTGCAGCACCACCATCGGATCCCCACCTCAACACACCCAGGACACAAAGGGGCCATACATAAAGTACTTACACCCTGGGGGAAGTGGGAGGGTAGCCTCCAGCGTACGAAAAAAAGCTGGGAGTCGGGTTGTTCTGAGAATCTCGTGTTACGCTTTTTAATTCTAATAATAAAATCAAAACGCTTGGTTTTATTATTTTTTTTCCCACAGCAAGTTAAGCTGTAAGACTGTAAAAGTAATGACTCAAATAAAATAGTCTAAT
Source organism: Onchidella celtica (assembly GCA_963931925.1). NCBI lineage: Eukaryota > Metazoa > Mollusca > Gastropoda > Systellommatophora > Onchidiidae > Onchidella > Onchidella celtica. The sequence continues at coordinate 20,992,286 of OZ007572.1, read as the reverse complement.
AGTTCATGCGTTTGAGTTTGAGTTGGTGGAATGCACGTCGACACAATAACGGTCATTTTGTGCTAGGAAAAAGCAAGACGACAATCAGAACATAGCATAATAGCAAAGCGATGGGACAGAAGGAAACACTACCAGAAGCGCCCACCAACCAATAGTTTCACGCAAAATGCCATTTTAAGTCTTCAAACATCAAGGGTCAATAGCTAGAATGCCCATATCCGCCATGTTTAGTGTCCGGACCCGCGCATCACAGTTGATTTTATTCGTTGGCTGATTTGCACTGAGAGCACGGGAGGGGCCGCGAACCAACCTAAAAGTATGTCGCTACAGTAAACAATGCACGTGTTTACGTGTTCAACAGGAGACGTTCGGCTTTCCCTTGTTTACACGGATGGTAGGGAATCTGACCAGCTTGGATCAGTCTTTTCCACCCCTGTCATAACAATCAACTACAATGCTACTAGCAGGCAGTTTAACCGCTTAGACGTATCTTGAAGTAACACTAATCAGCTGATCCAAAGACCATCTTTAGTGTCGGAAGAACAAAACAAAAACGCTTGTGACGTCATGCGCATTCTACCTATAAATATCATAGACATTCAACATTCTAGTGGCCGTTCGCTCGTACAAGGGGAAGGGAATGGGTGGATGGGAGGCGAAGCATCGGAAAAGGGTTTAAAGAAGAGCAAAGGGGGGGGGGGTGGTGGGGTCAAAATAGCCAAATTTATTTAAGGCCCAAAAAGCGACCTTAGTTCTTGTTTAATATAGTAATTTCCATTTTCTGAAAAACTAGAGATCTTTTAGTATGTAGAAGTGGTATAACAAATGCGCACTTTGACACTTGTTTAAAATTCGTTGTAGCACTTATCAAGCTGTTCCACAGTTCCGATTTAATCTACTGCCCTATTATAACATCAAAATCGCAAACGCTTAACGACGATTTCCTCAGTTGAGCAAAAAATGGAGTTGGTTGTGAAATGCCATGACAGTGAAACTCCAAAAAACGAAGAACTTCCAGCCTTTAAAAATAGCCAAACAAACCCGGGCGTACGTACTTTGTGGATTGCCCCAATAAACCTTATGTCATCAACTCTCTCCCTCTAAAAAGAAACAACAACAACAAAACAAGATCAACATTGCTCAATATTTATGTAAGAGCTTTATAACAAAGCAAGCGGTTGGATTAACGTATTGTGTCATCAGATATCAAGATATTATTTGACATGCTGTTTGCCAAATACAGATTGGTCGAACCGGATCCGCGTTTAATCTATGATTTGTATCAATCATTACGACATGCTGGTGGGGAGATTCTATGGGAAAAGACCCTGGGGTGTTATTAATTTTGTGCAGGTATAAGAAGGTTTACACTAGGGCTAACTACAGATAAATCAATAATAATAAAAACAAAGGATGCCAACTCGCAAGTGCTATATATACATTCCTTCGAAAATGTCACAAGGACCAGTGACTTTCAAAAGGGAGAAACATGGCTCTCAGGAGAATTTCAGTCTGAATGGGGGGAATTTTAGCCAGCCCAGCACCAGTTGACTTTGATGGGCTGACTGGTTGGGTGATGACATCACAACAATAAGTTTCGATGAGACCCGTGCGCAGTAGCCAAACTTCTGGGTTCTCACTGGAATTCAATGTCGTTACGTCAAAATCCAACCAGTTGGCCGAGCAAAATTCGGCTCGCGCCTAGTTTTAATCCCGAGATGGAATTGGGGAGGAATTTTAGTCCGAGGAGGGAAATCCAACTGGGGAAAAATGTACTGTCAACATCGTGTAAGTATCACGACTTTAGTCTTGTTTATCATATCCCAACTCCACTTTTTGCGCAATTGAAAAAGTCGAGACTAAACGTTTGCGGCTTTAGTATTACGATAGGGGGTTAGGATAAATCGGAACTGTGAAAGAGTGCCAGAACCCATTTTAAACAAGTGTCAAAGTGTGCATTTTTTTTATACTTCTTCTACGTCATACGAAAAGATCTGCAGTTTGTAAGAAAATAGATGGAATAAACAAGAACAGAAATGAAATACCAAATGACACATTTACAAGGGCGATACGGAATTAACATTTCACACAAAAAGTGTTTCTTCATTTATTTAGATGGCAGGGCTGTGAAAATGGGCGAGGAACTGAAGAAACCTGTGACCTCAGTAGCCGGACTCTGAGAACCGCTGATTTAAAGTGATGTATTTTCCTTTGCCTTATTTCATCTCACAGCAAGAAGACATTTCGATCTTATCTTCCACTGAATAAACTGGCACGGTAATAATGCTAATAGCATAGTAAAAATGTGTGTAAGACATTTATTATTCATATGCTATAAATATGATTCAAGATCTTTGAACACTTAAACATTGAAAAAATACTTAGTCAAGATATTTCTACTGTAGATTTGATTAGCGTGAGCACTGATTGCCCTCTCCTTCCTCCCCCTGTCAATCTACAAAGTCAACATCCTGCATGTTTCCCCTGCAATCTTTATTGTAACATTAGATAACGATGTCAGAAAGAGAAATGATAAGCCTAAAAAACTTTTCCTTCTGTTTTAAAATGCATTTTCTTCATTGACTCTTCTGGAAAACGGAGTAAATGAAAACATTTTCAACCAAGCTCTGTTTAAAAAGTGGCTGGAAATCCATTTAACAAACAAAACAGAAGAAAACAAACAAACACACACACGCACCTACAAACACACAAAAACAGTTCGACGTCCGAGACATGTAATAAAATATGTTCTATCCAAACGGAAATGAAAAAACGTCATCATTAAAATTTGTTCTGTAGCTTCGGAACCCAGGGCTTGGCCATTCACGAGGGTAAAAATAGAAGAAAGACAAAAATTGAAACGAACTATTCATTCCATGTTCGTATGGACGGGCATGACATCGAATTTGAAAACTGGAAAAAGTTGAAATGGGCACTTTATGTATAGGCACCACAACAGTGACAACGGATTTTTAATGGTAATAATAGTCAACTCAATTAATTTCTACGGAACATTCTAGGATTTCAAAATTTTGCGGGTTACATTAATTATATACTATATTATATATATATTTACTTTTGTTTCTAATTATACAAAGACACCTAAGACACCTTTTACCTGTCACATGAAATTGCCACAAGAGTAAAGACTGAGGCAAAGGTCATGCCATAGTCGAAGAAAATCCATATCCCACACAAGATCCTGCCAAATGGCCAATATCCCAGCATCTTATCTGGAAGACAAAGGTTACAAAGTAGAATCACGACGCTGCTTTACTGTGCTTTGGAAAAAGGTCAGCTATTGACTTTGTCAGCTTCTGGGAGGAAGTAATTATACTGGTTCAGCGTTTTTATTAAAAATAACCATTCTCTAAAATATGTTAAATATTTTATTATTTTGGGAGGGTAGAACGATGTGCTCATATATTCTTTCATTGTTTCTGAACGATATCAGGTCACTCTCTCCAATCTATCCATCCATCCATCCACCCACCTATCCATGCATCCACCCACCCATTCGTCCATCCATCCATCCAAAAATCCACCACCGACCCAACCCCATCCATCCATCCACGCATCCATCGATCTATCCATTCATCCACCCGTCCGTCCATCCATCCATCCGTCCGTCCGTCCGTCCGTCCATCCATCCATCCATCCATCCATCCATCCATCCATCCATCCATCCATCCATCCATTTGTCCGTCCATCCAGCCATCCATGCATACATACATCCGTCGATTCGTCTGCCCATCCACCCATCCATCCATCCTATCACCCACCCACCCACCCATCCATTTGTCTATCCATCCATTCATCCAGCCAGCCAACCACCCACCCATTCATTTGTCCATCCATCCATCCGTCCGCCTATCCATCCATCCATTAGTTTACCTGTAGCATAAAAGGACATCGCAGTTGCTCCAACAGCCATGTCAGTAATGGCCAAGTTGACGATGAAAAAGTTGAATGCTGTCTGCAAGCTCTTCTCTTTGTACACAGCCACCAGCACTATCAGATTCCCAAAGAAAGTGATCAGTACAAGAATGTACAGAACCGCTCCAATTATCCCATTACCCCAGGAGAATTCCGCAGACGCAGAGTCACTGTCGTTAGTCAGATTTGACATTGTGCACTTGGTGCACTGAATCAAAGTTGTTCACGTAAGGTACTCTGTTTTTTCCATGAACTATTAAGTTTTCCACCACATGTTGTGAATTAATAGTATTTGTTGTTCAACATTTATCTTTCTTGGGTCAGTCATAAACTCTTGCCTTCTTCTCAGAATTTCCTGAAAAATAAATAAATAATAAATAAATAACAAATATATAAATAATAAATAATAATAAACAAAAAAGATCGGTAGGATCGAGTAGTTCTTGGAAATTGGATTTTTCTCATATTTTCGAGTCCCTGGTCCTATTGGGGGGTAGGATCGAGTACCTAGTCTTCTCGGATAAGGTCGAAAAAATTCGGAGGGCCCGTGTGCACGTTGCGCAGGTTAAAAATACCTTGGCAGTTGGAAATCGTAAAGAGCAGGCCGAAAGGCCGCTGCCCGGGCAAAATTGAAATTAATAGATTAAAATTTATCCATATCATCTCCCCCCCCCCCCCCCCCCGCCAGAACAAGAAATAATAAAAAAACAACAACAAGTAAAGTGAGGTGTAAATGCCAAGGGCAGCGAACCTCCTAAAATAAAGACCTCAAACCAAACAAAAAAGTAAATAAATAAATAAATAATGAATAAATAAACAAATAATAATTAAATAAATAAATAATAGATAAATAAAACAAGTGAATAAATAAATAAATAATAAATAGATAAAATAAACCAATAAATAAGTAGAATAATTTTGTACAACACAAACAAATCCAGAGCGAAACGAAATATTTTAATGTCCAGCTGGAGTCTTAACTATCGTAATATCCGTTCACAGAGGCCCTTTTTAGATACCTAAATTGTATACATTTGCATTTCGTGAGAATGTATTATCAAACAAAGATGGTACTCTGAATAAACTGGTGTTACAGTACAAAGCGACAGGACTGCGCTTTCATACAGTCCACAAACGTGTAGGTACCACTTTCCTTCGAAAGATGGTGTAGCGAGCATGACATTGCGCGTGTTTATCTGTTACTGTTGTGTTAACCAGTACATAATTATAGTCTATACATAGCCGATCAAAGTGATAAATGATTCACCTTATACAGACATGATTCCAAGAACTCAAGTTTTGCACGTAACAAAGGTGAAGATCATGTTTCGTCCAGTATCAGTTGACTCCCCTTTTTTTTTGCGTCTAAAACGTGAGATTTTGTCAGAATTATCTCTCATGTTGGCCTCATAAAAATAATTTCGTTCAAACAGTTTCAGATAATGCTGAGCAATCATAATGAGGACTAAATGGCTATAATGGCAAAATCATCCCACTTCCACTGAAAGATAACTATACATAAATATTTACGTGTTTCTTGAAGTCTTTAAAAAACGTCCGGAACTTGAAATTCGCTGCCATGGCATACATACGACTCATGCCATGTACGTAGTTCATTTTATATGGAAGACACTTTTGTTCATAGCCACTGCCCGCGCGTGTTGACATCGCCCGTCACTTCCTCCACTACAGATCGATTCACGTCTCTATTCCTCTCACACAGTAATTCCATTGAACAGGCTGAGCATTAAAAAAAAGAAAGAAACAAAAAAAAAAAAACGAGAAAGGCATAAATTGTGTATAGCTGACCGAGCAATCGGTAGTGGAGAAATGACCTCGGAACAATTCAGGCGGTTTCTGCGCTAAAATAACGCGGAAGAGTACTGACAGGTAATGAATTAATAATTAATATCTAAAGTGCCAGGGAAAGAGACCCTGGCCTGGCTGAGAAATTTTTTCCGGACACTGGCATCATCATCATCATCATCATCATACTATAACAGAGCTAGAGAGTGAGCGTGTCATCACCTAAAACGTCATGGCCACTTGACTAAAAATTATTAAACTGTTTGTACTACCTCAATTTTGACGATAAATTGCGCGCACACATCCAATTTAGACAAAGTCTTTAATATTATTTATGGTCACCTTTTTTTGGGGCCGGAACAAAAAACAAAATAAAATTTAAAAAAAACAACAAAAGCCACCAAAACACAATTTCCTCGAGTAGAATTGAAAAGTATGGCCGGAAATTTTGTTCTTCGCCTTTCTTAAGAATTTGCTGCTCGAATACCAACGATAACTGCGTATTCTTCAAGTCAACTGACCAACTAGTAAATAAAATAGAACCTGGGATTGAAGGACGGGCTTAAATAATATTTTATATTTAAAGGGGATAGAGCATGCAGGGTGGGCTGTGGGCGGGTGGTAAAGTTCGGGGTCGTTTCAGAGCGCTTGACTAGGTATTTTTCAATATTTTAGCGTCCAAAGATCTTCAATCACAGTGATGTTATAAATAATAAATATCGTACACATAATTATTTTTGCTATACTATACTTACGCCAGTGAACTATTCAATGCACTCAGAGAGATCTGCAATCGTGTGTACAACTTACAAATAGTATTTATATCGTATACATATTTTTTGCTATTCTATTACCACGACAGTATACAATTCAGTGGAAGGCAAGGTTGTTTTTTTTTCTCTTTAAACGTGGACATTACTCTGTTAGCTGTAACAGACTTGGCGTGTCTTTTTTACGTTTAATGAGCTGCGTGACTTTCACAGCTTTACCTGTTAGCAGGGTGAGTGACTCCGCGCAGGCTTTGGTGTGACCTTGTTTAACACACAACCCAATGGGTGTGTTTACTATTTCGTTCATTAATAGAAGACACTTTCATACAGATATAATTATTCATTGTATGTCTCCCCGTGTGTGTTGTGTGTGCATATGTGTGCGTGTGTGTGTGCTCGCGCACACGCGGTTGTGTGTGTAAATCTTTCTTCAAGAAGCAAAAATAAAAAAAAATCCCACTAAATTATGCATGAAAATTCAGGAAAAAAAAAAGTGGACCAGCTTACTAGAATCAAAAAGGACAAAGTAAATGAGTCTAGGATTAAGGTAACACCTATGATTAGGCACCTGGTACATAGCTAAAAGATTTTACTCCAGAAATGTAGCGTCAAAACTATCCCAGCGTATTTCCATACAGGTGAAACCAGCACAGTGAGCACCCCGCGAACATGCAAGTAGAAGTCCACGGGCGTCCCAGCAACCAGCAAACAGAAAGAAATATAATGTAATGTAATGTAACAATTCATCCTAAAAAAAAAAAAAATGATGTGATCAAAGGCTCTGAACTAAAATTAGTAACGGGATTAACATGAGATTAATAATTTATTATGCTCACACTCACACACACTAACAAAACGTAATCTGCTCCCATCCTCAAACCTCTGGAACCAAGAGGGACATCGTTTAGTTTCAAAGAAAACAGTCCTAAGCAATTCCGTTTTGGGTCAGTTTTAAATTTGATGATGTTCTCGCTTTTCCTGTTGTCAACGCCAATGTTGTTGCACAATTTTAGGTCCACCAGAACAAAAACCTTCTTCACTAAGCGACAATCTGCAATAATACCGTAGGTCTGAGCAGGGATAAATTTAACGTGGTCGAGGATGTCTAGTATTAGTAGTAATGCCATTTTTCCTTTTAAATCAATCTGCTTGCATAACTATTGTTTAATGGAGACGGCAGCAGTGTTCTCCCCCATCTCTCATTTTTGGACGGCCAACGACCCCGTGAAAGCGGATTTCTTAAATCCCGAGACATTGAAAGGACATCCAATTTAGTAATATACCCATGCTCGCGAAAGTGCGATTCCAGACTTGGATATCGATTTTAATGTGAGATATTTCGGATAATCTTTTTCGAGATTGACGCCAGGCGTAAAGCACGCTATGACCTGAAAGAGACAGGGCCGGATGTCACGAGTGGAGTGAGTGCAATTAAGGGGATTGCTACAGAGCGGGTGTATAGTAAGAAGGGCTCACGGCAGACAAATAGGGAAAAACGTGAAAGGGGGTGAGTAAGGATTAAACGGTGTGAGATCAGTGTGTTTACCAGTTCACTGCACAGAGATAGTCCAAAGAGAACGGACGCTAGTAAGAGCCCAGCGGGCGAACAGAGGGGAGCAGTCGGAAGACGAATGAAAGTGTTTTTTCCAGTGATGACTGGTAGGTGGAACGTTGATTGATAATTATGATTGATGTATTATATTCGTCTATTACCATGATGTAAATAAGTATATGTGAGGAATGTGGAAGTCCTTGATATTGGATATAGCAATGTGCGCCATGAGCGATAGATGAAAGTGAGTTCATGGATTTGTAGCACGAGTGAGTATTGTGTACTACGATGGAGGTGTGTTACCGTAAGAGGTTTGGTGAGTGAAATGTGAACTATTGTGTGTACGCTTCATGAGTTGTAAGGAGAGGTGAAGTGATTAGAAAGGGTATGGCATTATACCAATGTAATGTTATTCTTGTAGGTGCCGAGGTCGGGCCGCAGAGCGCCACCTACGGTGAGCCCAGGGGATAGGCCAGCATAGGGCCGGGGGCCACACATAGGCCAAGAGTGAGGCTGTCGGTGCAGGACAGTAGAGGCACATAAAGTCGTGGCAGTCTGGCCACGGACAGGGACGTAGATATGAGCGTGAATGTGATAATGTACTATTGCCATGTTGATGGGCTATTGAAATGATAATGTGCTATTGCCATGTTGATGGGCTATTGAAATGATAATGTGCTATTGCCCTGCTGCGGTGCTAGTGGAATGCTAAGGTGTATGACAATAGGAAGGTGATATTGAGAGACTGCGGTGCCAGTGAATTATTAATGTGCTATTAAGACCCTGAGGGGAGAGGCTGAGGCCGAAGTGCCTTTAGGAAGTAACTACCGGGTTGTGGATCCGAGGAAGAGTGCATGTGAGAATAAGGCCGTTGTACGGCAGTTAATTTCAATAATATAATGTATGTAATTGCGCTATTATCTGTATAATTATGTTTAATAAATGTGTGAGTCTGACGGGTTGTTCTGTTAAGTGTTAAACTTGTTTGTTCGTGATTGTTGTCTTGTCATAAATTATTACATCTCCCAGTCTGGGATTTGTGACATTGGGGGCTCGTCCGTGGTGACTCGTCCATTTTCGTAATATTTAGTTGTAGTTAGTTAGTACCTATTTTTCAGTGGGCAATTGTTACTTTAGTTTTTGTCCACGTAGTACTTATCTTGTGGTAGGAATTTGTGCTGTCTTTGTTCGTGGGATGAATGGAAATTTCATGATGGTATGATTTATGTGTATTTATGAATATGTATTAACGCATGTATTACTATGAATATGTATTAATGTGTACTTAAAATTCTGCAGAGAGTGTGTGTGCCAGCATGTAGAGGTCAAGCAGCCAGAGCTCCGAGACAAGGGGAGAAGTTATAGTCAGAATTGCGAGTTAAGTAAAATTCAAAATTTTTGTGCCCTGGATTGTGGGCTGTTCCTTTAATCTGCCTTTTTCTCTGTTTTTGCTGTTTTCGTTTGCTGTGTTGAACCTAGTTTATCCTTTTAAAAGGTGTGATAAACTTGGAACTTCGTTCATCACGGTGAACATTCTGTAGGGCTTTGTTAGTGTTTAGTTGTAGCGTCGATATCTTCTCTGTTCTGCAGGAAGACGTATTCTCTTGTCCCTCTTTCTTCCCTATCTGTAGATACGTTCTTTTTTTTCAGACTCTGTTCTTGTTCGTACCTTGTAGTGTAATCGGCGTAGTTAGGTTGCATTTTTTTCCATTATAGTTTTTTTTTTAGAAGCTTCGTCCTAGTCTGGTTCGTTGTCTTTGATGTCCGTGTGGTCCTTCTTCTGAATTTCTTCATTTTTGTCTTTTCTGTTCTCTTTTTGTTAGTTAATGGTGCAATACATTTTATGAACGTAGAATTAGTTAGAGATAGTATGTTATAAAATGTTCTGTAGGTAATTTTCTGAATTGCATCTGAAAATAGGGGTTGTTATTGTAGTGACATAATTTCAGATCTCTGGTCGTGTCGTTAGTGATCATACAGATAGGTTGGTCTTTTGCATAATACATACCATAACCATAGATCTGTGAAATGGCGGAACTCCAACAATTAATGAAGTTGGGTAAGGAACTTGGCCTTGAGGGAGAGGAGCTGCGCGGCTGGATTAAAGAGCAGCAGGCAGAATTGAGCGACGAGCGTGCTAAAGATAGAGAGAGAGAAAAAGAGGCTCAGGAGCGAGAAAAAGAGGCTCAAGAGCGTCAACAAGAAAGAGAGGCTAAGGCTCAGGAGCAGGAGAGGGAGTTAAAGTTAAAGGAGATAGAGGCGCAAGTAAAGATTGCGGAATTAGAAAGCAAAAAGAATACGCCAACGGAAACAGTTGAGCGGCAGGTACACAATAAAGGTGGCGTTAGGATTAAGCTCCCTACGTTCGACGACCGGAAGGACGACATAGACGCCTTCCTTTACAGGTTCGAACTGAACGCACAATTGCAATGGGGGGAAAATAAGGAATTATGGTCCACGTACCTGGCGTCTCTATTGCAGGGGCGAGCGTTAACCTACTTTAAAGAGCTACAGCGCGAAGACGTGCAAGATTACGATAAGCTGAAGGCTTTGCTGCTTCGCCGATTTGCGCGTACCGAGGAATATTTCCGGGAGCAGTTTAGGCGAGCACGTGCGGATACCAGGGAAGACTTTGCTGCCTTCGTCGCGAGATTGACGGAATATTTCGCGAACTGGGTAGACTTGGCGCATGTTGGCGCGGATTTTACTAAATTAAAAGACCTAATGATCCGTGACCAGCTGTACGCGTCGTGCCATAAAGATCTGGTGGCTTTCCTGAAAGAAAACGAACCCGCGACGGTGCAGGAGGCGTCTAAGTTGGCGGAAGCATACCGTACGGCACATCCGTCCAAACCAGTCGCGAGGGCGTACGTGCAGGATGCTAGTTACGTCGCTGTTGTTGAGGGGTCGCCGACAGGGCATAAAGATAGGTCGCGGCAGCGTGGTGCCTATAATGGGCAAGCCCAGGGGCAACGTAGGGGGTATCACCAATCACCTGCATATGGATCCGGTAAGTTTGACCGAGCAGGAGGGCTAGGTCGCGGTAATGGCCGGGGGCGATTTGTGACCTTTGCCGATGACCGACGGCATGGGGACTTTAGTTCCGGTCGCGATGGCTCACGGGGACCTAGGGCTAGCGGAGCACAGGGAGCGGAGTGTTGGACTTGCGGACGCGTGGGTCACTTTTCACGCGAGTGTAGGGCCGCGAAGTGTTGGAACTGCGGAAGAGCAGATCACATTAGCGTGAATTGCCCTGCAGGTAGGATAGCGGCGAACGTGGACAGTAGCTCCAGTCCATGTTCCCCTAATAAATTTCATCATACGGCTGCGTGTGTTGCATCGGACAACGGAGGCGGACAGTATTCTAAGTGTCCCAGTTGTGAGAAGTTATTATCTTCCGGTGTTTTACCTTGTGGGAGAAAGATCCCCGTTATAAATTCATGTCATACAGGAGGTGGTCTTAGGGTTTATCCGAGGTTTGTTGGGGACGAACCGGTCTCGGTTTTACGAGATACAGGATCTACCGTTGTGGGAGTGCATAGGGACTGCATTCGGGATTCGCCGCTTACGGGTGAGACTGTCCCATGCATTCAATTTTCAGGGGCCATTGAGAAATTACCCATGGCAAAGATAGTGATAGATACGCCTTTTCTTAGCGGGGAAGTCGAAGCAGTCGTTGGTTGTTTTCCAGGCGCCCAGCTCATCATTGGTAATGTATCTCGGGTAGTTTCCCCTTCCGAGGAGAATGTCCAGGCATGGTCACAATCAAAAGGTATTGACTTTTGTGCCGCGGTCGAAACACGTCGACAGGTAGCTGATGGGGGTAAGATTAGACCTTTGGCGACGCCAGCGGTCAACCTAGATATCACGCCAGAGCGCTTGGCGAGATTACAAAAGGAGGACCCATCATTGAGTCCATGTTTTGAGGAGGCGCGAACCGAGAAAACGAGGAAATATAAGAACGGCTCGTCTTCCTTTGTTGTTCAGGCGGGCATTCTGTTCCGTAAGTATGTAACGGTGGCCTCCATTTTAAAGCAGGTCGTTGTGCCAGCGTTGCTTATCGCAACAGTATTGCATTTGGCACATGATGTCCCATTAGCGGATCATATGGGAATAGCTAGAACCAAAGAAAGGGTTCTTAAAAATTTTTACTGGCCATCCATCGACAGAGATGTACGGTTATATTGTAAGACGTGCAGTGCGTGCCAAAAGACGACGCATAAGGGTCGTACACCTCAGGCTCCTCGTCAGAATATTGCGGAAGAAGCTTCGAGTATCGCTTCAAAAAGAGAAAAAAAGTATAAAGATAGAGGATCCAAACTGAGAATTTTTAAGCCAGGAGACAAGGTCCTATTGTTGTTACCTACGGACCATAATAAGTTATTGATGACATGGAAAGGTCCTTATGTTATTGAGCGAGTTGTTTCAAAGGTAGATTACGCTATCCACATTGATGGAACGAGTAAGGTTTTCCATGTTAATATGCTACAGAGATTTTATGAGAGACCACAGTATCTGTGTGCACAGACAAAACCAGAGGAGACTGTCTTCTCTATTGCTTGTACGGGGGTCGTAGACCAGTTGGACTGCGACGTAAGCGACACCGAGGCGCAGGAAGAGTTACAAATTCAATTGCCGGAGTTAACTCCGACACAAGGTTACAGGGACGTAAAAATTAACCCGGACCTTACGAGTTCAAGGAGTAGGGAACTTGAGACCCTGTTAGCGTCATTTCCGGATGTTATTACAGATTTGCCGGGTCGCACTACGGTGATCCAGTACCATATAAAGTTGACTTCGGATAAGCCAGTATTTCTTAGACCTTAACCGCTGCCTTTTTCTTCGAGAGATAGAGTTATAAGGGAAGTGGAGTCAATGTTGAAGTTAGATGTGATAGAACCATCAACATCGCCGTATTCATCACCCATCGTCCTCGTGAAAAAACTTGATGGATCGGTGCGGTTCTGTATCGATTTTCGAAAATTGAACACTATTACGGTAGGCGATAGGGAGCCTATTCCATTTCAGGAGGAACTAATAGCTTCCTTGGCCGGGTCCATGTGGTTTTCCAAGATAGATTTAACGAAGGGTTATTGGGAAATCCCTCTTGCTGAGGAGTCTAAACAATACACGGCGTTCCAAACGCCCATTGGATTATTCCAATTTAAGGTCATGCCGTTTGGATTGGTGAACGCGCCAGCGACGTTTGCACGATTAATGAGACTAGTGTTGAAGGACATACCTAATGTCGTGTCATTCTTTGACGATATAGCATGTCATACGTCGACATGGTCTGATCATATTCAGACACTAACAGTAATTTTTAAACGATTACGTCATTTTGGGTTAACTGCTAAACCCGCAAAGATGGATTTGGCGTGTCCAGAGATAGTATTCTTAGGACATATTGTGGGTAGAGGTGTTCAGAGACCTGAGGTAACAAAAATTGACAAATTAGTAGGGTTGCAAATCCCTAAAACAAAGAAACAAGTCAGAAGCTTAGTGGGAATTTTAAATTATTACAGAAAGTTCATTCCAAATTTTTCCTCCTTGTCATCTTCTCTTACTGACCTTACTAAGAAGGGACAACCCGATAAGGTCCAGTGGACGTCTGAATGTCAGACAGCATTTGATAATTTGGTGACAGCATTATCATCGTCACCCATTCTGATTTTACCCGATTTTCGATCTAAATTTATCCTCAGAACGGATGCGTCGGACTCTGGTGTCGGCGCTTGTCTTCTACAGGAGAAGAACGAATGTTTCCATCCTGTATGTTATGTCAGTAGGAAGTTATTGCAGAGAGAAAGAAAGTATTCTGTGATAGAGCGGGAGTGTCTTGCCATTGTCTGGTCCGTCCAGAAATTAGGACGTTATCTCATGGGACGAGAATTCTGTATCCAGACAGACCACAAGCCACTAACATTTTTGTCGAAGAATCGTTCGTCCAGCCCACGCTTGTCTAGATGGGCGTTGGCTTTACAGCCGTATACCTTCGTTATACAACCAATTCCAGGAACCAGCAATCATATCGCCGACTACCTTAGTCGAGCCTAGGGGAAGAGTTCAGGAGCTTATACATCGGAGGACAGGAACATTGACAGGATCTGTCTGAATGAATCGTCGACTTTAAAATATTGACATTATAAATATGATATGAAGAATGGTTGATATGTTGAGTGGTTGTGATTCTGTATTAGATATTGTGTTTAGTTAGCTATTCATGATGTGATACATATATGCGTATTGCAGGGCATATTGATTCCCATATTTTTCCCTGATTCCGGTATTTTATGTGAGAGGGGAATTGCTAGGTCATTTTTATGTAAGTATTGCTCACGCTCACTCGTTGACAGTCATCTTGATGCGATTTGAAATTAATTGCATTAATTTTTTTGGGGTGGGGGATGATGTCACGAGTGGAGTGAGTGCAATTAAGGGGATTGCTACAGAGCGGGTGTATAGTAAGAAGGGCTCACGGCAGACAAATAGGGAAAAACGTGAAAGGGGGTGAGTAAGGATTAAACGGTGTGAGATCAGTGTGTTTACCAGTTCACTGCACAGAGATAGTCCAAAGAGAACGGACGCTAGTAAGAGCCCAGCGGGCGAACAGAGGGGAGCAGTCGGAAGACGAATGAAAGTGTTTTTTCCAGTGATGACTGGTAGGTGGAACGTTGATTGATAATTATGATTGATGTATTATATTCGTCTATTACCATGATGTAAATAAGTATATGTGAGGAATGTGGAAGTCCTTGATATTGGATATAGCAATGTGCGCCATGAGCGATAGATGAAAGTGAGTTCATGGATTTGTAGCACGAGTGAGTATTGTGTACTACGATGGAGGTGTGTTACCGTAAGAGGTTTGGTGAGTGAAATGTGAACTATTGTGTGTACGCTTCATGAGTTGTAAGGAGAGGTGAAGTGATTAGAAAGGGTATGGCATTATACCAATGTAATGTTATTCTTGTAGGTGCCGAGGTCGGGCCGAAGAGCGCCACCTACGGTGAGCCCAGGGGATAGGCCAGCATAGGGCCGGGGGCCACACATAGGCCAAGAGTGAGGCTGTCGGTGCAGGACAGTAGAGGCACATAAAGTCGTGGCAGTCTGGCCACGGACAGGGACGTAGATATGAGCGTGAATGTGATAATGTACTATTGCCATGTTGATGGGCTATTGAAATGATAATGTGCTATTGCCATGTTGATGGGCTATTGAAATGGTAATGTGCTATTGCCCTGCTGCGGTGCTAGTGGAATGCTAAGGTGTATGACAATAGGAAGGTGATATTGAGAGACTGCGGTGCCAGTGAATTATTAATGTGCTATTAAGACCCTGAGGGGAGAGGCTGAGGCCGAAGTGCCTTTAGGAAGTAACTACCGGGTTGTGGATCCGAGGAAGAGTGCATGTGAGAATAAGGCCGTTGTACGGCAGTTAATTTCAATAATATAATGTATGTAATTGCGCTATTATCTGTATAATTATGTTTAATAAATGTGTGAGTCTGATGGGTTGTTCTGTTAAGTGTTAAACTTGTTTGTTCGTGATTGTTGTCCTGTCATAAATTATTACATCTCCCAGTCTGGGATTTGTGACACCGGACTTCTAGAGGTGGGGCCCAAAGGGGGGAAATTGTCACTGGGGTACACTGAAAGTGATTTAAGGTAAAGGCCTGAAACAAGACTTACACGAAGCCTGGACTATACAAGTATTTACTAGGCCTCTCAGTCATTTAACCTTTCTGATGTACACAACCCAGGTTACAGGCATCGTGTAGTTTTTATTAGGGCAAAAAAAAACGGAAATGTACTGACCAATTTTTCGGAAGAATGAAAGATAACAGATGGACAAGGCATTGCATTGACTGGAGGCCTAGAACAGGCAAGAGAACAAGGGGACGCCCCAGAGGCGATGGAGAGATGTTATTGCGAGGACAGGTGGTCGGGCATTCACGGACAAGACTGACAGAAAACAGCAGAATGGAGATCATTGGTGGGGGGGGGGGGGAGGGGGGCTACATCCTGCAGTGGACTGATAAGGCCTAACAAGACATGACAAGACAAGACAAGACAAGATATAATCAATGTCGATAACTTGTCTGTTCAATGCCCTGCAAGAAACGGACTTTGATACCGTATGTAAATTTGATGATTTGCCGTGTATCTTAATTTCTGTGTGTGAGGACGGGTGGTTAGTGGGAGCTTTTTGTAGGGTCTCCTTCTGTCCTGTCATTGTGCTATTATTCCCTCTATCGTCTTTGCTTCTCCCTGGCACAATGTGACCGTTATCGTGTCAACGTACTGTCTCAAAACTCAGACTCAGGCTCAAGCTGGAACTGTTTATGAGGGGTCTACCGAACCTGAAGTGCCCAGGACCTCCTAAGGCCTGTGTCCGGCCCTGCAAAGAGACGTGGAAGCCGTGCACGCTAGAATATTTATTTGCTTCAGGGGGGGGGGGGCTTATAGCACACTGACGCTTTCCACTGCTAATCCAAAACATCCTAGTCTTATGAAATGTCGGGATGCAAAAAATCCCCAGTTCGCTTTTTGTCTCTTGGGGGTAATTACATTGCTCAACTGAAAAAAGCTTAAGGCAGTTTTTCATATCCATTGTGATTTACGTCTTTTACATTTTCGTTGTGCAGTTTTCAGATTGTCTTGAAGCGTGATAAAACTCATTATTGTTTTTTCTTTATTTCAAAGACGCGTAAAAATGGCATCTGAAGGAAAAACACAAACCACACAACGCACGCGTACTTCTACAACGCCGGATTTGAACTAACGAACAATTTATGGCCTTCGGAAGCACAGGCGCGGATAAGGACAGGCGAACATCATTGAACGAAAGCTACGTTGTAAGCCATTAATGGATATTTACCTTTTTATCTCCAACATTTACAGTAAATATTATTTAGTTTGATCATCCTCTACTTTGAGAAAATGTCCAGGATCACAAAGAATTTCATGAGTGCACTGCAAATATGTTGTGCTTCTGTCCCAGTGAATAGAAGACTCCCCTGGGCAAGTGTAGTTAAGCAGGTCTTTGATGCAAACAGAATTGTCAGTGGCATTCTGAAATTTAAGAAAAAACAACAACGTCTAATTCAAATAGACTCCAACAGACAGAAATTAATGTTACAGTAGAGAAATCTGCATGCTGAGTTCTATGTCGCGTGTACGTGATTACCTGAACAGCACGAACGAGTCCGCCCCAAGTTTACATTAGCCATAAAAACAAAAACATCAACAAGAAAAACAGACTCTGATTGTATTGCCTTTGAAATGTTTAAAGACACAATTTCTTAGAATATCTGTGGTTTCTATCTCTTCATACGGCAGTCACCAAGCTCCTTACCTTTGCTCTTTATATAGTGAAAGATAATCAGATTTAAAGAAATACATTAATTGTCTTCAGGAAAGTACTTTTCGGACAAAATATACAACAGTCGTGTTTTAACAACGAGAATAATTAATGGCGAATAAATGGGCGTAAGTCCAAGTTTAAGCTGTTATTAATGAGACTGAAAACATTTAACTGGCTAGCTGAGGTACCCGGCGGTGCCCGGGATGAATCTGCTCCCGCCGCCGCCTCTCTGCCCCCCCTCCCTTTCTTCCACATCTCCCCTCCTCTCCCAATCTCTCGTTCTCTCTCACATAGAATCTTAAAGGCTAAATCTGCCCGTATTTTCCTCACGCTTAGGTTTTCATTTCTTGAGGGGAATTGGCACCGGTCTGAGTGTAATATGTCAAATACAGTCTCCAGTGCGATTTTTCCCTTTTTTGATTCAAAACATGGAGCACTGGAAAATTATTATATTTCTCTGAAAATTCAGACAATACGTGGGGCTGCTATGTTTTCAAAGAATCTTCTTCAGTCTAAAAGTAAACTATGCTATGTTTTCAAAGAATCTTCTTCAGTCTAAAAGTAAACTATGCTATGCTTTCAAAGAATCATCTTCAGTCTAAAAGTAAACTATGCTATGCTTTCAAAGAATCATCTTCAGTCTAAAAGTAAACGGTTGAATACTTCAAGTGAACGATGGAGAAATGAGAGCTCCATGCGTGACGTCAGGTTCGGAGCTGTCTTTTTTGTTGAATAGGCCCATTGCGGATATCGGCCATTTTAGTTGTCAGGACCGATCTTAACCATGGCGATGGTAGCACTGATTTTGATTCGTTAGCTGATTTGCACTGTGAGCACTTCAGGCTTCGCGAACCAATCGGCGGCGAGCTAAAAAAAAATTCACTACAGTAAACAATGACACATGCGTTCACGCACATGGGAGACGTTCGGTCAATTCTTTCACTTCCTTTTTTTTGTTTAAACGGATGGTAGGGAATCTGACCAGCTTGGATCCATCCTTTCCACCCCTGACATAACAGTCAACTGCAATGCAACCAGCAGGCATTTTAACCGCTTAGACACATCTCGAAGTTACACTCGCCAGCTGATCCACCCGCCATTTTAGGTGTCGGAAGTACAAAACAAAAGCACTCTGTGACGTCATTCGCAATGGGCCCATAAGATTTACATACGTTGCTGATGAGACATTTTAATGGATGGCATTAAAAGTAACGTAAGTAGCACACAATGTCCACAAAACTCGAATTTATCACGATGAAAGAGAAGTGAAGACATACAAAAACAAAAGCTAACACTAACTTGTTCGGTGGCGAGAGATGGAGGGCAAGAACGCAATGGGAAACATTTTTTTTTTTCCAAACTGCACTGGCAGTAAAAGACAACATCACCAATAACAACACCAATTTAAAACAAAATGGTTGAAGAAGGATATAGCTCTATGATGATGTTTCTATTGCTAAACATTGTCAGAAAGGACCAAGTACCCGCATGTTAAGTTTCATGCTTTAAACCAAAAGTGCAAGTTTTGATACTTCCCACTGCCCCGGTCGCCCTGAATTGTCGCATTAACAAAAACAAAAATAAATAGCCCCCCCCCCCCCCAAATGCAATTCTGAATAGCAAATTTATTAAGTATTCTGATTGGCGGATTAAAAATGAGAAATTGCACATCAAGAATTCATGAAGCCATCGCACCTTGAAACAGTGCACCCGAAGAGAAAAACATGCAATCCGTTTTAACCAGATGAATTCCAGTCACGCGCCATTTCCGGGAACAGACGATTTTTCTGACATCCGAGATTGAAGTTTCAACTTGATACGATGATAAACTAGACTGACATTATGAACGACCGGCATTTTTACACCTTTGTGCAGCCATCTCTCAGCAATCGGTGTAACTACATGCAAGCTGGTCAGTATAATTTTGTCCGTACAGGCAAATCAAAGAGTTTTAATTTGCTGTCATTGTTTCTTTTGCTCTATTAGCACGATCCGGGTTCTCCGTAGGTGCTGTTAAACGTGTCATGAAAGTGCTCACATTGTTAAAGATTGACAGGGTTAATACTTTGTATTGGTTTTGAACTTACTGTGTAAGTATTTGTCTTTCTAAGTAGTATGTTACTGATTTATATATCACTTGGAAATATATAATTATATTATTATTATGTTATTGACTGACTTAGCGGCGTAGGACAGTGTTGTCCTTTTCATACTACGAAATCGGCGATTCCATGCGCCTCTGTCCTGAGCAGGTATTCCGCTATCAGGATGGGAAAGTCATTGTTTTCGCGAACTCTATTGACCCATCGATTGCGAGGTCTGTCTCTCCTCCTCGCTACTTGGAAGTTCTCTGTGTATAATTATATAATATGTAATTATTCTAATTTATTATTTTTTTTAGTTTTCCTTCTGCAGGGTTTGCGCGGAAACAAAAATTCATTATGAGATTATTTATTTCTTTGGACATGTCTGACATATCGCAAACCATGAACGATCAACGGATTAGTTGGACAAACAAATGCCGACTTCGTGAAATGTGAGACAGGATATCATTTTTTTTAATTGTTTTTTTTTTTTTTTGGTGCTGATAGGACGTTAATCTTGTTAGGAGTAATTTCGCAGCTCAATAATATTCATCAGCCTCAAGGAGATAGAAAGAAAGTATTGAAGAGAGAGAGAGAGAGCGAGAGAGAGAAAGAGAGAGAGAGAGAGAGAGAGAGAGAGAGAGAGAGAGAGAGAGAGAGAGAGAGAGAAAGAGAGAGACAAAGAGAGAGAGAAGACGTGGAGAAAAGGAGAGAGAGAATGATGGAGAGTGGGAGAGAAAAAAGGAAAGAGGGGGAAAGGGGAGAGAGGAAAGAGAACAGAAGAGAGAGAGAGAGAAAGAGAGAGAGAGAGAGAGAGAGAGACGGAGGAGAGGGAGAGATAAATAAAGAGAGAAAAAGAGGGAAAAGCGAGGGAGAGGACGGATACAGACAGAGAGAACTGGATGATATTCAGTGCCAAGCAAATTTTAAATTCTCAATTTTATTTTGTCCCGTACACCCACAACTTCTTCTAAAGACTAAAATAACACGGAAAAAACTATTTGCGACCAACCCAATGGATGTAAGCGTGAACCTCTGTAAACGAAGATTCCGGATATACGTCGGGAAACAATCAAGGTCGGACCAACGGAAACACTGGCCAGAACGGATCCAGGACCTGAGCAGGCACAAAGAGCTTAAAACGAAACCTATGGGCCAAGTCGGTCCAGTGTGAAGGACATTATCTCTTCTGTTGCCCAGAGTTCAATTAAGATTTAATGTAATGGCTTTTGTCAACAGTCCCTGCGTGGGAAAAAAGCTGCTCACGATAGTGGTTTGTTCGAGTTGTTGTTTATTTGGTTAGTAAAGATGTTAAAGTAGGACAATTTTATGTGAATGTAAGCTAATCTTAAGATGAGTTATAAAACCTGTAGCATGGATGTAACAAAAAACAAAAAAAAACTGTGTTGGAAAGGGTGGGGGGGGGGGGCATTATTGTGATCAAATTCTGTATCAGCCGATGAATAAACAAAATCTTATTTTTGTATTTTTGTTTACTTCTTTAATCCCATTTGGGAAATATGCCCTAGTGTCATGCAGCCCAGTTACAACTGGAGCAGGCACGTGGTCGCCACAGTGCAGCGTCACTCGGCGTTTTTTTTTTTTTTTTGGTGGGGGAGGGGGAGTGGAGGATGGGGGGGGGGTAGAGGGAGTGGCAGGGATAAATTTTATTTAATTTTGTCCCGGCAGCTGCCTCTTCGGCCTTCTCTATTCGATTTCCAACTGCCAAGGTATCTTTAAAGTGTGTAACGTGCACACGGATCCTCCGCGCTTTTTGTCCTTATCTGAGAAGACTAGGTGCTCTATCCTACATACCTTAGGATCAGGGACAGGAAAATATGAGAAAAATTCCCAAATTCCAACATGCCTGCACCGACAGGGACTCGAGCCCGGTACCTTCGGCATGAGAGGCGAGCATCTTGCCTCTAGACCACCGTGTCCCCAATGTAAAAAGGCTTATAAAGCCCCGTGTACATTAACGCCGTTCTGACCAGCCCAAAGTCTAATTACAAAGCCAGATAGAGTTAATACTGAATTGCCTTCACCGTTCAGTTATGGCTTATAACGTAAAATACCACTGTCCCTTAACAGCAGTCGTAAAATAAGCAGGTATAATTAATATATGATACCTGGCACCTACTATGGAGTAATGTCTTTCTTCTTTTCCGAACGCATAAAGAGAAAAATAATTATTTATGGAAACAGAATTAAACAGTGACTATCACATATACATACAAGTGGGATACATAATAATTATACACAATCAAGACGCCACGGGGTCGAGGGTTGAATGGAATTATGCGAGTTTAACTAGAAATTGCTTTATTGCAATACGCCTAATGTGTGACACCCAAAACATAGAATCCTGTACCTCAGGTGACGCCCTGACAGCATATGAACAATGGGTTTAACTTTATTACCATGATAATATTTTTTCAAAAGTCCCGTCTTTCCCCATGTTCTTAGCATCAATCACGCAGAGCCTTCTTAACGCATGGGCATACTGAGCAGTTGCCCAAGGGCCAGAAGGGTTTAGGGGCCCCATGCATGCAAATTTACATTGATTTTTAGGGTAGGGGCCCATAATAATGTTAAGACGACCCTGTCAGTCAGATCATGAGAAATTGCCATGTAATTACTCTTTCAGCATCGTATAAATACTAAACGAATATGACAAGCCCTAGTGGACCGGCACACAGGGTAGGCCTACCAACAATCCTTCGGGCAAAGTGCTCGCCTCTAATGCTGAATGTACCAGGTTCGATACCTGATCGGTACAGGCATGTAGGAATTTTTGTTGGGAAAAAAAAATCTTGTCCCCAATCCTACAGAGGGCAGGATCGAGCACCTGGACTTCTCGGAAAAGGACTAAAAAAAAACTCGAAGGGCCTGTGTGCACGTTGCGCACTTTAAAGATACATTGGTAGTTTAAAGTCAGAAAAAGCTGGCCGAACAGGTCTGCGGCCAGGGTAAAATTCTAAAAAAACTAACCCCTACCACAAAAAAAAAAAAACAACAACCAAAAAAAACAAAACAAAACGTAGAGACAAGAAGAAGAAAAATAGAAAGAAGAAAAGTCAGATGTAAATGCCAAGAGCAGCTGAACCTCCTACAATAAAGAGCTGAAATACCAACAATTCTTGGATGAAAAGTTTAATTTGACTTTTCTTTTCCTTTGCGCTTTATCGTATCGTTTATGTCTTACAGCACACAACTTTTTCTTTTAGCCATAATTTGATTTTACCAATAATTCTGTTTCATGCGTGTTCACACGAACTCCACATAAATTTGCGAATGCTTGGATCTCATATCTTCCATATTATATTATGAAACCAAAAACAGCTCGGTCAGAGAATGTCTGGCGAACAGAAAATAAAAAAAAACAACTATTTATAAATCACAAGAGACATGTCAATATGATATGAACCACTTTAAGCAACACGAGTATACTTGCCTGAGCTAAAACACAGCACACGTATCACCTGACTGTGAGTTAGAAGTATCCATGGAGCATGAGGAAAACATGTAAATGTCATCCCCAAACAAAGAGGCAAGTCGTGACATTAGCTGAACAACGACGGGCGTAACATAATATCAAACTGCTATTATAGCTCCAGTCTCGAGCGTCATTGTTCTTTGTGTTATTAACAAAAGCATTAATTTTTCTCTTCATGCATAAATTCCCCATGGAGTCGTTATTAGGAATGGCTCGGTCGTTAAAACAACCTGAAGTAATTTTTGAAAACAACAGCGGCTAAACATATCAGCTATTATACTGCTTCCTTCCTTCATCGTTACAGCCTTGTTCACAGCACTTCTCGGTATCTCCGCTTTCTTCAGTCCAGAGACAGCATAGTGTGTCGCGAGAGCCATGGCCAGAAAGTTCCACTCGTGCATGTAATATAATCAATAATCAGTCTGTTACTCTATTAGCACTAAATGACTATAAAGCTTCTTATCATTGAAAATTACATTTCACTGGGCAGAGTCTGGGCAGAGTACTTAGCCATGTGGTTCTAACACCAGCTATACAAATAAGAGAGAGTTTGCTAAACCTACTCCCAAAACTCCAAGACAACAACAAAAACCGAAAAAAAAGTTAGACAAGAAGTCAGTAAAATCACAAGATGTAAATAAATTTTGCAGTAATTTAAGAGAACATCATTAGTTTGAGAAAATGAGACCACATGAGATCCGTACGTATTTCAATTAAACTCGTGGTTTTCGCCTAAAGTCCTGAAAATAACGTAGTTTATGAACTTGTGTCTACATGTACCCCTATAGTCCTCAGCGCCTACAATATTCGTCGTTGTGCTGTACCTTTTTCCACGCCTTGTTTTTTAGCGTAACGATCCTAGCTTTTGCAGTCCTTCTTTTGTAAACATGTTTCAGCTTCCGGTGTTTCATGGATTTAAAGCGTTTGCAAAGATTCTCTTGCAACGGTTGGCTAATTATAAATGCAATAGGTAATTCTTTAAAGAATTAAAAAATCCGTACTTGTAAATGTCTCGAAGTACACAATGAAGACCCTACACTGAACTACAGCATCCGCGTCGTCAGTGGGACTTCAAAATCAGGCTCAGGAATTCGCCAGTACAGCCAGCATAATCTACAGTGCAAACAATAAAAGTGCGTGCATGTGTGTCGTAGGTTAATGTTTTATCACCTGACCCTGGAGAGTCCGTCGTAATGACCTTATTAGATGACATTGAAAAGGTCAGAAAAGAAATCATAAGTAAAATCTCAAGAATTTTACAAAATACTTTGTGGTAATACATATCGCTCTTTTGCGAAATTCAAATTAAAACTGTTATGCTATAAGATAAGAAGTGGTCTTGCTCACAGCATCCGCTCCACTCTGCTATTTTTACGGAAAAAGACGCATGGAAAAGTAAAACATTCTTTGTCTCTATATAGGCTTACTTGTCCACAGCATCCGTTCTGCTTCGCTCCTCACCGCTATAGGGGCAAAGAGAGTGTTTCATGCGTCATTGTCCGTAAAAATACTGGAGCTGATGCTGTGGACAATACCACTAATGTGTTTGTAATTTCATTTTATTTTAAAAATCTGAGTTTTTCCATAAAAATGCAAATTTCATTTAATTTTCTGACATCTCAAAGATTGCATTATTCATATAATGAAAAGTATCTTCGAAAGGTGTAACAAAAGTGACAGCAATAAGTTAAAGTTATTTTGCATATATGAATAAGGCATGTGAAACTTTATGAACGCTTACATTGAAGATTCACTCGCACGTCATTCATCGACATTCGAAGTCAAACAAAACTAAAGAAATACAGAACATGTCATTCAGTTTAACGCATCGGATACTTGATAATAATCTTTTTATCAAACATTTTCCTTTGCAATTATCCGAAAATAGTAAGCACAAAAATCTTGCTGTCTCATGAAAGTCGGCACTGCATTTTTGATTAAATTAATGGCTCACTGGTTTCTAAACCAGCGTTTAAATTATAGAAGTTTATCAGATAAACAAAAGGAGCAAATAGCATTGTTATGAATTGCAAAGTGATGAGAGTGATAAATAGCACACAAATCTTAACACTGCAAGAACTATGAACTGTAACATTGAATGAAAATTAATTTGATGGTGAAAATCATAAAAAATTATGTGAAATAAAACGTACATGTATGTAAACTTACGTTATAATAAAGTACTTTAACGGCGATGATGATAGGCAAATGAATCATTTAAAATAAAAAACAAAACAAAACATGTTTAGAGCATGTTCAAAATATTCTTCATTCATCCTATCTCACCCAAAACTATCCATGCCTTTCTCAAACAACTTTGCGAAACTATTGGCAACGAGTTGAATTAATGATAAAGAAGCAATTAATGTTGCTGTTTTTTTTTCGGCGAGCAGGCCTGTGTGTGCATGAAGGTTTGTAATTGGGGTATTTATTGATTACTTCTCTGAACATTAGTCCATAGGTTTCTGGTATGGTATTGTTATTTGGACACGCTGGGAGTCACAGAGTAATTTTTTGTTTGCGTGTAAGTCACGGTAGGATGTCAGGAAATAGGCTATCTTTCACCTCAGATGGTCGGATTTCAGCCTCTGCGGAGCAAGGACCGAATCCAAATGCAAAAGGGAGGAATGATACCTCGAAAAGTTTCAATAACTTTGAATGTATGCTGAACGTAAGATTTAAATGCTAAGCTGGATTGTCTGGCTGTGAAGACAATTTTGAACCATACTCAGGAGGTTCAAAACTAAACCCTATACATGCAACTTCTTTGGAAAACGTCTGTGTAAATTACGTTGGTCGGCTGTTGCAACTTCATTAAAACTAGTCTTTAGCACTGTTGTTAGGGCACATGCTATTTTCCATACACCAGTCGACCCGCGCAAGATCAGTCTTACAAATTTTCCATGTACCAAGTCCAGCTGTATGTCTAGATCTAGGTCGCATTCATAACGGCACTTGGATTCGATGCAGAGACTACTAAGATCGTTTTGTTATACCACAAATTTCTTGCAGAATACATTGATGGGGTAAAGTTTTCTGCCAGTAATGTGTAAACAGTGATGCAGGCCGCAATTTTCGGCCACACATTTCGTTTCTGTCCGATGAAAATGCGACTGTTTTGCGGCAATTTTTTTTTGTTTTTATATAAATAATTGTAAAGACTGATTTTTATTCAAAATGAATGGGTCCACGTAACTCTTCGTCAAAAATTGATGCAATACACCAAATATCATCATTTTTGACGGAGTAGACAGAGGGAAACTTTCACTGAAAGTCTTAATTTATGGACAACAAATAAACGTCACAACAACAACAGTACTCCTTCTTGAGGTTGGCTGATGACAGATCCGAGTGGAGAGCCATGATCGCAAATGTCTGTTCCAGGCAGGGCAACTGATGCTAATGGTAAAAATGCGCTATTCTTTGAAAAGTGAGAAGAAGACAAAGAAACATCGAAAAAAATGTTACAAAACTGGTGAGTGAACAAGAACAAAAAGCAGACCTTACTCCGCATCGAAGATCTGGATAATATCTGAAGAACAAACTTCTTACGGCCCAGAAAATGGTTATATCTTTTTAGGAGACAAGCCTAGCTGAATGGTATGAAAACATACGAGAACACTAAGCATGGCGAGAAAAGTAGTTGTATCCATAGCTTTGGAAAAGATTGATGAGGCTGAGACAATATTTTTCGTTTCTTGCAAACGTTTGCATGGTGTTATGGTCCGGATTCATCTCCCCATCTTTATGTATACAAGCATTGACTGGCGGAGGGTTTAAAAGTACTCCCACTAGAGCTATGAACTGAGACAGCTGGATCAAACTGAATGGTAGAAAATGTTCGTCTTATTTCGCAAGAACATGCAACTTTGAATTCCTAGGTCATGACAGAAAGAAAGAAGACAGGGACCACAGACATATTAAAGTATACAAACTTTCAAACAGAAATTGAAATGGGCAGGGCATATAATTATCTGGATATTAAGATAATAAATGGACAAAAAAGTGTACTGATTGGAAACGAAGGAGTGGGAAGAGATCAAGAGGAAGACCAGCAAGAAGATGGTAGGATTACATCAGAAAGCATGAGAGCGCAACATGGCAGAGACAGGCAAAGGACACAAACAGATAGAAGAAGTCTGCAGAGGGTTACATCTCGCAGTGGATGAACAACACCTAGAAGCAGTAGAAGAAGAAGAAAAAGAAAAAGAAGGCCATTACAGTTTAGATAAAATTGTCTTTTGATGAGAAATCATTTATTAAAAAGCTCGAACTGTATGAATCACGATGTATACACAATTTTGTCACTTGTACTGCCAGTAATCCCAGTGATCAGAGAGATAGCTAACTATTAATATATATATAATTTATATTAGACAAACTTAAAGGCCGGGGACCCCCTCCACCCCCCCCCCTTCAACTACTGCTCCTCCTGTCTCTTTCTACCCTCTCTATTCTCGGCAAACCGAAATACTTCCCAAAAGCAAGCTGCAGGGTATTCCCCGAGACACAGCATACCGAGAGGGACAATTCCATATCTCACTATATGTCCACAACTTGTGGTGTATAAAGTCGGAGAGTACTACTCACAGAGCTTTATGGTACTAGTCTTTAATCGTTCAATTATGAAGGTGTGTAGTGCGAATTGTTGCATTGTTGACGTGGAGGATACGCGTGCAGGTCGCCGGACGGAATTTTGGCGATTTGAACCATCTCGGTATCCTGTGTCTCGGGTATTCCTGTGTTCTAATTTTAGCCGCGATTACGTTGAATAGTTTAAATCTGCCTACAGCAGTCACCTACGTACGATAGGAGGTGTTCACACCGGTCGTGCGTTCGTGAAAAAAGGGATGGGGAGGGGGGTGAGCAGTCAGCGACACAAAGCAAACTAAAAAAATAAACAAACTGAAAAATAAAATCAGTAAAAAAAGAAAACAAACCAAACTTCGGTGCAGCCCCCACGATATTTGAAATCTATTATATGCAAAATCTTGCTACTATATATGGCCTAATAAAAAACCCTTTGCGTGCAAAAGTAGAGAAGTTGTGAATTATATGTATAGATCAACGAGTGCACAAAGACCACAATACACACAGTTTGTGAATAACTATAAGGATACACCTACCGACAATCCTACGCCTCAGGAAAAAGTAGCAATAATTTCTGAAATCCAAATGTTCGGTGTAATGCATGCAATTTTGTCTGAACATAGGCCATGAATTCACGAGAATGTATTTCACAGTTATGGCTTCAAAAGTGAAGTTTTTCAATCAAAAGCAGAAATATGTTTCCCGGGAATACTTGAATGACATATTGATCGAGTCAAAATATTTTGGAGCCCGCTGTAAAAATCAAAACAGTAAAATTCTTTGAATTCATTTGAAGTATAAATTTCCTTTAATAAAACATGCATGAAACATGGTGATAAAAGTACTCCCGTTAATCTTCGCACAGTGCCAGAGAAGTGGCCATAGAGCCACAAATGAAATGAATTCGTCCGAAACTGACATTAACATTTCACAGTGTTGCAGTTTTTACATTATTAATGCAGCAGTAATTAATCTTAATTATCCCCAAGAGATTTGCCGTGCCAGCTACCAACGGTATGGAAGGCCAAATTAAAGATCTCTTTGAACTTGTCAAGTACGTCATAGCTAGCATAAAACAATACGGACTGCAACAATCACTCTTGAGGTTCGTTTCATTTACTGTATTAACCGGCATTTATTTATCTACTTTTATCTGCGTCAGTTTGTTATGTTTTCTTTAGAGTAATATTTTGTGCTAAAGGGATCTTATATCATTATCGAAACCCCTCCCCCCTCCTTCTTTACCTCTTCCACAGGGAGTAGCACTCCCCCCCCCCCCCCGCTGGTCCCCGTCTGGTCTGACTAGGGGTTACTCCTTCCGTTATTGGTCCGCAGTATCAAGTGTTTGATGTCTGGGACTACAGCTGGTCTGAATGTGCAAGTGCAACCGTTATGCCCATCACAGAGACTGGAAAATATACCAAAGATTTGGACATAAAAAAAGGCTGATTCAATAACAACCCTTTGTCAAAACCTGTAGCATTAATTTGCCAATGGCTCATGGTAGCAAAGTAAAAAATCTCTCTCGTATTTCTGTTCAGATATGCTCTTTGAACCAGAGCCAGATTTTAGATTTTGAAGAGCCCGGGGTATTTCATGCTCGGTGTGGCCCCTCATAAACAGAAATTGCAATACACGCATTTCACCAAATTTACACATCAAAGTCCGTTTATGGCTTAAAATGGAAATTGACAAATTATACATACACAGAAAGGTTAAGTCATATATAAGAAGTAAATACATAATGTACATGCTTCGAGTGTTTGCTCCAAGTCGCTTTCAGTATAGTATCCAACTCTATCCTAGTGCTGTTAGTGATAGTTTCATATCAAAGTTTATGTTTTTTTAAAGTTTGTTTTCAATTTCAATGAAATAAAGTAATTTCTCACCTTTTTATTTTTGTGAATAGCCCCCCCCCTCCCCTTTTTCCTCTATCAAGGGGGAAGGGGCAATCTCCCCCTTTGCCACCTACAAATCCGGTCCTGAACACCTGCAGTAGTTACCCATGAGCTTGTGTTCCTGTTTAGATTATTATGCTTTTGAACACAGTTACTCACTGCCAGTACATCCAGATCTCACTATGACCTGTGGTGCTTCTGTATGTAATATAAAATTAAGAGGTAAAGGATTCTTACTAAACTCACGACCAACGACTAAAATTTCTTCACTGCTTGCCAGAACATTGAAATATCCCAATATACACATGAGAGCAAACAAAGAAAGATACAGAAGATCGTTTTTGGCTTCCGCAATTCGCCCGAACTAGACACTTTAACTAGTCGTGCCATGTATCACAAAGGTTCCTTGCCATATCATTTCGTGCACGCCTGTTGTTGAGTTATTGAGTTATGCCAAATGTTTATATAATGATGCGAAATATGTGTGTATCATGTATGTTCACTTTAACGTTGTGTGAAAGAATTTTCCTCATAAGATATTGGGACACACTGGTCTTAAGGCAAGGTGCTCGCCTCTCATGCCGGAGGTACCGGGTTTGATCCTATGTAGGTGCAGGCATGTTGGAATTTTTTTTTCAGGGGAAAAAACTTCCTGTCCCTGATCCTCTGATAGGTACTACCGAGCACGTATTCTTCTCGGATAAGGCCGAAAAATTCGGAGGGCCCATGTGCAGGTTGTACACGTTAAAGATACCTTGGCAGTTAAAAGCCGAGAAGAGCAGGCCGAAGAAGGCCACTGACCGGGCAAAATTCTAAAAAAAACTAATCTTTACCATAAAAACACACAGAAACAAGAACAAGAAAAAACAAAACACCAAGAAAGTTGAGATGTAAATGCCAAGCAGCGAAACCTCCTCAAATAAAAACCTCAACACTCTTTCTCTCTCTCTTTCTTTCTCTCTCTCTTTCTTTCTCTTTCTTCCTCTTCTATTTAATTACAAAAATATTTTTATGCTGTAATAAATGTATACAGCTTTAAAGGAGATACTATCAGATAATCAGTAAATATTTCTCTCTTCTGCACAGGACTGATTCCAGCTCTGTTCTGAATTTCTTAAATGAAGCAACATCTCTTGATTCTGAGAAATAAATGAAAATCAAACAAGAATATTTTTTAAGACAAGCAAAAAATATTTTTAAACTGGCCATACAAAAGACCACCAGTTGCTGGCTACCAAAAGAAAATCATTCCCTAAGCGCACAATGTAGAGTCTCATTTACTCACTAATAGGCTTAATTTTCGAATGTGCCCTGACATCATTTAGTGTCAATCACCCCGGGAGGGATACATTAAACAGTTAATTAGCCCCACAGATTTCCCCGTAATTAAAACCTTTGAAGTATTTTGCTGAGACTTTATGCTCTCGTGACGTTGTGGGTGTAGTTGGGTGTATATTCACTCGTGTCCGTGTATGTGCCATCTGCCTGTGCATCTGAAGTAGCCATTGGGTGTGTGTGTACGTCTCTTTTGACTCGGTGTAATTAAGAGACTTTTGTGTAGATGCTACATGGACATAGAAATGGTAGGAGGGGGCTTACCCTAGAGAGTTGAGCAGTTTGTCCATTTAATGGAATTTTAATGAATGTTATTTAAAATGGACATCATATAAGGGAGATTTAATGTGGTTCTACAAGCTGTACTTCTAGGTCAGCTATGTTGGGCAGGACATGTTGTCAGAATGCCCGACTCCAGACTCCCTAAGCAAATCTTCTTCTCTGAGCTCTCCAATGGAACGAGGAATGTTGGGGCCCCAAAGAGACGTTACAGAGACACTCTCAAGCAATCACTGAAGGCCTTTGCCATTGATGTGAGTGAGTGGGAAAAGCTCTCGCTTGATCGTGCAAATTGGAGGGCGGCCCTTACCAGAGGCAGCAAAGCATGGGAAGCTGACAGAGTCCAGCAGGCTATCAAAAAAAGAGAACGGCGCAAGAAAAGGCCCAGTGGTACTGAACCAACGGAGCACTCTTGTCATTTATGCGGAAGGGTCTGCAGGGCAAAAATAGGACTTATCAGTCACATGAGAAGCCATAAGTCATGAAAGAACAGTCTTTCCATTCTGTCCTCTGTGTCCTTTAGTTCTCTTTATTGTCCATGTGTTGAAATTCTCAACAATTTCTGTTCTTTATTCCTCTGGTGTTGTTAAGGTCATCATCATACCTGATGGACGAACTATTATTATTATTATTATACTTCTAGGTTTTAGAGTAAAGAAAAAAACAAACATGCCCGCTTGCGCATGTATGCGTGTGTGCTCATGCGTACGATTAGAAAATATCGTTACTTAAAAATTCTTTCACTCTGTCTCTGTTTTCCGCATCATTTGCCAACCATGTGGTAACGAGTAACCATTTTTGGTGGAAGAATGATGAGAGAAAGAGAGGGAGAGAGAGAGAGAGAGAGAGAGAGAGAGAGAGAGAGAGAGAGAGAGAGAGAGAGAGAGAGAGAGAGAGAGAGAGAGAGAGAGAGAGAGAGAGACAGAGAGAGAGAGAGAGACAGAGTCAGAGACAGACAGACAGACGGAGAAAGACAGATATATATATATATAAGAGAGAGAGAGAGAGAGAGAGAGAGAGAGAGAGAGAGAGAGAGAGAGAGAGGAGAGAGGGGGAACGTTAACCACACCATAGAGAAAAGGCCTCAGGCTTGGATTTGCAAGTTCAGTCTTGTGACGACTCACATTTCGTGTCCGGTTATATGGCGCAATTCTGCACTCGCGACAACATTATAGACTATAATTAAGACTTATGTTTGACTGACTTTTTTCTCATCAAGAGACTGTAACAAGAAACAACTTTCTATCGCTGAAACAATAAAATGAATGTTAAGCTCATGCATCATTCAGCACCGAAGCAATTATCATGTTTAGTTTGGATTCAAGAAATCTGGCTTCATCTCAGTGATTTCATGAAGCATGTGAAAGTGAATCCCTGTAGCTTGACGCGTGCGTATGTGAGTAATACATGTATTTATATTTTCATAGCTCAGTGACCGGTTCTAAAGGATTAAATGAAGAGCTTCTAACAAAATTGAATAAGTATATAAATAAGCAAACAATCAATCAATCAATAAATAATTTCAGGCGTTACCGTCATCCCCACAACTACCAGTACACATGGTCTCCACTACTATACCAAGTCAGGAAACAGTTCGGAGCAGATGGGCGGAGTGGGTTGATAGATTTATTGCCCTTTTACAGTCGCCTCCACCAGGCCACCTGGTAATTAGATACCGTTCTACCTGAGCGCACACAGGGGATGATCTGCAGTGGATTAAAATTTTGTGTCATTTTCGTGTTTGATTTTGAATCCTTTGGCAGCATATTGTGAGCGTTTGTGAAGAGCTATCCAGGCAGAAAGTTGATGAAGAAATTCACGAAAAATAGTTCTACATGCTGATATAAGATTCATAAACAGGACACCACTGTAACTATTCTTACTGATCATTTTTGCATAAAAGGTCAGGTTTAAGGAAGTCTGATGATTTAGTCATGTAAGTCATATAAACTCAATTATCCAAGAATTAGCACTTAATTCAGCATTCTGTTTCCCATCCACTTTTAGGGCAATTTAAGCCCAGTGCAAATGTCCAAACATCAAATTCGTTGTCTTCTTATGTTGTCTGATATTATTTGTTTTGTTGACACACCGTCAGTTCCATTTCAGCATTTTCAAGCTTTTGCATAATAAATATTATGTATATGATTGCTAGAAACATGCATGATGCTGATTGGAGTGTTGGTAGCCTAACTTTAAGTTGTAGCTTAGAACAAATCTTGTTAGCCGATTATCTTAGTAGGAGTTTACACATAATTAAAAGCAGACAACATATCATATTGTTTTACACTCCCTCTCTCTCAATCTCTTTATTTCATTCACCCTTCTCTTACTCTCTCCCAGTTTTTGATACATTCAACAATTTCACATTTTTCTTAGCTAGCCTTTACTTTCATTTAACAGAATGCCCATTATTTGGTTTTCAGAAAAAAAAATCAGTTATCATGGAGCATACACTGGTCAGTCACACTGACCTAATCAATAAACTCTGCCATGTTTGTAAATATGTTTGTGGCCTCCGTGTACGGAGCTCTGCTGATGTGAAGGCAAATAAAATGCCATGAGACTGTGCATTGTTTCGCAAAGACTTACTCCTATATTTTGGAATAGACATTGAATCAAATGACAGTACTTTAGGCCCTCTGCAAAAAAATTGCCACAAGTGTGAAAGCCGTAATCATTGTAAAAAGTATTTAAAAGCAACTGTTTTTCACAACATTACGGAAGAAATGGCCAGAGAAGTGAAAAGATGCACACCGCAAAAAAAGAAATCTGGAATCGAGAAGCATTAGCCGACAAATTTAACAAGCTGAATGGTCTTTATGCCACAGTTGACAACTTAATATCTCAGAGTCATCCAGTCTCCCCTGAAACATTTCCACCGACCCAAAAATCTATCCAAAACAACTGCACTTTTTGCAGGCACAAGTACAAATCAAAATGTTCATCCAAAATTTCACTTCCTGGAAGAACATTGTTTTACCTGGATTAGATATTGTGGCTTAGGTTTAGGATTTCACAGCGAGCAAGCTGCAAAACATCTTCACAAGACCATCCATGCAACAGAACACTAGATACGTGGAATAATGCACACCAAAGATAAACTTCACACCATTATGATAAAGCACATGACGTTGACATGCCCCGATCTTGCTTGTGACAAGTCGTTCACTCCATCACGTGTCACAAAAGGCCATATTTAATTAATTATGAAGTTCTAACAGATATGAAGAAGTTTGATCTAAGTTATAATCTTTTGAATGTGCATTAGCGTTTTTGATTCGACATGTTGAGTGTGCCAGCTTGTTGTTCTTCTTTCAAAGTATTTATGCCAAGACACTTTTTTTTTAATTTTTGGTATTGTTTCCCAGATTCTGGTTTTGCTTTTCACTGTATGATACCTGCATACATGAATGAGTTGTAACTGTATATATGTAATAGGATGGGGCAGACGGAGAGGAAGAGTGATAGAAAGAGGGTGGAAGAAAACGGGAGAGAAAGAGAAAAAACAAATAGATCGGGGCAAAAGAGCAGAGCTGTGGCTTGCTTTTGGTTAATGCGTCCCTTCACAAAAGTCTTCATATCTCCTTTATTAAAAAGACAACATTCTAGAAACTTTGACATTATGATTTAGCAATGGTTAATTGTAACTATAGTGTCAGTCTTTTCACCAGGTTATCTGCTTTTTTGTAATAATCAATAATTGAATATTAAATTACTATTTTTCTTTCAGGATTTGTGTGTCTTTCTTTGACGCAGGATTAAAGTACCATGTCCAAATTGTTGCCATCATTTCATATGTTCATGTAATAGAACACATCTTGAACTTTGCTTGCACATGTCACATGTTGTTGTGGGTAACTTGGTTGTTTAGATATTTGATTTTAAAGTCTGCCAAAATTCACGAAATCAGACACTTTCAGCTGCTTGCTGAATAAAAATGTATCCAAAGTGCGCTCAGGTAGAACGACTTGAGACGGCCTGGTCGTCTCCTGACACCTGATAGCCTCGGCCCCGCCCACTGCTCCCCAACTGAGTTGAGAGGTTGGAGACCATGTGAGTAGCTACATCGATAACTAATTATTAAAAATGCGACAAATGGCTTTGTCAGAGCTCTAATCTTCCTTGTTGTGCTCTAAATGTTACTTCCAGTTAGTGGACTGTCCTAGTTGTAGTTGGTACATACTTTACTATTTTTAAAACGTACTGCTTGTTCCGTTTCACAATGCTTTGCGAGTTTCTCAGAAAGTCAATTGGTTGGGTCATCATAATTTATTGAAACATCTATAATTTGCTGGGAAAAAACACCTTGGATAAAGGTGCTACAATTTCATGTCACATAAAAAAAAAAACACCTACAAGAAAGATCAAGAGGAAACTTACATGTTATCGAAGCTCAGAAGAAATAAATGCGCTGAATTCGTTTGAACTGAAACACAAGAAATGCTCATGTAATACTTGTCTCACATGATAAAGGATTCATCCATACATCAGACACCGGAACACGCAGAACATATTTCAACATCCTTATTCTCTCTGTCTGTATAGGAAATTGACATTATCAAATATGAAAATGCAACCTGGCCTCGCTGCGTCAATGATCTTGCGCGAAAAACCTGCCAGATGAACTGCACTATGCATAATATTGGAAATATCCCCACTTTACCTAATAATTATTGAAAAAAGATCCCCCTTAAGCCGGTATCGGTGAAATGGAATCCCTTCCTGCACTCAGGCTGGCAGCTAGAATAATGTTTCAATTAACCAGAAGTCGAATTTAATTTAAGTTTGTATAGTTCTTCATAAACCATTTAATCCCCACGAATTTGAATCGTTTCCGTAGCTGAAAGATCAATATGTTCTTGTCCCGCAAAGTTGAATGCATTTCAACACTTAACCAGATACGTAATTGTTACCTCTTATTTCACGTAGTTATGTGAGAAATTTTAATAATTTCGAGGTTTAAATACCAGTGGGTCGAACTCTGGATTTATCTAATCTTTCGAAATCGCTACGATTGCAAAGAGTATTGAATGCAAAGTAGGGGGATCTTTCAACTTCACAGAGAGCATCAGACTGAGTAAGCCTACTCTCTCCATTTATATGGTCCAGAAAATAGCTTTATAAATCTTCTCAGATAATATTCCTGTTCCCCAAAATGGGATTCAAAGACCAAACCTTTAAACCGAATTTTGTCTTTGTTTAAATTAATGCTGCTACTGATCAGTTTTCAAAAATAAAAAAGTGTCAGTCTCTTTTCTGTTTGGTTTTAATAAGACTTTTAAGTTCTATTACTTCCTGTGCTATCACTGCGTAACACAACATGTTTTAGCTGTTAACATTCCATTGTATTGTCAATGCAACTCTAAGCGCAGTCAACAAGAAAACGGGATTGCGACAAGTTTGAGCTGCTGAGACACCACCAGGCATCGCAATTCACGAACTGACGATCTGTCACTGAAACTGAGGGTCACAATGACTCCATTGTTGACAGGGCTTGTTGGATGGTATCAGCCGGTTAAACTTATACGTGTATTTACCGTCCATCATGCTGTGCTAATTCCATGACACACGCGTTGTCTACTTGGGACGTAATTTTGTTGTTTTAAATACACAAAAATAAATTGCAAATTTTCCCGGAATCGTCAAGAACTGCATCTTCGTACTCCATTTTGATCAACAAAAACTGAATCAAAGATCTAAATCCCTTGTTCAACAAAAGTTACCAGTTCAAAGTTTTAATCCCTTTTTCTCCAGCGTCAGTATCTATGGTGTGTTTGGTCTTTATCTTAGGTTTGTTGCCATTGGCATTTACACCTTACTTTACTTATTTTTTATTTTTCTTGTTCTTAATATATTTCTGTGAGTTTTTGTGGTACGGATTAGTTTTATTTAGAATTTTGCCCGGACAGCGGCCCTGTTCGCCCGGCTCTTTTCAACTTTTAACTGCCAAGGTATCTTTAACGTGCGCAACCTGCACACGAGCCCCCCGAGGTTTTCGTCCTTATCCGAGAAGACTAGGTGCTCGATCCTACCAACCCCGAAAAAATCCCAACATGCCTGCACCTGTCGGGGATTGAACCTGGTACTTTCGGCATGAGAGGCGAGCATCTTGCCTCTAGACCACCGTGTCCCCCGTATCTATTGTGTAAACCTTTCAATACAGAGGCTGGCATCGGTATTCCGCCGTGTTACTGAACGAAGACCGTATTATTCAAGTTTAAATTAGCTTCGCTCTTTGACATCGTATTGTAGAGAATGAAATGTACTAAATCTTCCTATTTTGATTATAATGTGTTTATGATTAATATATACATTTTTCTGGTCATCCCAAAATACATTAATAACTCAAAAGGAATAAAGCTGAGCCCAAGGCCAAAATGTAAACTCTTATAAACTTCTTTTATTTTGTGGGCAAATGCTGTCTTTTTCCATCATACGACGATAAAATAAAGTGATTAAGCAGAATTTCAAACAGTTAACTACTTTAGAACACAATTTGGTACCAATGTGCCTAACTACAGGATATTATAATTTTTAAATATTTCACTTCCAGCCAGTTTTGATAATACTAACCAAAGCCATCGCGATTTTTCACTCCACAAGTCCAAGGTTTAAATCCTTGAGAAGGCACAAGACACAAGAAACAGGCGGCATGGAAATTATTATCATAGAATAGACTGTGTGAACTTTATTATTTGAATGTCGATTGAGCCGAATAAATTTTGTCCTGAGCCTCTCAGAACGGCTTACAGGAATTATTCAGTGAAAGTGTTCATGTCCTTATGTGACACAGGCAATTACTGAATACTGAACTTTTAAAGTGTACTGTTCTTTTAGAATTGCCTGATATTATCTCATGCGCTGACGATCTGTCACTGAAATTGAGATGATTGATAATGTAAAATATTCCAAAGAAATTGCCAGATTTCAGGCATTTAGTGAATAGTTTTGAGTTTGACAAAGAGATCACTTTTCTTTGGTAATTCATTGCTGCGCGGGGCTGGCAAATCAAAATGTCATGAAGGGCGAAGAGTTCAACCAAAGGCAATTGAAACTCGATAAATCTCGCCATCCTGAAACCTAAGTAAACATAAAGGGGTTAAAAATTATCAATTTCTTTCTTAAGTTATCGGTGTCTTTCTACACTGAGCTTCAATGATAAAATGGCGAATACTAAAATAACAATATGGTGTGAATAAGTGTATGGTTACATTAATTCATGAATGTTCTCCATGGGTGGTCTACACAATCCCCATTGCAACTCTTGGTGAAATCTTAATTCGTCTTCAATCTCACTGGCGCACCAACAACGTTTCCCATGTTACAGGCAGTAGCGGATAGACTTTGAAACTAATGAAGCTTAAGCTTCAGGGTCTCTAATCCCAGAAAGTCTCTGGAGAAGCTTTTTTCAATGAATGAATTTGGACCCTGTTGGATGCTGCCTTATATAATTGTTTGCTGGCTGCGAAGGGGCCCGTAACCGTTCAAGCTTCAGGGTCCCCATAATGTAGGTCCGCACACTGGCTACAGGAGATCGTTACAAAGTTATGGTGAGAATGTCATTTCCCATGTACAGATCAGCATGTGGTAAAGCCTTTTTTTTTGCATTTAATTTAAAGCACTGAAAGAATGTGATACGTCACTTTGTGAGATTACAGATCTCATCATCAGCAATGACGAGGTGGCCGGAAAACATCAAAATCATCGATACGCCGGGACGTGAAATGGGCGTCGATTCGATCAAACTCTGACAATCAAGCTATGGTAAAGTAACTGCTCCCCTCCCATCCCTTTGCCAAAAACAAAACAAATGAACAAACAAACAAAAAGTGAAAGGCGCAAAGTGGCCATTATCGTAAACGACAAGCCATTTAACGCAGATTCAAACTCAAACTCAAACCCACATCGCAATCCAAAGACTGTCAAACGTGAAGGACGCCAAGTGGCCGTCATCATACCGTCTCACCATCAAAGCCAGATTCAAAGACTCATTCGCAGAGTGAGTATCGCCGTAACCTAAGATTAGACACGATTCTCGTATGAAAGGCTGTAGCACGGGAGCATAGTAATTCACTCCATTTCCTCCGACAGGAGAGAACCTGAGACAAGCATCGTGTTATATGGCCTTTAGCGTCTTTACAGACGGTCTTAGCAGCTAGAATATTCACTTTCACTTTGACTGACAGCTTCTCTCGTGGCTTATTCTACCAATGTTTGACCCGAGAGTGCGATGGCAGTGATTGCAGGTCAGTCTTTTGGGTTCACTTTGGCGAGTGTTTTCATTCCGCCTCTGTCGTTTTGTCAGGTATGTTTCTTTTGCCTTGAAGTCTATTGCGAGCGTGCCACTGCGCAATTTTTGTCTCCATCTGCTTCGATCACTTGCAAGGTTCTCCCATTCATTGGGGTCGATGTTGAATGCTTTCATCGTGACCTTGCAAGTGTCTTTGAATCGCAGATGTGGCCTACCTCTGGGTCGGTTGCCAGTAGCAAGTTCCCCGTAGAGAATTTGTCTGGGGATGCGATCATTTTCCATACGGTGGAGATGTCCAAGCCACCGCAGTCTTTTTTTGCCTAGGAGAGCCTGAGTTGATGGAATGTTGGCTCGGCTCAGAACTTCGATATTTGAGATCCTGTCTTGCCACTTGATCTTGAGAATTTTGCGTAGGCAGCGCAGGTGGAAGGAGTTGAGGGATCTTTCATGTTTGGAGTAGGTGGTCCATGTCTCTGAGCCATACAGCAGGGTGCTTAGGACGCAAGTTTGGTACACGAGTACCTTTGTTTTGATGGTCAGCTTGCTATTGTTCCACACCCTTTTTGAGAGTTTGCCAAAAGCTGTGGCCGCCTTTCCTATTCTGGCATTTATTTCAGTTGTTATGTCTGTGCTACCACTGATGGTTGAGCCTAGGTAGCAGAATTTTCCCACTTGCTCCAGAGGAGAGCCATTCAGCATGATTGGGTTGGAGTTTCTCAAGCCTTGTGTCAAAACTACAGTTTTTGAGACACTGATCGTTAGCATGAATTTGTCACAGGCTTTGGCAAGGCTATTGATGAGAGCCTGGAGCGTGGTTTCATCGTGGGCCACGATTGCAGCATCATCTGCGAAGAGGAGCTCTTGTAACATAATATGCTCTGTACGAGATTTTGCTTTTAGTCTGGCAACATTAAAAATGGAGCCGTCCACTCTGGTGTTAATAAGTACTCCACCTGAACATTGACCAAAGGCATTCTTGAGTAGGGCTGCAAAATATATACCAAATAAGGTAGGAGCAAGAACACATCCCTGCTTCACACCGCTGTTTACAGCAAATGAATTGGATGTGCAGCCCTCAAAGTTGACACATGCCCTCATGTCAGTGTGGAAGGATGCAATAAGTTTTAGCAATGTTGGTGGACAGCCTATGGATTTAAGGACTGCATACAGGCCAGATCGGCTTACGGTGTCGAAAGCCTTTGTTAGGTCCACAAAGCATGTTATAAGCGGCCTGTTTTGTTCTTTACATTTTTCTTGGATTTGCCGAAGTGCAAATATCATGTCAATAGTTGATCGTTTGCTTCGAAAGCCACATTGTGTTTCTGGTAAGACTTTTTCCGCCAGTTGTTGAAGGCGGCAGAGGATGACGCGAGCAAAAGCCTTTCCAGTAATGCTGAGGAGGGATATGCCTCGATAGTTGTTGCAGTCGCCTTTGTCTCCTTTGTTCTTGTAAAGTGTGACAATTTTGGCGTCTCTCATATCATGTGGTATCACGCCTTCTTTCCAACA
The DNA here is from genome assembly GCA_963931925.1 of Onchidella celtica. Taxonomy (NCBI): domain Eukaryota; kingdom Metazoa; phylum Mollusca; class Gastropoda; order Systellommatophora; family Onchidiidae; genus Onchidella; species Onchidella celtica. The sequence goes on along the minus strand of OZ007572.1, from coordinate 20,951,411 downwards.
CTGCAGTAACAGATTATACAGGTGTGGTAATAGTGGGCCTTTTAGGTCTTTTAATACCTCTGCAGGAATGTTGTCACTTCCTGTGGCTTTTCCAGCAGACAGGTGGTCGATTGCATTGGAAAGCTCGACTAAGGAAGGTTCAGCGTCAAGTTCGGCCATTATTGGCAGTTTTTGGAGGTGTTCCTCAAAATCTGGTGGAATATTTTTCTCAGTTGAATACAACAGAGAGTAATGCTCTACCCACCTATTCAGTTGTTCATTTTTATCTGTGATGGGTTCACCATTTACAGACTTAAGTGGGGCGCTTTTGGTGATGATTGGCCCAAGGGCTACTTTCATCTGATTAAAGGCGGTTTTCATATCTCCCTTTTCATTTGCCTCTTGTATGCTGTTACACAAGTCTGTCCAGTATTTGTTGGCGCAACGTCTTACCTCCAGCTGAAGTTTAGCTTTTGCATTTTTCAAACAAGTTTTTGTACTCTGATTGCAATTTTTGTTATACTCATTGAAAGCAGATTTCTTTTGCTCAATGAGAGGTAGGAGAATTTCGCTGTTCTGGGCTACCCAGTCGTTGTTTGAAACTTTATGCTGTCCAAAAGACTTGATGGCACAGTCATGAATTTTTGAACTGAGAGTGTTCCATGTTTCATCTACCGAGTCACATTGGGTGACATTATCCATGCTTTCAGCAAATAACTTTTCAAATGACTTTCTATTTGATTCATCTCTGATTGCTGTTACATTGATCTTAGGGATTGAAGGGGCTTTTGATCTGTATATTTTCTTGGCCGAAATTTTGATTTTGCTGACTACCAGTGCATGGTCGGTGTCACAGTCAGCACTGTGGAGGGAACGAGTTATTTTTATACAGCCCAAACTCTTCCTCCTTGAGAGAATAAGATCTAATTGATGCCAATGGCCAGACCTGGGATGGCGCCATGATGTTCTTTGGCATCTCTTAAGGTCAAAGTACGTGTTTGTAACACATAATGAGTTTACGGAGCATAGCTCCAGAAGGCGCTGCCCGTTTTCGTTGATGTTGCCAATGCCGAAGTGCCCAATGCACTTTGGCCATGCGGAGTGATCTGCTCCCACTCGAGCGTTAAAGTCACCCAGAATTAGCAGGCCTTCGGTGAGAGGGATGTTGTGGAGAGTCCTCTGCAATGCCTCGTAGAAAATGTCTTTGGTTTCGTCAGAGGAGGTAAGTGTTGGGGCATAGACACAGATAATGTTGGTAAAACCAGACCGGGTGTTCAGTCTGAGTGTCATGATGCGTTCTGACACTCCAATTGGAGTTGCGATCGAATTGATAAGGGAGTTTTTTACGGCGAAGCCCACGCCGTGGATTCTCGGCTGTTCGCTGCTAAGGCCCTGCCAGAAGAAGGTGTAGTTTTCTTCTTTGACTGACCCGGAGTCGGGAAGTCGAGTTTCTTGAAGGGCAGCGATGTCGATGTTTAGTAGCTGAAGTTCTCGATCAATAATTTGGGATTTCCTGATGGAGTCAATATTAGTGAGATCTTGCTGTTGCAAGCCTGGGCGCATTGTTCTGACGTTCCAGGTACCAAGTTTTAGTATTTTTCTGTTTTTGCCAGGTGCACACTTTACGTCAGCTTTTTGACTTTTGGTCTAGCTCCAACCACCTTATGAAGCAGGCTGACGTGGCGGAACAACACCCAACTGCCTGGGGGCTGCCCAGGTTACGGCGGGCGGTAGTTGATCAATGCAGCTGAAAAGCCGCTCCCACCGACAGAGGGGACCCCTGGCGCTCATCCGTACGCCAAATGGATTGAGCTTATCACCGGTAACTGCCACCTCCCGTGTTGTGCCCATCCGTAACGGATGGCTGGAGTGTCCTCTCCAAATCGGAAATGGGTGGGCTTATAGAGGAGAGACAGACGCTTGCCAAGCCCGAGCAAACGCCTCCTCGTTTTGCTGCCTTGCCTGGGCTATTTTTAAGAGATGGTGCTTTGCCCAGAGGCACCACCCCTCTCTCTGCCATTCTAGTTAAACCCAAGGGAGAGACCAGGTCAATACATTTGGAACTAGTCCGGCTGCAGGAGATGCTGGAAGCCAGTTTGATGCAGTTCTCCCTGACAACCACCTTCGGGTCTCCACTCCTGATTTTCTGTCTGGGTTTACTCCCATAGCCTTTGCTATCATAGCAACACACAAGGCAGTGTGGTATTTGTATTCAGGGTTACCTTCCCCTAGTCTTCCTCTCTCCCGAGATGACCCACAAGACAGTGGGGGTGACAGTAGCAGGCTGTATTGTGTACTGTCATACAATAGCAGAAAACTCTAGCCTGACATCGTGTTACTATTATAGTAATCACACTCAGTCTCAGGTAAAAACGCCACAATCGTGTCTTTACACTCTAAAACGAGGGCAATCACCTGTCTTAACATGGCGTGGCGGCGAGGGAGTTCCACCGATGAGCCGACCAGCGATTGGTAGTCTGTGGGAAGAGATGATTTTCCATCGCAGTATCTCGAGTTAATACACTCGAGAAAATGTCGCCAGGCCTGACAATTGTATCTCATATTAATAATGGTAAAGTATACCTTGGTCTTTCAGGCTGCGGTGTATAATGTCTTTCCAGAAACAAAGAAAATCGATTGGGAAAACTCTTTGCGAATAGATAATTTATAATTATTACCGTTTAAAACACATACAAAGGAAGCCAAACTTTTGTTCCGAACGCGAAATAAAATGTGAAGGAAAATTGCTCACTGGATTGTCTCATGGAGGAGGTGACACAGCTTTGTGTATGTTTTTCCGAATGGTTTTTATCTGAACTTCGCCCGAGTAAAAATTTGCACATTGTCATGCAATAAGTCTATAGAAGTATATACTCCGCTCTCCCTTTCAATATAAAATACTGAACGTGCCTTATAGAAGGAACTGGAATCAAGTGCCACTTTAACATACTGTGTAAGAAACGGGTAAGTTCAAGTAAATTAATGCAAGTCATTAGCCCACAGGAAGTTAAACTACTACATAGAAAAAGATTTATCCTGGAAAACGCCGGGTATCTCAGGTAGCATTTTAAATAATATATTAGATATTGTAAGCGAATCTTCTATTGTGAAGCAGGTTATTTTGGCTTATTATTGTCTTTAGAATACTCTTTTAACTAAAGACTTTTAACTCCTCCAAAAAAAAACAACAACAGACACACACAAAACTTAATCGGCACGAAGCTTTGAACGGTGAAGCACAATGAAATAGAAGAAAACAGTTATATCTCATGGAAGATTTAATGATTTTGTAATGGGCTTTTGTTAGAAGACCATAGCCTAATTACAAAATCCAATAAGTGAAAATACTATAACGCCTTTGCAATAGCCCACAACAGTTTCCAGGGCTATGCTCACTAAGCTGTTCACCTATTTGCCAGCATCGATGTCAAACTACTCTGAAGTGTTCACCTATTTGCCAGCATCGATGTCAAACTGCTCTGAAGTGTTCACCTATTTGTCAGCACCGATGTCAAACTTCAAATTTGTCCCGCGAAGATGTGGCACGAAAGCTTAATCGAAGATACCAGAAACGATAAGATCAGACACTCCCTTATTCTCACTTCTAACACATTCGTGCATGCACATAATTTGTGCGCTGGCCGGTGGCGGGGTCCATGGCGCACAGCATGAAAAGAATGCTTGATCTAATGAAAACTTAATGATGCTGGGTTTGTTGCAGTGCTACTGCGACCATCCACCCCCCCCCCCCCCAAAGGCCAGGGTCTTCCCACAGCTACTGATGTTAAAATTAGAAAACAAGTGACGTCAATCTCTACGGCGATAGCTGAACAGTGGACAAAATTCAGTATTTTCCTTATTCAGCTTTGTAAAAATACTGCACTGTTAATAAGACCTACCGCCACTCGTACAGCTCAGATTTGCTTGAAATTTTACTGGTGTCTTCCATTTGACCTTTTGAAACGTTCTTTCTTAGATTTGGAGACTTGAAGTGGTAGGCTAGCATTTTTTTTTAGTTTGCTTTGTATCGCTAATTACCCCCCCCCCTCCCTTTCGGTTCTTTCTTTAGCACATTAGCCATGACATCATCACTTCCTGCCTGTACTATTGAACACCGTGCTCCTCAGTGTCTCGCATGCTGACGGGGTGCATAGGGCATTAACCCACAAGGGGGCTGCAGTAAAACTGATCTAAATCCAAATAAACAAATAAAAACACCTAAATAAATCTGAGCAAAGGGCAAGATGAATCTCCCAGAACTGAAACTATTTAACTGATTTATCCCGGGCACTACCGGGTAACCAAGCGAGTATAATACATTTAAGTATAACAGCCGCAGTTAGTTTAACATGTCATGCTACAGATACACGCATTGTCCAAAGCACATTGTCCAACTTGATTGTTATATACTTTTATTTCATTTTACTTACACTCGTCCTAGAAGCTCGTTTTTGGAATTGCAAAGAAAGGAAAATTCCACCCCGGAACGGAATTTGGGATTGGAACGCCTCTCTTGGATCTTTGATCATTTGTTTTAGTTAAAATCTTCTTTTACTGTCAAGATGTATGATTTACTGTCTGATCTACTGTCATTTTCCTATCTCTTCCATCAAATTTCCTCAGTATTTGAATGTCGTTGAGGTGATATTTATAGTTAAACTGTTTCTGTTTAACATTTGATTCTTGCAAAGCTCTGCAATGGCTGTACATTTCTAAAGGCTACTCGTACTGACATTTACCCGCATTCTCTTAGTTTTCGGCTAGTTCAAGTATGTTTCGCCCCAGTTTTAGCATTTGATGTGGACCATGGATTGAAACTAGATCTCGCGCGCACTAATGAGACTGAGACGTCTGTCTGATTAATTGATTCAAAGGAAGCTCAGGTCGTCCAGGCAGAATGAAAACAGTTCGCACTGTGCCAAATTTTATTCCTGAAACTGTGACCTGGAAACAACTAAATCAGTGATTCTCACATGAGAGGCAAGCAGCTTCAAAACCGACGTAAAACAGACTTAACTTAGGTCACTGGTATGCATAGCCGCAGGGGGTATCTGATTTTTAGAGGGCCGATAAAAAAAACAACAGCAACAAAAACTGTCTGGCTCAACAGGTAACCTCATCAGTACTTCTGGTTCGCGTGAAATGGAAGAAAATAACATCCCCACAAACTGAAATAAATAATTGCCCAACATGGCAGAAACGGAGTACGTAGAGTCAAAACTGGTGAAACTCTAAATCACATAACGTCGCCCGCATGATAAAACCTCACAAAGTCGATTTTTCGCGAAAATCTATTGTTCAGACCCTTCTCCATCTCCTCACAAAAATTTTGAACCAAATTCCATTCCTAAGTGTGAAAATTTTAATAAAACAGTTTCGGCCACAAACCTCCTTATCCGTCACGGCCACAGAATGCGCACGATCAAACCTCACCAACTTTTTAGCAGTATTATCATGCAGGTCAAGCGTTTGGCCCGCCTACCTGTCCGCATGATTAAAAACTCCTAAATCCTTAGCGCCGCCCACAAGGACAGTCTGACAAAAGACTGTTGGTGCTCGTCAGTCAATCATTAGCTATTTGTGCACAATAGCCTACTGATCCTTTGGTCATTGTCACCGGCGTATGTTTGCAGATGTTTAACAGCAAATTCCCCCCCCCCCCCTCTTCTAGTTGACTGTTACCGCTCCCTCGCAACAAATTTCTTTTTGCATGTATTTAATTACATACTCACAGAATTACTTTTTTGTTTACGGTGCCTGGTTCGATTCCCGATCGTCGCAGTCATGTTGGAAATTATATCTTTTTTTTTCTCATATTTTCCTTTTCTCGATCCCATGGACTGAGCACCTAGTCTTCTTGGATAAGGATGAAAAACTCGGTTGGCCAGTGTGCACGTTGCGCGTGTTAAAGATACCTTGGCAGTTGGAAGTCCAAGAAGAGGGGGCCGAACAACGCCGGCTGCTCAGGCAAAATTAAAAAACAAAACAACTAATCCCAAAGTCCCCCCCCCCCCCCCCCCAAAGCCGACCAGCACTGCACTGTGGCGACGAGGTGTTTTTCTCCAGTCTGTTTAAGAGTAACTCTGGCTGCAATGACACTAAGGCAAATTTCCCAAATGGGATTAAAAAAAAGGTTCTCTCTCTCTCCTTCTCCATCCCGAGTCTTAAAAGATCGTTTGGACGTCACAGGGCTTCGCAAGCAGCTTCCAAATAAACGTATACAAATACTAAATACAAATAATTTAGATCTGTAGTTCTCAGATTCCCAGGCCACATTCCTTCCTTTTGCGATGCCAAGTTTCCACAGTTCCTTCCCCATTTCGAATTTGTTTTGTCATCTAATATTTTTTTCACTATTATACTTTTACTATTTTTGCAGAGGTAATTATTGAACAATTCCCAAATGGGATTAAGTCTGAAGAACCTTATTTTGTTGTTGTTGTAAATTGTTAATTTCGTGATCACCCTTACACTCTTTCCCCATTTGGTGTTGGTCCTTTGATTGAAATCCCTTCCCTGACTAAAATCCCTCCCCCTTTAGATTTGAAATTTCCCGCCTTTGAGCCAATTGCCTGTCGTGTGAGAATCACTGATTTAGTCTTTTTCCATGTCACAGTTTCAGGAATAAACTTTGGCGGAGTTGCGAACTTGTAAATTATCGTTTTCATTCTGTCTCCTCCTGTGTGTGTGTTTCTTTATCATCCCCACTCATCTCCTTTCACCACAGCCATCATCATCATCATGACCACCACCTCATTTTCATCACCATCATCGTCGTCGTCATCACCATCACCACCACCACCATTATCATCATCATCACCACCATCATCACCACCACAATCATTATCATCATCATCATCATCATCATCACCATCATCACCACCACAATCATTATCATCATCATCACCACCATCATCACCACCACAATCATTATCATCATCATCATCACCATCATCACCATTATCATCATCATCATCACCATCATCACCACCACCACCATTATCATCATCATCATCACCATCATCACCACCACCACCATTATCATCATCATCATCATCACCATCATCATCACCACCACCATCATTATCATCATCATCATCACCATCATCACCACTACAACCATTATCATCATCATCACCACCACAATCATTATCATCATCATCATCACCATCATCACCACCACAATCATTATCATCATCACCATCACCACCACAACCATTATCATCATCATCATCATCACCATCATCACCACCACAACCATTATCATCATCATCATCACCATCATCACCACCACCATCATTATCATCATCATCATCACCATCATCACCACCACAATCATTATCATCATCATCATGACCACCACCTCATTTTCATCACCATCATCGTCGTCGCCATCACCATCACCACCACCAGCACCATTATCATCATCATCATGACCATCATCACCACCACCACCACCACAATCATCATCATCATCATCATTATCACCACGATCGTCATCATCATCGACATTAATACTTCTCTTCATCACCAGTCATCTTTTCACCTAAATTCTTCCACCCATTCATCATCATCCTCACTTACAACGGTTTTGACGACAACAGTGATATCACACACACACACACACACACCCACACCCACACACACACACATACACACTCACCCACACACACACACCCACCCACACACACACACACACACGCGTGCAACAAAGAACAATTCCAAATGCCAGGTCATTCTATTTTAGCAATTTTTATTCACTCATGGAATTATTAGTCAATTGGTTTAAATTCATACATGAAAGTAATGGTTTACTTTTTCATGTAAAATGAATTATAACGAAATTAAGAAAACAAATCACCCAATTCTAAAAAGAGAAAAAAATATAATTATATATAGAAAACTACATATCACGTGTTGAAGGGTGAAGCAAACAGTTTACGGCCAATTACTGCATGATATAAAAAATGAATTCTAAGAAGGAAATACATATAAGATATAATTTATAATACAACATGTGGACAGAATCCTTTTAATAAAAGGAAGGTAAAGTCTGTTTCGACAGAAAAATCAGTGGAGAAAATCCGTTTAAAACAGTAGAGTTATATAGACAGCGAAGGGAACTGGTTGTATGTTTATTTTTTTTTTTGTTTTGTCCCCCTCAAGAGAATCTTCAGTAAGATCCAATCTACACAATCATGTCTTGTTACATTAATTTATTTCCACCGGAAAGCGGAGAAACTGAGGGTTCTGAATGGAGGTTTCTCGAAAACACAGTACATAGTTTGCCGTATTCGCCCGACGTACACATGCCTTGTTACATTATATTATTTCGACCAGAGAGGGTGAAGCTGCGGGTTCTAAATGGAATTTCTGAAAACCAGAGTCAATATTTATGGTATTCGCTCGACATGAACTACGGGAAGGGTGTAAAACAGATGTATCGTAATCAACAGAAAGCATATTAACAGGAACCCTCAAGACTGAATTCTTTGTAATATATAACTCCTTTTATGAATTATGTACTGTGCTCTCTGTCTCCATTTGGCCAAGAAATGGCGCTGAAACGAATTGTATTTTTGTTGCGTTGCAGTAGCAACAAGTAGAAGTTATCTCCCATACAAAAGTTCCCAAGAAATGACGATGGAACTAATCCTATCTTTTTTTTCTTCATTTCAGTAGGAAGAAGTTCATGTTGTCGTCCATTCAAAAGTGCTCGGCTAATCTTACAAATTAATTCATAAAACTTGAGAAATTCAACCAAAAGACCGTAGAAACAGTGCTAAAATAAAGCAAAGAACCTAAGTCAATGAATTCAAATGGTAGTTCATGTATAAGTAAAAGATCTTGGAGTTCCTCGCCCCCAAACCCCCCCCCCCCCCCCCTCCCCCGACTCAGATAAAACCCCTCACCCGACCCTGGAAAACTGTACACACTCTTATGTCAAGAACCCTGTATCATAAATTCCAGAAAGGAATTTCAGTTTTGTTTTCCACACTGAATCAGCACTCATTGATTTAGGTATGTGTAATCTTTGACCGCCCTTGCTAAAGTATCCGTTTTCCTTTTGATCCGTAAAATGTGTAAACGTACGAGACGGATTCGAAAGTAGGATAAAAATTAAGAAAACAGAAAAAACCAAAGGCCATATAGGATTTTAATTCAAACAATAAAATAACAGAGAATCTTCAATGGTCACTACAATTCTGGTCTGATGGTAACCATCTAGAAAAGCAAATCTTCTTGTCTGAGTCTTCCGAAAACGCCGGATTTCACAGCCTGTGATCTTCATACCACAGGTGGTGGTTCTGTCGCTATTTTCCAAAGCAAAAGTACGTGACCATAGGAACTATCTTAAATTCAATTCTTTTTCCAACGATAGAAAGAGCTATTGATACGTTTTATTGCACTCGCAGTTTGAGTTACTGTTAGTAAAGACAAAAACAGAAACTGTTCCATAACTATGAACAGCTTCCAATGAGATAACCGTAAAAACAGCTCTCAGTTCCGGTACTGAATAGCTACGATTACAATAGATTTGATCAGTTGTCATGTTACTGTGGTCATGTTAATAAATAAGGAATGTACGTCATGGAAGCAATGTCCAGGTTTATACAGAGGATACGAGTCCTTTGGGCACTATTATCAACGCATAATGTCCCTCACAGGCAATAACTGTGAGCTTAATGTTTCTTTTTTTTTTTTTGCCCTGACAGAATTTGTGATTTCATTGCTAGCATTAATTTACTGTCTTTGTTAGAGTAAGTTTGAATTCCTTTCTAAGATTTTGGACCATCGCTGGAGTTGGTCAAGAAATCATGCACTGACCGAAACTGGAAAACCGCAAGTGACAGCTGGGAAACTGACCTGCCCCAGTTAGCAAATTGTCCCAAGACACATGATTTTTAATGGAAGTAAATTACTGAATGAAATACATCAGTAAAACGCGAATAGAAAAGTCCCAGGAAATCTGCTGCACAATTTCCAGTGTTAAATAGGGTAGATAATACTATTCACTGAACTCCCCCCTTATCCTGTACAAATGTACGGCCATTAAGATATTGAATGTCCGCTGTGATAAAGTGTCTATCTAACACTTTGACGGAATATTTTGCATGGACATTTGGACTGAGCATCTTGCATGGCCGAGTGGACAGTTTCATTAGAAACATAATTTACGTCAGATTTTTTTATATAATCCTACAGTTTATTTTGTTGGAAAAGTACAGGTAAAAGTAAACGTTTTAACTCATTACGGCAGCTAAAAAAACGTACGCAAGCTTTTAGACTCCGCGCTCATCCATGTGCGCTTTTAGTACGCCGAGGGCAACTCCCAGCAAGCATATGTACGATATGAGTGGCCCTTTACCAGTGGCGGGTCTGGCCTGAGGAACCTTAATCCCGGATGGACTGCTGGTTGCGAAGGGGCCCCGTAACAATTCAAGCCTCAGGGTCCCCAAAATGTAGGTCCGCCACTGCCCTTCACCGCTTTGTTTCTCCAAACTCATAGGAACGACACAGTGAAGGTTGCATGGAGTCTGTCAGTTGTTACGGAGAAAAAAACAACAACAACAGAACAATAGTCTGTCTATAGTAAATGCAGTAGGTTCTTCTTGGTAAATTCATAACAGAGAAATCCACATTACAATATTCGCAGGTCTTTACCAAAGAAACAGGAAGCAACAGTAGGTAGGAGGGGACAGAACTGAATAATTTGAACAAATGAAAGATAATTTTTTTTTTCTTGAAGCATAGTTCTAGGGGAAAATGCTCAGGACGGGTGTATTTTGAAATTAATTTCGGAACATTTTTTGTATGTCCAACGTTATTTTATAAAATGAAATTAAAATTATGAATTATCCACCGAAAACTTAAATTCTCACACAATAAAAACGTAAATATATAAATTAACAAAAAAAAAAAAAAGTCTATTAAAAATGCAAGAATGAGCAGCAAAAAGTGGATAAATATGTAAATGCGTTTTTTTCAGATACTTTATGTACAGATCAGATTCATAAAAGTCACAGATCATGTTCTTGTCAAAATACTGGTCGCAAACACACAAAAGTAATAATAAAAACAACGAAGATAAAAAAAAAACAAACTTAACAAAACAACCAAAAAAAACAACAAATAGTAATAGCCCACTGATGTGTCTTCATTTGGTGCAGAGAAATAAATATTAACACCAAAAAAGTGGCGTTGACTGAATGCATCCGATATGTCATTACTGTCCTTAATACAGACAGCATCCAATGAAAATCCACGTACTTCAGATATATAATTCTAAACACACCCTACAGTCTATCTGATCTTCACAACATTGACTACTCAGCCCTTCCTATTCAATTTTCTTTGACTGAATTTTTAATATTTATCACAGCTTCCTTTCCTACAGGCAACAGAAAACTGCGACTGCTAAACATGTGCAGCTTCCAGAAAAATATGGTACAGGGTGTCATCCTTTTCTACACGTCATGACCGAAACACTATTTCTGCAGATTGAAAATAACAATTGTGTCATGGCTCTCTGATTAACGGAATAAATTTAGCAAACGGTAATTTTCAATATTCTGCATTTCTTAGTTTCACTGACGAGGTCTTGGGTATAATTATGAGTTTCCCCAAACACTTGAATAATAATTATTAAAGAAAAAAAAGCACGTCTAGATCTATTCATTGTCTTGGCATTGGACGGGCGTGAAACATTACATTCACATGGGCTTGATGGCCACAATGGCGTGGTAATGCTGACATTATGAACAACTTACTCAGCGCAGTACTTTTTGGATAGCCCTTAAGTCAAATTCTGTCTCATATTTTATGAAGGGTCGCCACGCTTTGGCACTGGTGTTAGGGTACAATTTAGGATGTACACTTTCCTCAGCATCCCCCACCTATAATCATGCTCTTCAAATGTTGGAACTTGAAAATCAATATCTAAATATAAGGCGGACAACACTGTTTTATAAAACACATGCTGAACTCTGATGAGATTCGTTTATAAAGAAGTATATGATAAACTGATTGCCTACTGTTCTTAGTTTGCAAATGTTCATTCTTCAAATTCAGGTGCACAGCAAACCGACCAAATGTAAGACGTCATGTGTTATAATAAAGTATCACTATGGTGCAGACACTAAAAGAAAAATATGAGCAAGTGACGTTGTTTATTAATATAAACATATTACACAAATCAATATTCAATATATCAATCACAGACTGCAAATAGTTTTAATAAATGACTACACAGCTGAGTTGAAACAGGTAAACTGGCAAAAAATTATGTACAATCCAAGGAACTTGAGACCGTGTCTTGCCATCTGTCAAAGTGGTTGATCATTCACACAGCAACTACACACACGGATGTGCGCGAACACGCAAAAGCACTGATAAATTTGAACAAAGATAATCTGTGCAGGTGCACACATGTAACTTGAAGGTGAGTGGGCTGAGATTTTATATAAGGTGTACATGACACAGAATTGATCCACAACACGCAGAATAACCCTGTATAAGTCGGGCTTACATAAATAATCATACTTTCCTCGGCCCGGTGATTGGCATTATTTTGTGCAAGGCCCTAATTTAGTGCTACGCCGGGGTGTAACGCCCAACGACCGGAAAGCGACGCCACTGGTCTATTTATAGATCTGTGGTGCCTAGTGGAGAATCGGATGATAAAAAGTTGCCATGAAAATTCACAGCCTCACAATATTTTATTTTCTGTCTAAATACTTTTCAGCCAAAATTTATCCACAAACTGGCCCAGTAAAAATCTACCTTACTCCATTACTTTTCATCTCAGAAACTTTCATGACTGTACCTTCAGCCGCCGTTCTCTCAAGAAGTGAGAGTTTGAGTTTGACTTTGGTTTTTACGGTGCGTCGGTACGATAACGGCCACTTTGCGCCCTTCGCGGTATATTTTGGGTACACATTCATTTATGTTTCGTATTCAGAGCTTTTAAGTTTAACAATAGAATTAAATACATTAATATAATTTTATCACCTTGGTAAAATTCTCGCAAGTCGTTTTGTATAGATCTAGATCTGGAAAAAGGTTTTGTAAATGGATATAAACGTTTTTAAATCAAGTGGTAGATCTTAGCCTCTCTAAGACAGGACAGGACGCGCTGTGGGTCCACGTCAGAAAATAATTCTTTCATGGATCTGTAGGCAAGGTGTCTTCTTCGGATAACATAGCCTCGCTATTATATTAGTAGATTAGACTGTGCTTTTACAAGAACGCGGCAGTCTTCGCACAGCCAAATCTCAACCAGCAGCCAAATTTCTCGAGCCTTTTCTATAGAGTGCAAAAAACACCAAATCATTTCAATACTCATTCCCGAGCTTTTGAATATTCCAAGAGGCTAAGAACGTAGTCATACACTGTTTTTGAGGTGCAAAGTGTTAAGAAACGAATTAAAAAATTAAATACATAACAGGACACAGAAAGCACATTATGAATATTAGGAATTGTGTGTTCCATTAAAATAGATATAATTTATATACAGAAAGTGAAAATCTTAACTTGTATAGGAAATGTTCATTATGTTGAAACATTGCTAAAGTTATCAAATAATGTGTGAATAAAGGGGACAAAAATGTTGATAATTTGATCTGGACAAGTGAAGGGATACTAGATATCTAATTCTTACTGTAAGTGCTCAGCAAAGAAATTCTATTTTTCGCTGAAAATGGAAAGTGTGCAACGAGTTACTATGTCCAGACTACAGATATGTGAACAAAGGGCTTAAAATCACCTGCCATCCCCATTATAATGCCCTGAACATTTTTCGTAATAAAATAAAGTATTTAAGAGAAATATTGCCGTGGTGATGTATCACAGCAAATTACCTGCTTAACTGAAAATTAAACATCAATAGTTTTACAAGTCATGGACAATAACCACAGGACCTTCTATTTTACTGAAGTGGCCAATATATTATAACTACATTAATTCTCCATTTCGCTCTGGCAATTAGATATTACTATGACGACATCATTTTAATGATATGATCCTCATAAACAACAACAACAACAACAACAACAACAATAACTATAAAATGCATTGCTAGGGTTTGCCTTGAACCAAGTCTGCAGTTTTAGAACATCTGAATCTTTAACATACATGGGTGTGGGAGAGAAATCTTAAGAACCATTGAACTTCGACGGGCATTCTTTAAGGCAACGTACTCCTAAGTTAATTTACAATCTTGGTCAATGATCAGGGTGGTGCATACTCATATGAACATTCAGAAAAATGGGAGGATAAAATACAACTTAATTAATACAATAATACAATAAACGAAATTGTAAGTTAAATAATAATTGAAGAGTCAGGGAACTGCTGAGTAACTAGTTTATTAAACGTATCCATCACTGTGAGTGTATGAAGGGAATGTGACTAGGCCTACCCTTCGTAAATTTTATAGCACAATCATGGACGCCGCACGAGCCGTTCGAAAGAGAAATAACTGGAAATGGTAACCGGAAGCTGCGCACACAGGACACTTTACCGAAAAAAACAACAACAACCGGCAATGGCCAATACGTTCCCCTAAACATTCACCGCTTTGGTTTTTTTTTGGCGCTAAGACGGAACTGGCTGACAATTTCTTCTAAATCCCAACATCGAAATCCGGTGCAATGGGTTGTCAAGTCTAAATTCAGTGGGTACATCATTTGTAAGAAAGTATCCAACATAGGGAAAATCTGCGTGAAATGGACGGGTTCAAGCGATCCGCAGAAAAAAAAAAAAGGAACCAGTGGAATCCTGAACATGCTGAAAATTCAGATCAGACCTCTGAATATAATCTTTAAAACATGTAAATAACCATTACAATGTGCAAACTGCAGACCCGCTTCGATAATTATCAATGGCTCGGGCCGCAAAATGAAATGGGTTTAAAATTAGTGGTACCCTGCTGAAAATATTCATAGAAATGGATGCAAAGGGTTAATTATTTTAAACTTTTTACTACAAATAACTGGCTTCACCTACCATGAAACCTAACAGTCCGCACATTTTCAGGGCGTGATTTGTAGCCAGCACCACTAGTCTGAGGCCCCCGAGAAACAAAAATCTCATCCTCTGTGATAAATGCACCGCTGATAGTGTTTACGTTTGTTTTTTTTTCATTAATTGATATCATGTAGGAATGTTTTATATCTACAAAATACATATTGGTCACAGACTGAATATAAACAACATCACCATTCCTAGGGAACAGAATTACTACAATTCCTAGTTTAAATCAGGGCTTTACGAAGCAGAAGAAAAGTAAGAATTTCTAGGAAATTATTTGTTTGTTAAGGTAATTTTTTGTGGGTGTGGACGGGAACTTTCAATGCTATCCACTTTGAAATTTAGACGCAGCTGAAAGATATTTTTTCTTTCGCTCAGTATAAACACAAGATATAATACATTAGACATTAGAATAAAGGAAAATCAATGAACCAGGATGGGTTTCAATATTTTGAGAAGTTGGCTTAGATATTAGTGTTGGAAAATCGGTATCCACTCGAACCGAATATTCGGCTTCCCACAGCAAAGCGAAGTTCCCCAAGCCAAATATTCGGCTTACCGTAGCGAATGAGTTAATATTGATGATCTTTCTGGGACATATTATTGTGCTCCCTCAACAGTGCTACCTGATGTACATTTATGAATGAATAATTGGACAGTGCTGGGAAATATACAAGTATACTTACATATAAATAAATAAAAACAGCTTTTCAAGCTCAAGGCTTTACGAAAAACACTACTGCAATTTGCTATTACACACGATGCCTACGTGACAACTGCTCTTCATAAACTTGTGGGAACCTGAATAATGAACTATTATGATCATTTTTAAACTGGTAAGTATAGAATTTTAACTCTCTTCCTATCAGTCTACTATAAGCGATGATATATTGTGAAGTGGAATGGTGAGAAAGATGATATGTTAAAATATGATTTACATAATTGAACGCCCCCCCCCCCGCCTTACAAATCAAATGGAAACATCCATAATTATGCAAATTCTACGGGATGCATCATCAAACTCCAAACTCTCACTGATTCGCACATTCATGAATGCCTAATGTGGACATATAAAAACATGTTATAAGGGACATCGAAAGTAGTGTAGCAACTGATGACATCTGTATCATATTTTTCTTTGAAATGTGGTTTGTTAAAGGTGATCGATCATGTATACCCTTATCAACAGATCAATAAAAGCTGACACAATTCAACAAATGAATACCAAGTACCAAAAACAATAACGACGCCAGCAAACAACAAAATAATAAATATTAAAATATATATGATGCAGACAGGGCTAAAATAAAATCCAAACCATTAAACCAGAAGATTAGTGCTGCAGGCCCAGTGGTGTAAATTAAAAAAAAAAGCCTGATACTGAATAGAGAAATGTATATATACATTTAGATTATATTATGTTGAAATCACATTTCCACAACTGTTCGCACTTGAAGCTGCAGGAAAACCATACAAACTTCAGTGTGGACAGTTTCTCTTCCCATTTTCTGACGTTGTTTTGTTGTGGGTATTAGTCGAGTTCACGCCTTGAAAACTCACGAAATAGTAATCACAATTGCACAGCGTATCACAAAAGACGCGATTGTATGCCTTGTGTGTACAGCATCTTTCACTTGAACAACCTTGGAACACATGTAATCCCACACTATCTTTCATCACAACTGTACTGTCATATCCAGAACAATATGTGCGGATTAATCATGTCATATCGTTTGCCCGTGAATCTGGATGTAGGCCTATACACTCAATGGTTATCACAATTAAAAGAATCACGTTTCGGTTGATACGCCTTTGATTTCTCTGCTGGTACATCCACAGATATTTCAGCATTTTTGTTCATTTCGTGCACTGTTCCACCAATTTTCTCGTTGACATTTTCCAACTTGCCAACGTCCACGTTTCACATACTCCATTCAATTGATATGTTGCAGTCTGTTCCCATACATGTCCTTATATTACGATCATGTCGGCCATTTCTTCCACAGACCATGGAAAGGCCACTGGAAATACATCCTCTTTCTCTTTTCCATATCGCCTTGCATAGCTCACTATGGAATCGCTCGTCACAAGATACCGTGAGAAGTCAAGGAGGCATGAGGAGATGGCTCCTCACCTATAAGCCAGTACGTTGTGACTTTACCTTTGCCCTGAGGAATTATTTGGAGAAATGAGTTAAAACGTCCCAATATTTTGACTTTGAATGCGGAATTTTGTCTGAATATTAACGTGATTTATTGAAGTATATTCATGATCTGGACAAAGGTTCTCTCTGTGTATGTCCATTATACATCTGGATTTCAATTCAGCAAAGTCTTAGCGTCTCATTAACTCTACAAACTGATAAAATTCAATGCCTTGACTACTGAAAGCAATTACAGAATATAAGAAATTAAAACAAACAAAACAAACAAACAAACAAACAAACAAAACGGTTGTCAATTAAAGTTTACTCTACATTGTTAAGTATTTGAATTTTATGGCCTACGACAAAGAAAGAGTTGAAAATGTTTCTCATATTTTGACTGGAACAAACAGATCAGCTTTTCATTATATCAAAATTATATTTGATCATGGAATACTCATAGAATACAAGGAAATATAAAATTAAAACAAGCCCACTTTTGTCTCATACCTTCATCTCCACTTCACCTCTGAGTTCAAGCTTGAAGTAGCCAAAAGTATCAAGAATGTCTTTTGTCTGACAGCTAACATGGATTTTCAGTGCTGTGGAAGGAAATACAAAACGTCAACAGATCTCAAAACAGCACTTTGTGTCTACTGTCTCTGTCGAGCAGACACATTGGCAGATGTGCTTCTCTGCGATAATACAAGCCAGGCCTCGCAGATAAGCAAACGCATTTATTTAATATTCTATTAATATTCCAAACATTTCGTATTCTAATTTTTTTTATTGTTCGTTTTATCTGTTCAATCTTCCATTTTTTCCCCTGTTACTGTTATTTTAAAAAAAAAGTTTCTTCCTTGAAGAAGGCTTTCGCCGAAATATTAGCATTTTCTGTCTTCCCTTTTTCTTTGCGTTTTATTTTATCGTTTGGGTATTATTTCTTACGCGTGCCTATTACAACTTTTTCTTTTTACCAATTCTTGGCTGTTTCTGTCCGGACCTGGCTTCAAGTCTCGTCAAGTATACACATTAACTGTACCCATAGCCTGCAGTTAACACCAGACTGCAAGTTTCACACAGAACAGCAACGATTATAATTATTGGGCCCTGCAGCTAGGAGTCCAACATTTTACTGAAACGCAGTTTGAAACCAGCAGCATTTTCAC
The DNA here is from genome assembly GCA_963931925.1 of Onchidella celtica. Lineage (NCBI taxonomy): Eukaryota > Metazoa > Mollusca > Gastropoda > Systellommatophora > Onchidiidae > Onchidella > Onchidella celtica. The sequence continues at coordinate 20,933,090 of OZ007572.1, read as the reverse complement.
TTTTGAACAGGAACCATTTTAAAGTGAATTTGCATATTATACGACTTCAAATATTGTGCGCATGTGAAAACTGTGAATGAATAGACAGCTTCCTCTCACAGCGGCTTTGGTACAATAATGTATCAAGAATCTACTAGTTGATCTAATGCTCTGTAAAATTGAACTACAGACTTTACACGCAATCTTTTTTAACAAGTCATGCTGATGTGGAGCTGGAATAATTCAGTTCAAAGGGAACCAAAAACATGCATGATAATTATGTAAATTAAATAGATTTACGTTCTCCGTTGGATTCCATCCTAGAGCAGGTGTTGACTGTGTCACCAAACAGACAGTAACGAGGCATCTTCAGCCCTACCACACCCGCACATACAGAGCCTGTAGGATGAAAACCAACAAAACAAAATACTATTAGAATTCAATAGGAAGACCCTATCTATTTGTCTGTGCATATCCATCACGTAAGGTAGTATTTCACAGTTACAAGCTCTCATCTGTGATATCTGGTCGCTGAGGCATTTAGTAGAAAAACCCTCAAATGGATATTGGGACGGGGAGAGGAGCACTTACGTGGATATCCGATGTGCAGGGATTCTGATTCCCACCAATCAATCAATAAATCAATAAATCAATCAATCAATCTGTGATATGGATCTGCTTAAGTGAGCAATGCATATAGCTACCAGTTACTGAATAAACAAACGTCATCCTATTATAAAACTTGTATGCATTTGGTACTTTTAACGAGATAAACATTCCAAAAGTGATATACTCTGTCGGCCACGGTGAAGCAACCATCGAGTTTTACTTATCTCAGTTTATGGTTAAGTAAAAAATATACATATAAAACACAGCTTCTTTATTCAATTAAAGAATTTCTCCAGTTCTACCTCATGTCTTATATTCAGAATTTATTTCTTAAGAAGAAAACAGTTGACAATTCTTCTTTGTTTGCTTAGGTAGTTGCTAGAACGACTCAAGCAAAATATCATATATGTGTTAATTAAGTTTAACCTGAATGTCCATGTGTTAATTAAATAGTCAACCACAGTAATTAATTGCCACACACTAAAATAAGAAAGATCCACGCTAAACATCCAACTGGCCTCTTTCAGTCACACATCCCCATTTTTCTGTTTCATTCATTCATTCATTCATTCATTCATTCATTCATTCATTCATTCATTCATTCATTCATTCATTCATTCATTCATTCATTCATTCATTCATTCATTCATTCATTCATTCATTCATTTGAACAAGCAGCAGACCATGTACTAGAGTAGTGTTTCTCAAAATCGGATGTGGCAATATATGGGTGGGGAGTGGGACTTCAGAATGGACAGCAGGGATTTTTCATAGAAATCTTAATTTCACAGTAGTTTATTTTAACTTGACTGTACATGTGTAGATAAACTATTGTTTGTTTATACAATAACGTTTTAATTAACACTTCTTTTGAATGTACACATACTGAATATATAAATATTTGATTTTAGAAAATCTTCTTGTTTACTCTTTGTCCGATCTTAATGGGGTGCATGTTTTTTTTTGGTTTTTTTTTTTTAATTTGAAGTGGGGCGTGGGCAGGGCCGGATTAAGACTTTGAGAGGCCCTAAGCACTGAAGATTTTTATGTAATTCAAATATAAACAAATTTAAATCAAGAAATAAATGTTATAAGAATTTTACTTTTTAGAAATTTATTGTTGGCGCCCCTTTTTGTGGACCCTGGTGTTCAGCTGCACCATAATTATGCTGTTTACCTGGTCCATGGTAAATTCTGTGCCCCCCCCCCCCAAGGCCGGATTAAGACCTTTAGAGGCCCGCAGTACTGAAAAGATTTTGCCCCCCCCCCTCCATAAGACGCAGGGCAATTTTTTTCATGCATTAAAACATTTTTTAAAAAGGGGACTCTTATACGTCATCAATACCCGTGCTTTGATTTGCTATTTATTCATTGTGAAGGCCCTTTTTTTGTGGACTATTTCTCAGCTGCAGTTTTGTACCATCCGGTTGAGAAACACTGTTCTAGAGTCAACCCACCTGAATGCATGCCTATCCTGAGCTTTAACTGATAGTTAGGCCTATGTCGAACTTTGATTGTGTGAGTCTCCTTTAGCAGTGCCAGTGACATTCTGGCAATCTCTCGTGCATGGAGATTACCATTCCTCACTGGCAGACCGGAGACAACCATATACGCATCTCCTATAGTTTCCACCTGGGAGCCAAAAGTACAAATATTAAAATATATTTCAGAAAAAGAATTGTTCATACAGCCTTTTTTTTTTTTAACCTTCTAGTGCATAGCATTCCATATCTGAAACACTTCACCACAGCCAAAATGTTCTATAATCGGAATATCTTTGAATTTATCCACAAAATAAATGATTTTTCGAGATAAATATTTACATTTCTGCATTTATTTGACCACTTTAAATTAGTTTCGTACGATTCAGAATGGCTATGTTGGCTAAGTGAATATATACCTGAGTATTAGTGGGTTAATTAATATTATCTTAACAAAAGAACAAATAGTTACGACGCAAATCACTCCTTTACATTTACGAATATTCTCAAACAATCTCTTTTCTTATACGAAAACACTGTTTCAAGTTTATCTGCAACAATATTCATGCTACAGCTCCGCAGCTGTTTCCCGCTAAGCTCTGTTAAAAATGCTACTGGTTTAAAATGTAAAATCAATCCATCTCATTTATTTTGTTCCTCACCTTTGGCCATTTCCACGTCTCCTATTTCGTATGTGTCTAAATTAATACGCAGGTGTACATTATCTAGTTGGCCGTTGTTATAAATATATTATGTATGCAACCCAAGCGTTTTGCGATGAGGGCCCATACGTTTACGTACTACCCCTAACCCTGTCCTCATCCCCAGATCTTATGGAAACACTAACTCTATCGCCTATCCTTTCAACCAAAAAAAAAACATGAGGAAAACAAGAAGAAAATCTAAAGAATAATTAATCATAATTAATTAAAGCAGTTGTCAGGGAGCATTTCGGGAGGAGCTCTTTAGCTCTGGAGTCACTAAAAGCTTTAAAATACGTACCCTCAGCGCAAACAACAACAACAACAACAAACAACTTGGGGGACATACTTACTTATAACAACATCCTATCTAGTTGCAATGAGCATTGTTTTCTGATCTCACCATTGTTCCTGCCGTTGAATTTGAGAAACTAGACAACCCCGTGACTCTTTGTGTCACCCTCCGGCAGACTAAGTTTTCTTGCTTGGACACGAACATTCATTCCAATAGCTAAAACAACAACCTCTAGGCTCTGACATAATTTAGTCCAAGAGAAAAGTATTTTAATTCAACTTTGTCCGTGGCCTGAGCTCTTAGTCTGAATTTTACACAGTTTCTTCTAGACAAAGGTTGTTGATGAGGGTACACGACCGATGAATAATAACGACCACTTCTTTACCGATTGGCTCCCTTCGAATGTATTTTGAGAGTACATACTAAACAGAAGGATTTTAGTAGTGTAGAGGTAAAATACTATTACCCAAGGCACAGAATACCGAGACGCACCATTGCCTCTCCCACCATATGTCCATAAACTGCGCGTGTATAAATACGGTGAGTACTACCCTTTTTCGTTCAGTTATGAAAGGGTGTGGTGCCAATTGTTGCATTGTTGACATCGATGATACGTGCGCCAGTCGACGATGGGAATAATGACTAATTGATCCGTCTCGGAATCCTGTGTCTCGGCCACTACTTACCTTGTAAACATCGAAGCGGGAGACTACCGTATCAAAAGCTGTGTACAGATCATTTAACAAATCCACCACCTGAATTTGAAGAGAAAGAACAAGAATATCGTTCTGAAGAGACAGAGATTTTCAACTTATATACCCGGGGTGGCCAAACCGCGGCTGGCGAGCTACATGCCCCTCTTTGACCCTCAATTTGCGGCTCGTAGAAACCTGGTGGTTGAGAACACACAGTTAATTAATATAATAGGTTAAGTAAGAAAAAAAAAAGGTCAGGCTTTATAATTATTTACTGGGTATGAAATGGGACCCCACTGGTTTCAAACGTAAGTTTAATGTTCATGGTTAGTAAGTTTTACTTTTTTTTTCTCCCTCCACATAAGATGGAGTAAGAGTTTTCCAGGCCTGTTTTGTCACTGGGCCAAGCGGTTTAGCTTCTTCATTTCATTATACAAACCGAGGCATAAGGAACATGTTCTGATCTTGTCAGATTAACTTGTTTAAGACATGCGCACATTTTTCTTGGATGTTCCCATAGTTCATTACCGTATTTAATGCGTTCGGTGTGGTTAAAATAATCGTCAGTGAAGATTTTGAAAAAACTAGGTAAGTGTACTTTGTGATGTAAAAAACTAATATTGCATACATGAGTAAATACTGTCGCATACATGTATTTCTTAACAGTTATATAAAATTTTGGTAATCAAATGACTGTGTAAACAATAAAAACGTGTGTGTAAATTTTGTTCGTATCTTGTGGCTCTCGAACACCTGAAGTTTGCCCTATGTGGGTCTTACATTAAGCAAGTTTGGTCACCCGTGCTATATACCAAATGTTACAGGCATTTTTTAACTCTAACAGGTCTAGTAAGTTTGGATTTGCAATGGCTGTATTTCTGTAATGCATACATTGGTAGATTTTAAATATGAGAGACAATTCGAAAAATTTTGCTGGAAATTTAATACTGGTGTCTTACTCTCAGTAAATCATTTTTGCCTTCAATAGTGGCCGCTGAAGAATAAAAACAGTTTTGTTGAAAGATATGGAGCAGTGAAAAGCAGTTTAGATAAATTTTCACTGTTCCTAATACAAAATTGATTGAATACCTTCATAATCTTAATTCTGAATTGCATATACATGTTCTCAGCCAGGTTGCAAGGGATTTAAAATGTCCAACCAAATCTATTACAATTCATACATCGCACGGCAAATCATGACAATGTCTCAGACTAAATAATACTGTGGCCCCAGTCTTTGGTCAATAAAAAGCAGAATATACATTGTGTAATTTGTACATAAGTGCATGGCATTTTTTTCACACTATTTTCCTATTTTTTGTTGTTAAAAATGATAGTGTGGATGCCAGTTTTTTTCTTTTAGGTAGCTCCATTCTAAAATGTTAGTAAGTCTAAATGTGGTCGTTCTGATCTCGCCCTATTATAGTATGATGAACGTGCGAGGCGTGTTGTGTTCATTATTTATGTTATCTGTTTCTAAATCACTCTTCATTCAAAGTACCTGCATGGCTGTGCTTTCTGCAGAAAGGGCTGTAAAACCGCAAATGTCTGAGAAATATATCGTGACGTGATCGTAGGTCTCTGCATTCACAGATTCGCCCCTGATAAGCTGGCCAGCCACAGACCTGTAAATAATAAATTGTCCAATGAATATAATTATTATGATAAAATGAGAAGGATATGGTTGCTTTGAAATGCACAAATTCGTAACTAGGGCAATATATATATTATATACTCTGCCAACACCCCTACATCATTTCTACGTAGATTTGTAATGGCATTTCCTTGCTGTTGGTAGGGTTATTGTAGGGGTGGATTTCTTACGTCAAATCGACAGCGGGCGATGTCGCAACTTGCCTAGGAACGATGCCCTTCCTACATCAGCAAACTTGAGGTTAGTTATGCGTGCTCGGATTGAAGTAGGGTTGTGGTATGGGTAAAGTTCAGTTCGACTTGAGTAATAACAGGGTAAGAAAACCATGGCTGTGCCAATATATTGCTGAATATCACTAAAAGATTATTTTTCTTTTCCAGTGCTTTGATGAACGTATGAAGTAAAATAATTATGCCTTTATCATGTAAGAAATATCATTTGGACAAAAAAAAATTGTTCTTCAATGTTTGATTGGTAAGAAATTCAGAAAACAACAACAACAACCCACCATCGTACACGTTCTGTGTCAATTTGCTTTGAATATTGAAAAGAAGTTAAGAAATATATTATTTTATATGAACAATTTTATACCTTGGTAACATGCTGTACAGCAAATCTTCAGCTTTCCTCTTTTCTTCCAAGTAATCTGAAGTTCTCTCTGCGACGAGAGCCTCCAGATTGTTGGCATACTGTTCCATTCTAGACAGGAGATTGTCCAGAATGTTGCCTTTGTCCCCATCTCTGATAAAAACAAAACATAGTGGTTAACTCTATAGAACCCAGAAATGTCATAATTGGAACTGTTCTCAGGCAGTCTGTCGGTATGGGATCATATTATTTCTTATAGTAAGCTACAGGTGAATAGTGAATACAACTTAGTATTTTGCCTATTCGGTATTGTCACTGGACTGCCATCCCATAATAACAGCCGTTTAGGCTCACAAATTCACTTGGCTTTTGTCACCAGAATACGACAAGACAAGATAAGAATCATTGTATTATCCCAGGAGGGAAATTCACTTTCACAAGATGTTTAAAAGCACACACATGGTATATCATACATCTAACACATCAGTGCATGCATACACATATCATAATTCAGTAACAGGCTTATTACATGAAGTAACAGGGCAAGGAACCTTTATGATGGCACACATCTAGCTATACTGTCTTGTTGAGGCGAATTTTGCAGAGAGCAAAAACGCAAGGCACCACCTTACAGAGCCATAAATTGCACTTAGCTATTTGAACGTGGCATGAAGATGTGCATCGAAACGTGAGTTTAAATGTGGTTTAGACATCTAATAAAATTTGTCTGTATGTCCAGTTGCGGGACCCACTGGGTTACAACACATTTTTTGCCATGTTTTTTGCTGCCATGGTTGTTTTTTAAAGTTTGAGACTTTTTTTTTTTAACTTGAATCAGCTACTAATGACTGCGTACCTTAATCCACGTCTTCCATTTTCAGTTTTTAGTATCATCTTATTCACTAAATCATTACTGACAGACATGGATGAGTTTTGCGGGATAAATTGACTTACCACTATTGAAATACTACAAATGATTTTATAATGTATTTGAACTATATTGTGACTGCCTTGCCAAATGGTAGAATATCAAAACTTTCATTTCTGTCATTTATTCATAATTGTTGCTGATTTGCCGTGGTGTCCTTAAAGAGCTTAAACTGGCAGATTTTGAACGCCTTTTTTGTGGACCACTGAAGGCAGTTTAAAAAATCCGTATTTTAAATATTAGTGTATTTGTGATTTCTTTAATCTTTTCCTTTATGAGTATTAAGTAATTAAAAAAATCCTGCAAAACAAAATTGGTTTTTTAAAGCATAAAATATATTTTTTTTGTTATCTATATTTGACACTGTGGTGACCATCTCCATATCAAGAATAGCCTGTTATGTATAAAACCTGATTTACCGGTTTAGTTTCCTGATTTGTCCTTTCAAGGTCTGGAAATCTGGTCTGTCCACGGGATCCTCTGCCCAGCATTTCTTAATGACATCGGCAAGCTCATCAGTTGGACACTCAAATGTCTCCATGGTTGGGCGGAAGTAAGGTTTGACTGCATTCTTCACTTTCTCAATGATTTCTGAGAAGGAAAAAAAAGAAAAGTCATTTGTGACTGGTCCAAAATATGAATGCAAGGGCATTAAGGTAAATTATACTGGGGTACTAATGTATTGTATCATCATGGATAACAGTGAAAACAATCAGTGGAAAGAGGAGGACCATCTTGTTTGAAATGATAGCAGATTTATGATAATAAAGACGTGTATTTCATTCATCAAAGTCATAATTATTATGACAGTTATTTCTAACTGGAACTTACCGTGTGGACTGATGTCCAGATTCATCAAGTAAAATGGTCCCTTTCTGTAAACGATTTCTTGACAGATGATGGCAAAACTGTAGACATCCCCTTTTTGTGTACCCTCTTTTTGTCTTTGTGCCATTCTCAGCAGCTCAGGTGATGTCCAAATGAGACCTAAAAACACCATTTAGTCACAAGTAATCTTTTGATGAATCAATCAAACAACCAACACCTATATCAGCACACTTGTCTCGAAGAGCATTTCTGTCATCAGTAATCAAAGTAGAGTTTGTACAAATATTTTACTTAGTCAGTCAGTGCCCACTATAAATGTGTACGCCTTGACACCATTTTAAATAAACTCAAGAGAGGGTTCCTACTTGCGCATTTAGATCAATATGCTGGAAACTAAAGCTGTTGAAATGATTGTGAAAACTGCAGCAAAATCAGCATGGCACCCCGGGACAAAAATCCACACTACTGAAATAATGTGTTAATCTCATGGCCATCTTGTCAAGGCTTCAACATTCTTCACAAACTTTGAAAAACAGAAATTAGAAAAGTGCAAATATAAGTTTATAATAAGATAAGAACCATGATAAGTCTGACGTCACACTGTGTAGACGAGCAGCTCTCAATCTTACAAGAAAAGAATACATTTATGTTCAAATTCAACAGCGATTTACAGCTAAAATGAAGTTCAGGGGATTCTTTCTGTGGATGATTAAAGATCGTAGCAAGAACAGAAACAAACAAACAAGCAAGCCAGCCAACAAAAAGAATTATACATCACTGAAATTGGCTACTGCAAGGAGGGGTGCGAGAAAGAAAAATGGAAGAAACTTACGCTGGTAAGAAGCAAAACTTCCATCTTCAAGATCATCATCCGTAACTCTCAGATGGTGAAGTCCAAAGTCTGTGATCTTCACCACAAATCGACTGTCAACTACACAGTTTGTTGACTTGAGATTCCCATGTGTTCGTATCTCACTACTATGTAGGTAAACCATGCCCTGGAAACGAAAGCCATCGTCTCTACATTAAGTTTTGTTTTTCTGTTGGGAATAGATCTAGATCTAGACTTAACTCATCTGTACTTTCCTTTTGCAGCAATTCTTTCCACTTTCCATTTCTTTTTCTCGTGTGCTTTTTTAACATCGGTCTTTTTATTCTACTACTTTTATTGTTTGCCTGCTCAGTATCATTTGCCTCGATAGATACTGCTTTATTCAATCTCAGCTTCGTTACAAAAAGTGAGAAAAGGCCATTGTATGACACGATAAGCTGTACTCTGTCATTCCAAAGAAAACTGTGAAGGTATACCACCTTTGGACGTAAGTTTTAAAATGTTAAAAAGTTGTTCTAACACATCGCACAGTTAGAAGAGTTAACGGGCGATTTTCTCCAAATACGCTGATTTGGAGATGAAATACTAAGGCAGTACAAAAGTGACGATAAGATAAATGTGCAAAACTTGTGTTTTCCTCACTTCCTCCCACCTTACACCATACTCACCCGGACTATATCTTGCATGATTGAGTAGCGGAACATCCAGTCAAGCTTGATGGCCTCGTTCTCAAGCACATCTTGAAGACTTCCCTTTGGACAGTATTCCGTGATGATACACTGATGTGGCGGGTCTATGCATGCTCCGACAAACCGGACTATGTGGTCGTTTTGCAAATCTTTGATCTGGAGCAAAAAATGATAAGCACAGAGTTAACTTAAGACTTATTTTCAAGCAATTTCTTACAACAGCCACAAAAACAACAAAACATTCTTCGTTTCAGGTGTTAATGAATTGATCTGCCCACTGCAAAGCAATTAGGATACGTCTTTATTCTCTGAAGCCCAATTAATAATCTACTCCAAAATTGTACCATAATCTGAAACTTACCCTTTTGATTTCCATCAACAGTGGCTTGTGAATGGTCACGTTGTTTTTGCCTGTATTCTTGATAGCGACAATTGCTCCCTGTGAAAAAAGGCAAAGTCATAACATTAACTGTTCAAAATTAAGTTTTACAGCAAGAAATTTTTGCACCGCTATGAACACAAAAGGCACAATGAAAACAATATTAACCAGAGATACAAGTTTCAAAATGTAAATAAAAATGGTATTGATAATCTTACGGAATTATAAATCACCGTATTATTATGTTATGTTTATGTAATTATATCATTAATAATATTATATTATGATCAGAATGTTTATTGTGAACTTTTTGAACATAAAATGACGACGACAAAACAAAACCGCAATAAGTTTGTATCATGTCGTTATCTTTGAGTTTTAGGTGTTGTTTCTGATTTAGGATTTCCTCCTTATGTATGATAAAAAATGTACCTTGTAATATCCTGTCTTGGTGAACAGCTGTCTATTTCCATCGTTGAGGTGAGCAGCTATGGTATCGCCTGAACATGAGCTATTGTAGGAGCCTTTCTGTAAAGCAGATATTAGTAAAATGACATCAGTATTGTTCATTTGGAGATGCTTTCATTTTTTACATAGACTTCATTGCACAGAGAGAAGCAAAAAAAAAAAAAAACAAACACCAAAAAAAAACCCCAAACCAACAAACAAAAACAAACAACAACACACAATTAAACAAACAGCAGTAGCACTTGACACTGCTATTCTAGCTTATTGCTATCAGGTTATTAGTGCACTTAGTCAAGTCTATTTTGAAACGCCTTTATCTCAAGACTTTTCTCTAGATCAACAAGCGAGACAGTTTTCTTTCAATCTCACCAGATCCAGTACGCGATGTTCCTTTTAACTTCACAGTGCATAAAACTATGGCAAAAGCAGATTTTTCTCAGTGCGCCAGTTCAGTGGCACGAAAAGCAAAATTTACAGCTTTGATCTCCATGGGATTTCTCGCCCCATCTAATACTATGGACCGGGCACCATTGCTCGTATCGTCTAAAACTAAGGACCATGTAGTGATTGCTCGTCCCATCTGACACTATGGACCATGTGCCAATTGTTTGTCCCATCTAATATCATGGACGGTGTACCGATTGTTGGTCCCATCTAATACTCTGAACCATGGACCAGATGCTCGTCCCGTCTAATGCAATGGACCGTGTACCAATTGCTCGCCTCATCAAAAACCATGGACCACGTACCCTTGTTCGTTCCATCTAATACCATGGGCCATGTACCAATTGCTCATCCCATCTAATACGATGGAAGATGTACCAGTTGTTCGCCCCATCTAATATCATAGATAACTTACCCTGTTGAGGCTCATCCGACTGCCTTGTCTTTCCAGCTTCTTATTCTTACTAGGTGAGCCAAACAGAATGTCCTCCCATTTCACTCTCCAGTTCATCTCGGCCAGCTCAGCCTCCAGGCGGATGTGTCTGAAAGAACCGTGCAGAAAATACCATAATTAGATCATGTTCACAGTTTTGAATTACACTTTAAAGATAATTATCAAGACAGGTTTAAAACCGTTGATGTTTCGAGACTCTCGGCAAATAACAACAACGACGTCAACAACAACAACAACAACAACAACAACAAAACCTACACATACACCATGACCACCATCACTCCTACCATGGCATCCACCACTGTTACTACAGCCGGTACCATAATCGTTTTAAAAACATCATGAGAAACACCATCGATGCTGTCATCAAATTCCATCACCAAATTTCACAACCACAGCTTTTGCAACCATCAAATTTCACAAATAGCACCATATCTACTGTCATTACAAGCCACAGCCACCACTATAGTCACAATTAATCACTGTTAAAATAATATGTTCTACTATTTGCAATTTATTTATTTACTCATGCATTTCTTTCATGCCAAACAATAAAAAGGATACTAGAAATGCAATGGCCGCGTCGTGATATTAACGATAATAATAATAATAATAATAATAAATTACATTTATATAGCGCATTTCCAATAAATGCTCAATGCGCTTTACAAGTAATAAAAACTCATTCCTCTCTCTCCCACACTCCCTCTCCCCACCCCCCTCTCTCTCTCTTCCCATCACATTCTCATTCCTTCTATCACATGCTCTCTCCCCTCAGGTAAGTCAAGAAAAATAAGCCTGCTGGAACAAAAAATGCTTTAGCTGCCTTTTGAAACTTACTAATGATTTTGTTTGTCTCAGTTCCATAGGTAACTTGTTCCACATTAAGGGGCCAATATATGTGAATGATCGTTCACCATAACATCTGTATGATTTCACAGGTGTCACTAGCATGGTGGAATCAGTGGAGGATCTTAAACTTCTCCCTGGTGTATACAGTTTTATCAAATCTTGTAAATAAGAAGGAGCCGAGTCATTCAGACATTTGAAACACAGGATGCAGATTTTAAAAATTATCCTTTGCTTCACGGGGAGCCAGTGCAATTCTTTCAGGAGTGGTGTGATATGATCTCGTTTTTTGGATTTGGTTATCACCCTGGCAGCATTATTTTGGATTACCTGTAGACGATTCAAAAATTTTGTATGAATACCCGCTAAAAGTGAATTGCAGTAGTCCAGTCTAGACAAGATAAGGGATGTAACTAATGTTTTTGTGGTCTCTTCATTTAGATATTTTCGGACAAGGCTTATTCTTCTCAACTGAAAATTTAAGGATTTAGACAGAGATCCTACACCTGAACCCATTGACAAATGGTGATCAATAAACACACCCAAATTCTTTACAACTTCTTTGCATGATAATTCATGGCCATTGAAATCAATGGTGACATTTTCAAGATCTTTTGTTAATCGTGGGTTGTGGAATAGAACTATGTCTGATTTGTCTTCATTTAATTTCAATTTGTTTGTTGTCATCCACATTTTAATTTCCTGAACACATTGTTTAGTGGCGAGAGTCATATTTGACAGATCTTGAATGGTGCCATCAATATATATCTGAACATCATCCGAATAAAAGTGATATTGTAGTCCATGAGTTTGTAAAACAATCCACAGGTATCGAGGTGCAGTGTATTGCTGACCTCTGCAGTGAACAGAAGAAACAAATTAAAGCAGCACTTTGTTTTTTATATAATTTCTTTACTTATTTTGACATGCAAATAACAGAAATTTGTAGGCTTCAAAATGAGGTAGATTAAAAAAAAAAAAAAAAAATACTGATCACTTAACAGTCTAGTGCCCAGGATATCATATTTGGAACACGTCACCAGGTGCCTAATGCTCCACATTTTTGGCAGTATCTAATTTCTCAGTGAATTATTTCACTTGATCTGGCCTTGCCTTCTTACTTTCTTTCATTCTTTCTTTTCATTCATTTTAGATAAATTTTGTAGGTTTCAAAGTTTTTCGACCAGGCACTTTGTATCTGGGCACTAGAGGCTATTGTTAAATGGCGCATAATATTTACAAAAGAATCAATCACACGAGATTTAGCAAGAATATTAGTGAACAATGCCTTTCAACAATAAAGTTAGTAGCTGGAATGGATACAACAATCTTTCAGCGCAAAAACTGAAATGCACTACTAAGCATGTTGGGCAAATTGTATTGATTCGTGTCTTGTGTGTGACCGGACCCCCCCATAGAGTGTCATCGACTGTATGGAAGGCAAGGAACGATATTGGCTACTTGTTTGACGGATGTTCATTTCCTCTGACGACCTCTCTTTCTCTCTCTCTCTCTCTCTGTCAAGAGTTCCAATTGAGAGGGTTAGAATTAGGCTAGAAGGGACCCAAATGCCACTTGACCGCTTTTAAGAAAAAAAAGTAAAAAACATCATTTCAGTATAAACCAATCGAATTTAACAAACGTTTATAATACTGGCATCAACTCTTCGAGTAAATCATTAAAATATCAAATTCGACTGGTTTAAACCGAAATGATGTTTTTAGCTTTCATCTCAAAAGCAGTCAAATGGCACTTTGATTCATTCTAATTCTCACCCCGTCAGTCACTTCTTTTTGGGTACACGTTTTACCTTCCGTAACACAATACGTGCCAGGAACATAACGGATTTGAGCTGTGCACCCATCAGAACGGCTTCAAGATGAATATGACTAGTTTGTGTGCTCTTCGCATGAACAACGTGAGAAAATATTTGCAAAATGAGCTACGGAGACAACCGGATCTTTTAAAGGTGAAGTTAACTCATCATATTGTAGTTTCGAGCAAAACTATTCAACATAAAATTTAAGAAAACCATTAGTTTAAAGTTTGCATTTCGTAAACAACAATTTTGGAATATTGGGCAAAATTGTACAAGTTCATGTATCCTTATTACACTAGCTGCAAAGGAATGAAAAACATAAAAAAATATTGCAATGTAATACAGTGGCTTTAGGCAAATAAATGAATATTATAATATCTTATCAAACAATATATAAGACAAATACAACAATTATCATCCTATCCAGTCTATCAAATGGAAATGGAATAGTAGGCTTAGCTGCACGATATAGGATTATTATACTATTCAATCCAATCTACAAAATGGAATTTAAATTAACTGAGTTGTGGCAAGATAATCATGCTAAAATTGTGAATATTTCGGTAGCTAATGTAAATACTGTTTAATAATTCTAAATAAATTGGACAAAATTCAAAAGTAAAATGATAAAATCTCGACTGTGGTTTCTGGCCTGCTTGCCACTGGTGAGGCATCTCTGATCAAGACACTGGTGATCTTTGAGAAGTCGACCTCCATACAGACAGTGTTAGCAAGAAACGCTGCAGTGAAGCACTCAAGTTATGACAGGACGGTGCTGGTGTCTCTCGTGCTGTTTTACAATCCTGAACGAAAAACATGCCAGTGTCAAATAATTATAGTGCTCTGATCTCTCAGAAATGCTCTGAAAACTGAAAAGGCCCATTTTGAGGTAATACTATCTAATTAATGGTTAAATTCCAACTCATTTACAATGACATAGTTCATGGTAGTACCTACAAAACCTTGAATATGTAGTACTATGTGTGAATGTGAATTTCAGAAGCTGTGGCGCGGAGTTGGGATAACTCGTGCACCTGTCTCTGATTTCCTACATTTGTGAGAATATTTGGCGAAATCGGGCTTACGGTGAACTTTTTATACCTCTTTAAAAGTCAAATAAAATTTTTCAACAACGATTTTACGGAAAATATTCTAACTGAATGGAGAAAACTGGCTGATCTTTCATATTGTAAGCAAATCTCAGTTTCCATGGAAACATTTCTCCCCTTTGGAAGGGGTTTTGCTCGGGAATTTCGTATTTCACCTTAAGCCCGATTTCGCCAGACACACTTATAGTTTACATTGCTAGAACAGTTGGTTTCTGTTTTGACAGTGAAGCAGGAATTCCGTTTAAATTTTGTTACGCGATACTCTGTTAGACCAGCCTACACAAATGAAAATTATTTACCTTTACAAAATGTACCATTTTACACTGTTTTATTGCAGAGTTAAATTTACTATCGCAGTTGCAAATAAAAGGTGACTTTTAGTTAAACAGAAAGTAAGCAATAGACTCTATGCATATTTAATTCATGCCATATACAAGAATTTTTTTCTTTCCTCCCGCCGTTTTCTTAAACTGACACATCCACGAAAGGACTTTGTAAGCATATTAAACAATAATTGTTTCCTTCAAACACATCTTACTGGCTCTTGCAAACTCATCACTGGGACGTATTTGTGCGTATTTCAAGTGATACTTGATTGAAGGATCTCAAGAGTCCGTGCAGGCGTTAAAGAGATGGGCGGGAAATCCAGGAAATGAGCATGAATGCGAGAATCAAATGAGAGTTCTGAAAGATTTCACAGGTTGAATAATGCAAATGCAGTATAATTTTGCGAAAAAACTGCAAGGAGAGGTTCAAAGTAAAGTCTCAAGTTATTTCATATAAATGTAGTTATTAGGTTAGTAAAATTTACACATTAAAACCCATAAGGTCCATAAATTATGTCACAGAGACACCACCCCCATACATACAATAATGCTCAATTTTAATGATTACATTAGAAAAAAAAATGGAGAAAACAACGTTTTTCTTGAACTGAATACTTTTTCAAATTACTTACCTGTGTGTCAAAGAGGAGAAGAATGAATCTGTTGCCCAAAATGCAAAGAAAAATGAGGTCCGGGCACACCTTTGGTGAGACCCCCCAAAAAGATGCCGGCGCATGCAAAGAAGACAGAATCGGACTAATAAAATATGATACATGATGGATATCAGTCGTTATTTCACACAGTTGTAGATGTGCTTTCTGCAAATGTTGACTGGTATATTTCAATAACTACACCAAGAACAATAACAGCCGCGCCGCAGACAAACAAACACGATTAAAAACAATAAAAACAGCAACTACTAAATAACCATACGTCATGACTTTATGCTGATTTTCAATCGAATCATAACTCATACTTCTAGGATAAGAGACTGACAGTAAAATCTTAATAATTTAATTATTAATAACTTTTTGTCAGGTAGGTGGCAGTTCAGTAAAACAGAGTCATGCCATTCAGAGAAAGTGTTCGAGAGAAAGGTATGAATGTCGTGCATGAAATTAAATAGCTTACAGCATCCCCTTCACCATCTTTCGTGAAATTCATGCCAATGACATTGTCACAAAGAGGGTCTGTGGTTGTTTCTCGAAGAAATAAGAAATTGCACGACAACAGTCACTTTGCACCTTTCACGGTTTAGTGATACTTTAGTGTAGTTTGATTCTCAGAGCTTGATCAAGTGAAATTTAGTAGAATAAAGGGCTAGCGGGAAAAGGCCCATATATAATATTTTGTGGACAGAATGTTTTTGTAAATATTAATGCTAAAATTCTTAAAATCAGTCTGTATACCTCAGCATCCCTCAAGAAGGATAAAATGCGTTGCGGATTGTATGTTGATGAAAGAGAGGCATGCACAGTCATGATGCCTGAGAGAGGATGTCACTCACCTGTAGACGAAGAAGGAGATCACCAGAACCACCACAATGACAGAGCCGAGTACGATGATCACAATGACGTACAAGGGGAAAGGCTCTGAAATAAGATTTCAAAATACCACTGACAAAACATTTCACCAGTGGGAGATCTACATGTGACTTAATTTCATATAATAGTTACTCTCTCTCTCTCTCTTCTCTGTTCTTACAGTACGAGCTTAAGCCTTACAGTGAACTATTTAATGATAGCTCTATGCTTTTCTGAGCAATAATGACACCATAATTATGTAATAACATCATAACTACAACTATACACCTGGCAGTGCGCATTGGCAATCTGGCCACATTTGTCTAATACATGTACTCACTATGTTAAAATAACCTCATGTATTTATTCTTCTACGATAGTATGCTCTGACATCGCAGTATAGCAAAATAAATGGTCGGTTCGTCAATGACGGTGTAAGGGGAATAAAGCATACAGATTTCATATAGAAAATCTACAATTTCATCGGTTATTTCCCTTTGCTTATCCGCAGTGAAGACATTACTCTTTCTGAGAGTTTATGCTAGAGATTCGAAGCTGGTACTGTCATGACGACCTGAATGGCATACACCAAAATAATGCATCTTATGAAACATATGTTACTAGGCTAAGTACGCACATGTATGTTTTCATTGCCACTCTTTCTTTAAAATTCTAATAAACTAGACAGTGTGCGTTAAACCAGTTCATCATTTCCTCATCCTTTTCCTCATCATGGAAACTACGACAACAACAATAACAACAACAACAACAACAATAACAACAACAACAACAACAACAACTACAAAAATAAACGATGGGCTCACAACCACACATATAACAACACCAACACTGCAGTTTCAACTTTTACACCAAGATTTCACTGCGCCAGAATGTGATGAAAACAAGGTTAATTTAGACACTCTGTTAGTTTTATGAAAATGAGTAAGATAAGATTAGAAGATAAGGGGACACGGTGGTGTACAGGCGAGGTGTTCGCCTCTCGTGCCGAAGGTATCGGACTCGAATCCTAGTCGGTGCTGGCATGTTGGAATTTGGGGATTTTTCTCATATTTTCCTGTCCTTGATCACACGGTAGTTAGGATCGAGCACCTAGTCTTCTCGGACAAGGACGAAACATTCGGAGTGGCCCATGTGCAGGTTGCGCATGTTAAAGATACCTTGGCAGTCGTGAAGAGTAGGCCATACAAGGCCGCTGCCCAGGCAAAGTTCTAAAAAAGGCTAATCCCTACCACAGCAAGAAAAACTAAAGCAAGAAAAAGTGAGGTGTAAATGCCAAGGGCAGCGAATCTCCTCTAAAGTAAAGACCTAAACACAAGATTACAGGATAATATAAGAGATCAGATAAGATAAGAAGATAAGATAATATAAGAAGGACTTCATTATTACATGAGGGACATTCTCTTTCCCAAAGCGCTTAAAGAGCACATACATGGTATACACATCTTAAGCATCATTACATAAAAATAGTCATATATCACAACTCAATAAACTCAATATCAGGCATAGATAAGGTGACATGGCGTGGAACCTTTGTGAAATATGGCACACATTAGCTAAAGTGTCTTGCTGAGGCGAGTAAACGCTAAAGAAGATCCTGAATCATTATAGTAGGTAAGGCCACTGAAATCTCATCACCACCTCGTATTATATCAAAAACAAAAGTAGAAAAATCGCCCGAGAAACGGACATCGTGACGCGATTTCTTTTCGCAGCCTAGATCTTGGAATAGGCTCATCGGAAGACGGCGATGTACAATCTCTTCACTCTTTTTCATGCATAAGACGAATTTGTCTGAAAAAAATTCGTGCGCGTCTGCACAGGACAGACTGTCCATCAAGAAAATCTATATCAACTACTTGAAAGAGATGATTTTCTCAGGGGCATTGCCAGAGATGGTAAATAAGGTTTGTTTACTTTCCGCGCGGTACTCCCGTCTTGTTCCACTTACAAGGGCTTTACAAGATTTGTTTACCGACGGCACATTTTTTTTTTCAGTCAGGCGGACATAGGAGATAAGGACAATGACGCCTTGGAAATCTCTGAAAGAATCTGTGACAATTTCCACTCTTCGCGGATCACTCCAGTGATGTGCTAATCTAGAGCATGTCCTTCGCGTAATTGTATCTAGAGCTCGATTTCGGCATCTCCTGGGGGTAAAAGGAACAAGGGTAGGCTGGGGAGAAAAACGATTATTGTTCTGTCCTGCTCTTCTTTCATGGAACTCCCCATGTTGAAGATCTCGTTTTGCCTTCACTTGCAGTATCCTCCGAAGCACCTGCTTTGTTAGTGGATACGGAGAGTACCATTTATGTTATTTAGTGTTCATGCCATTTGAAACTTGCACATAATTTCATAGATGAACACACAATACTGAATAAAATTGATCCTACAGTACTGAGTATACAATGTTAGATATCTTTATCGAACAACCACCAGAGGGGTTAGTCACAGACTTTTATATTCTCGATGAGACTGACAATGGACCAAATCCAAAAGTTACACTGTGATAGAACTCGGCGAATGCTAATGAAAGATATCCCTCTAGTGTACTGCTTAAAGCCAGTACAATGCACTATTGGCAGTTGGGTAGATCTGCCACAATACAATAATTATGCCCATAAATAAGCGTACTCTGAATTCACAGTTATTCAGATGAAACTGATATGACCTTATGAACGTGTACGGGACAGCCTTGTCTGTCAATAGAATTGATGCCTTACTCCCAGAGATGAAATAAAGTAATTATTGTTTGTCTTTTCTCATAGCCTACTGTTTGAGACAAGATATTAAGAAAAACCATAGTAAATCTGTTAATATAACGCTGCCTCTTTGCCTAATTTCATTGTAAGGCTTTGCAACAAACAACTTTTTGTTTTTGCCACATTTTGACTTTGTTTAAATCAAAGCCCTTTCAATTTTTTGAGCTCAATTTTCTGAAGAATGAAAAAAAAAGGGGAGTTCGAACATTCGTTTACTCAAGGGCACAATTTATGATCTTAATGCATCACAACGGATTCCCTTGGATACCCAACCACATCAGCTCAACGCCATTGGAAAGACCCCCCCCCCTCCCCAAACTGCAATTATTCATCGCTCCGCTCGCCTTTTCGCTTCTCCACGTCTACCCGAATTTCATGCCTATCCAATCTTTTCAATCACGGGTATCTCATTTATCTATCTATAAGTCCCTTCCTTTCACATTTACCCTGTCTACCCGTCATCTGTCTGGCATGCTGATTAATCTCTCAAATTTCGCATTTAGAAAGGCATGCCTCCCCCGTGTCTATATCCTAATGCTTGGGACAAATTGATCAGAAGACACTCCACCATCCATTTTGTTTCTGATTAATGTCTAGCGTAATCTATTTTACGACATCGAATCATCAATTTGTTTAGCTCGAGCGTAAACAACGGGGCACCCTTTGGACTTTTCCACAACACAGGATTATCAAGCCAAACACTGTCCGGGTTTCTCAGTGTTTTCACAAAACTCATTAAGAAAACTCTTCCAAACCTCTTTGTTTAACATTGTTTTAGTGTTCTTACCAAGCGCCATCTCATTATTGCAGCCGTTTTTCGCACAAAGTTCATGCCCACCTCTGTCCGTAGATCGTAACCTCTTCTCGCACTGAGTCAAAAGTTTTGCTGAAATCGCTCTTCATCTCTCTGACAACTTTGTGTATTTGCACCAATGTTCAAACGAATGACCTCCCCAAACACTAGTAGATATTATTATGTTTTCCTATTCCATCATATTTTATCATCGTTAAAAAAAAAAATCTGGTTTTTATCCGCCATACATTTTAGGAGCAGTCTCCTTAACAAAATGTTCAATCCAAACGGTCAACAGAATATATTTCCCCCTCCATCTGGGCTGTAAAACCCCATTCATATGCATGATAGCCGATGACACCCTTTTATACTTTCAATAACACTTCCTGTGTGATTATCTCATTGTGAGTTCAAAATAGTCTCTTTGACACCACATGCGTCAATCACATAAAAAAAAAATCATAATGAATGATCAGGTTTAGCGATGAATGGCCCGGCACTCAAATCATTATCATATAAAAACATCATCAACAACCGAAGCAACTAGAGAAAAATGTTGAAATTAACTAGAATTGAAAAGACAAAATACCATTTCTCCATAGTTTCTATACTCGATTGAAATCCCTGAAAATCTATGGTTTCAGGTCAGGGCAAATCCCTAGTGCTAAAATTCCACTGTTTCTTTACTATTTGTTAAGCATGTTTTGTTTGCTCACCATCTGGAGGGCACTTGGATCCATCAAACCCACATTCAGGTGTGTCGGGAGGGGGTTCGGATCTCCCACCGGCCCAATGTATACTGACTCCTTCCACAGGCTCATACTGCTTTCTGTTGCCGTAGTAATTGGCCACCACCTGCAAGTACAGCACGGTAGTTCTTGTCATTCAATCATTTCCATCGTAAAAGATGTCACAACACAGGATCAGCATAGACAGACAGACAGATAGAAAGACAGATTGACAGACAGACAGACAAATTTAGATAGACAGATAGATAGATAGATAGATAGATAGATAGATAGACAGATAGACAGATAGATAGATAGATAGATAGATAGATAGATAGATAGATAGATAGATAGATAGACAGACAGACAGACAGACAGAACGACAGACAGACAAAAAGACAGATAGATAGATAGATAGATAGATAGATAGATAGATAGATAGATAGATAGACAGATAGATAGATAGATAGACAGATAGACAGATAGATAGATAGATAGACAGACAGATAGATAGATAGATAGATATAGATAGATCGATAGATAGATAGATAGATAGATAAATACAGACAGACAGACAGACAGACAGATAGATAGATAGAACAGCAATCGCTACATCGCAACATCAGCCCCCCCCCCCCCCCCCCCCAATTTTAAAGGTAAAAAAACGGACAAATTCTGCTGTTTATAAAACTAACGAGACAAAATGGCGAAAGGATCCACTTATCAAGATAGGCCCATGAAAGACGCCAGCGCAAACAGATCGATCAAAGGTGTCAAGGGAAAGCAACTCACTTTAATCAGGGGAAATAATTTACATCAATCAAGTAAAAATAATAGTGGTCTTTCTCTTGTGATGTACAAGAAAGGCCTGTTTTAATCTTTTCCCGAATTGCAAGAAAATTAGAAAACAATGAAGCGTCTACGAAGTAAACAGTTAGGTAACTCAATTTACTTTCACTTTCATCGTGTACAATTTGATTTCAAACATTCTCCTTGTTTAACCATGAAAGTAGGCACTTGTTGAAGTATATTGAATACAGAATAAATGCCCTGTGCGTCTTAGCATGATTGGTGTTGTCTGTGTACATTTCATATTCCTTGTCCAAATTTTGCTTTTAATTTGATTTCAAAATCGTTCCAAAATTTTTGCTCCTAAAAACAAGGTTGGTAATTTTCTGTGATTATGAATTTTCAGCCTAGTGGCAACTATCGAAATTAAATGGAAAATTACATGGTGTTTAAAGGTTTAAAAGTTTGAAAGCTTCTGTATTCTGGCATAGAATTCTCAGGATCGAAGCCAAAACTCCCTTATCTCGGTTTGGTTACCCTAAGGTTATGAGGGTACTCGCTGCCTTCCCACATACCCGCCTATCTACCTACCTACATGTCTCTCTCTCTATCTGTCTATTTGTCTGTCTGACTGCCTATCTGGCTATCTAGACTGTCAAGGACTGTCCTATCCGTCCGTCTATCTATCTATCTATCTATCTATCTATCTATCTATCTATCTATCTATCTATCTATCTATCTATCTATCTATCTGATCTATCTATCTATCTATCTATCTATCTATCTATCTATCTATCTATCTATCTATCTATCTATCTATCTATCTATCTATCTATCTATCTATCTATCTATCTATCTATCTATCTATCTATCTAACAAATAGAATTTACTTGTACTGCAAACAGTACCATCTCAGGCAAAGTCATGCCATTTCGTGAAATGCCACTTTGCACTCAAATTTACAGTAAATTCAAAACTTTTCATATTCATCCCATGCTGAAATCTTTTCAGTTCGCAAGTGTGCACAATTTCCAACACCCTCTCCAAAATCTAAGACAGACATACTTTAGGCCACACAAACTTCAAACTAGACTGTCCGGAAGAATGACATTTAATTTTGTCCAGACAAAGACAGAGAGTCGAACACAAATAGAGCGAAAACTGAGAGGCTGTGTTCGTGGTCAGTTCACCCTGTCTTTACTTCCGGGTCCAGCTCAGCTACATCAAATCCTTCAATACATTAATCAAATTTCCGTAAGTCTCGGATCCCCAATTTTCCTAAAGCCTCTATGTCTTTGTCTAGTTTGTTCGGCTTTCGATTTTTTTTTGGGGGGGGGGGGGGGACCGTATGTAGGTAGAAAATGGATTTGTTTGGTAATCCATCTACGGGCGTCGGCATATAAGACAGATGGTGAAGAGATGGACATGGTGGACTAGAGGAAAGGTAATCGCATCTCATGCCCGAAAGTACCGGGTTCAAACCCCGGTCGGTGCAGGCATGTTGGAATTTTGAGATTTTTCTTATACTTTCCGGTCCCTGATTATATGGTAGGTAGGATCGAGCACCTAGTTTTCTCTGATAAGGATGAAAAATTCGGAGAGCCCGTGTGCACATTGCGCACGTTAAAAATACTTTGGCAGTTGGAAATCGTGAAGAGCAGGCCGTGCAAGGCTGCTGCCTGGGAAACATCCTAAAGGAATAATCCCTACCACAACAAGAAAAATAGAAACAAGAAAAAGTGAGTTGTAAATGCCAAGAACAGCGAAACTTCCTAAACCTACCTATTGAGCTCCACTGGCTACCTATTGAGCTCCACTGGCTACCTATTGAGCTCCACTGGCTACCTATTGAGCTCCACTGGCTACCTATTGAGCTCCACTGGCTACCTATTGAGCTCCACTGGCTACCTATTGAGCTCCACTGGCTACCTATTGAGCTCCACTGGCTACCTATTGAGCTCCACTGGCTACCTATTGAGCTCCACTGGCTACCTATTGAGCTCCACTGGCTACCTATTGAGCTCCACTGGCTACCTATTCAGCTCCACTGGCTACCTATTCAGCTCCACTGGCTACCTATTCAGCTCCACTGGCTACCTATTGAGCTCCACTGGCTACCTATTGAGCTCCACTGGCTACCTATTCAGCTCCACTGGCTACCTATTGAGCTCCACTGGCTACCTATTGAGCTCCACTGGCTACCTATTGAGCTCCACTGGCTACCTATTGAGCTCCACTGGCTACCTATTGAGCTCCACTGGCTACCTATTGAGCTCCACTGGCTACCTATTGAGCTCCACTGGCTACCTATTGAGCTCCACTGGCTACCTATTGAGCTCCACTGGCTACCTATTGAGCTCCACTGGCTACCTATTCAGCTCCACTGGCTAC